>LPNX010196497.1:58445-208193 GCA_001517045.1 Pseudotsuga menziesii
TTATACTCGTGTTGAGTGGAAAGAAGCTATGCAAAATGAGTATGATGCACTCATAAAGAATGGAGATTGGAAGCTGGTTGACCCTCCAGCTGGAACCAAAGCAATTGGCTGGAAGTGGGTGTACAAGAACAAATACAAATCAGATGGCTCACTTGACAAGCACAAAGCGAGGCTTGTAGCAAAAGGCTATGCACAGAAAGAAGGAATTGACTATGAAGAAACATTTTCTCCGACAGCAAAATGGGATACCATCCGTACCTTACTCTCTTTAGCTGCTGAGAAAGGGTGGAAAGTTCATCAAATGGATGAGAAGACTGCTTTCATGAATGGAGACTTGAAAGAGAATGTCTTCATGTCTCATCCAGAAGGCTTTGTTGTGAAAGGAAAAGAACAAAAGGTATGCAAGCTTGTCAAATCCTTGTATGGCCTAAAACAAGCACCTCGCGCATGGTATGAAAAGTTAACCGAGATCTTTTGAAATTAAATTTCGAACATTTTGATCTTGATGATGCAACACTGTTTATAAAGAAAGTTGGAATATCTCTTGTGTATCTTGTGGTGTATGTAGATGATCTTTTGATGACAGGGAACAATGAGAGATATATAGCATCCATAAAGAAAGATTTGAAAAATATCTTTGAAATGACAGATATGGGACATCTCCACTATTACTTAGGAATTGAAGTCACTCAACATCCTAAGTACATATTCCTATCTGAGAAAAAATATGTTGGAGAACTACTAAACAAATTTTGCATGACAGAATGCAATCCTATATCTACTCCAATGGAACAGAAAATGAAGCTCACATCAAGCGAAGGAAAAGAATTTGAAGATGCGACCAAGTATCGACAACTGGTAGGAAGTCTTATCTACCTTACAACAACTAGACCAGATATTTCTTATGTTGTTGGCATACTTTCAAGGTTCATGCATAAACCTTGTGAAGGACACTAGTCAGCTGCAAAAAGAGTTCTAAGATACTTGAAGGGGACTCAAGACGTTGGACTCAAGTACTCTAAAGTGGATGACTTCAAACTTATTGGGTACTCAGACTCAAATTTTGATGGCGATAAGGAGACAGGAGTATCAACTTCTGGATACACTATGAGTCTTGGATCAGCAGCTGTCTCGTGGATATCACACAAACAATCAGTTCCAATAGATTCAACAACAGAAGAAGAATATGTGGCTGCAGCTGAAGCAACGAAAGAAATAGTATGGCTCAGGAAGATACTTGAAGATTTGCAAGAAAAACAAGAGAACTCCACTCCATTACTGGTCGAAAATACTTCTGCAATCAAGCTGGATAAGAATCCTAGATTCCATGATCAAACCAAACACATCAACACAAAGTATCATTTGATTCGACATCATGTAGAGGCCAAGACAGTCCATCTTCGACATTGTTCCACAAATGATCAAGTTGCAGACATCTTCACCAAAGCGCTTGGACGAGAAAAGTTTGAAAGATTCAGAAACATGCTCGGACTTACGAACACCCCTTCGGATTAAGAGGGGGATTGTTAGAATAATCCGTCGGGATTATTGTAAATAAATAATAAATAGGAATATGAATAGATAGGAAGGTGAAAACGTTGGTTCTCAACCGCCATTGTAATGTATAAATATTTGCTTTGGTAAGGGAATAATATCAATTGGGATTTATTACCAACAATATTAATGACTAAGCTAAATACGACTAAGATACAAGAAATTAGCTACTAATAGTCATATATATGCAAATTTAGTCATTTTTGTAGTCACAAATTTATGGTAGGGCATGGAGGAATTGAACCACCAACCTCCTGCCTATAATTAGGAAGATTCTCTACCATTGAGCTAGCACCATTTAAGAAGTTGTTATTGCTTGACAAATATGATATTCAAACAAATTTATGATAGATGTCATTCTACAAAATACATAATTATTACTATTACAACTTACTAGTAACTAGTATTTATGATAAACTAATTCCTGAGAGCTATGTACAATTTTCCCTGTAACTAAAGTTAATAAAAATACTACAAATACTCTTACCAAAGAGATTTAGCGATGAGTACCTCTTCCCATTCTTCATCACTATCATTCTAATAGTCCAAAGAAGAGTCCTTCCTGAAAGGATTTCGAAGCCCAATGCCATTACTGCATCAAAAGCAAAGAGTCAGAAACAAAAATTTCCCTCTTGACTACTGCAATATTAAGAATCCATGAGCTTCAAGGTGTTTTAGATGTTCCTCATCATGGGCTATCAAAATTAAAACACAACTTGTTGCTTTGATAATTAATAAACTTAAAATTATGCAAACTATATTCACCTTTTCTTTGAGAAGGTTCCATAATAAGCAAGTCTATGGTTGTGATCAAACTACAAAAGGTTTCTTCTCTTATTGTGAAGCCTATTTTAGCTTTAAATCAAGTGACAAACATTCTAAGAGCCAAGCAAATTCAGAAACTTATTGCTAATGGAGACTCGACGATTATCATTTGCAAAATTAGAGACTTGACTCATTATGCACCATAATGTCTTGCAAAAATGATCTCTAGACCTAGAATTCAAAGAATTGCAAGTATTTTTACTTGGAGAATTGCAAGTATTGCAAGTATTTTGCATTGAATCATTTACTGTTTCAAAGGTACCATTTTGTATGGAGGAGTTATGCTTTGTGAATCATCATTCCATGGCTATAAGGGCACCTAATAGTGGATTCAATAATTAAAGAGTCGTGTTGCAAATATAAAGAGAAATACCCTGCTCCTACAACATTGTGTCTTTAGAGAAACCTTTAAAGAGTTGCATATTTGGATTCTAGGTGATGATACTAGTTATTTGAAAGGTAGGACAACTGGTTAAGCATGAATTAAACTTGAAAAACTTGCAAAATATTAGGTATAACAAAATATATATCAGTTCTGTGTTGAGATGTACAGGATCTGAAACAACTTCCATGATGATTGGACAATAGTTCACAGAGAGAAATAACCATTGAAAAGAACTAAACTTTCCTTAGAATGTATGGTCACCTAAAATTTCCTACAAGAAACTATTTCTTCTGTAAGGGTAATAAAGCATGTCTCCTTCTTACTTGAGTGGAATGTGAAAGTGCCCTGCCCTGATTATCTGATTATGAATTAGTTTTAAGTTCCAATTCCCTTCACACCCTATGGCATGTTTACTCCTTCCACTTTGACTCCCCACGTGGGATGTGTTGCTTCTTTAATGGAATATAAGAGCCTCACTAAGACCTGGGTCTCATATTTTGGTGTGGATTTATATTTACAAGTACAAAGTTCAAGTTTCATGAAGAATTGTTCAAAGCCTACCATTAGTACAACATTATAGCATAGGGTATGTTTCTACGGGAGGATAGAGGTAGGGCAGAGCAGACGGTAAGAGTAAGAGAGGGTCTGACCTAGCTAATTTAAAGAAAAAAAATCTAAATCACATGAACAAAAAGCCTCACTTGAAAATAATTTGTTTGTTGGAAGTTCATTCTATGTATCATGTAATTTCAATTCCCCAGGTTGTGAAAAGGCAGCAGTGCAGACATTGCAAGTTTTGCCTCTTGCCAACCTACAAGCTAAAAAGTCGTGTGATCAAGCCATCTACTATCATAATAGTGGATCACAAATTGTGAAATCACTTGGAACTGATTTTGTTACCCTCCAAAATGTGGTAGTCCTAGTTTACAGCAACTTTGTAAATAAATTAGAATAAGGTACTTCAAATGCAATATATTTTGGAAATCAAAATGGCGGTCTAATCAGTAACTCAATCCCAAAAGAACAGACAACATATCTCACTCATATAAGAGAGAAAAAACACATGCTTAAAGCCTTAAACAGAAACATACAATGAATGAAATAAAGCTTTTACCTTGCCTTGAATTTTTGGATGATGTGCAAGTCTTGTGAGCACACCACTTATAATGCTCGATGTTGTCAGACAACCATGAAACATCATACCCATGACATTGCCACAAATTTCCTCTGCTAAATTGAAATGAGGTGAAGAATCTGATGAAGATAGAATTCTAGATATTAAATCATCAACAATCTCTCCACTCGTCCCTTCATATTCATCCATAATCCCAGCAGCTACATTTTCAGGAGAGAGCTTTTGACATGATATCCTTACATTGTAATGTTTCTTCTTGCCCTCCTGAATCAGCTGCTCAGTTAAGCCTTGCATCCTTGCACATATGGCTTTGTACCTTTGAAATCCTTTATTCCATAATGGAAAAACATTGTAGGTTGCCCAGAATCAAGCCTCCTTTGCAATCATCATTAGTTGTTCTTCAAACTCTCTAGAGGTAGGACAGACCAGAAACCCATCTCCAAAAAGAGTAGCTCCAAGAAATGAGAAAGCCATGTGTTGGGAAGCTGATTTACAATCAATTTCCAAACCTGAAGGACCTACATCTTCCCATTGCTCAATACAATCTACAACCTTCAGAGATATTGAATGCATGCTTTACAACAATTTCACATTTAATTGTCATTTTAGAGAAATCTGTCTCTTTTGTACCTGGGAATGAGTTTGAATGAACTCAGATAATGTTGTACTACCAATAAAAAGGTCCTCAACAAGAATCAAAATCAAGTAAATCAAAGCTTTCATTATTGGAAATTTACTTCAACACAAATAATCAAAAGAATGGCAGTGAAAAGCAGTCGAAATAAGATGAAGAATTATCACAATACTAGACCAGTTGGATCACAAAGTATTCAAATAGGAAAAAATAAGAAAAAGAAGTGTATTGATGATATGAATGATGCTATTACAAGGCTTGACATTTATACATATATTGTTTTAAGTGTGACATGATCATTCAATCCTATAGTCACAATTATTTGCCATTAATTCTGTTTATAACTTTATACTAATCGTCCCCTTTGCTTAATGTCTTTTGTACTCGTTTCTAAAACTTCTAGCTTGATAATGTACAATCACTTGCTACAAAGCAAGCAACTACCTTGATTTTCAAGCATGCTTGGGTAAATTTTAGACTGGCCATATTTATTGTTTCAGAAAAGGGCAATAGGTTCGTTAATAACTAGTATGATGTTTTCTGGCCTCACAACTTACAAGAACACCAAGCTGAAGAAAAGAACAACCTTCCATACACAAACTGATGAGCTAACCACAATCAATGTATTAAAATATTTTAAATTAAAAATTGAGGATTTGAACCAGTCAAACCATCCAGTTGAACTGGTCGAACATTTCACAATCCAGTTAAGGGTCTCCAAGGGAGGTAACAGTCAACTTAGCAAATTCTCGTTCCGGTTGAGTCAGTTTGTAAAACAATTTGAAATGATAGCTAGGACAGTAAGGAACAGAAAGATTTATAGCCATAAACATCCATAGAATTGCAATGAATAGTTTCTATATATTCAGCATAGTTATAATAGAACTGTCCATAGCTCCACAGTTGGGGCAAGAGGGGGGAAATGCACAACATTACACCTCCCTCCCAAACACCAAATTAAATCATTATTGGTATTTTCAATCTCCAGCACCAATGGATGTAGTAGCCCACCTCACTCTGTTAAAAACACAATGACAATGAGGATACTCAAAGACAAGCTGATAGGTCCATACTATGTAAAGTGCATCAAAGACGCACACTAATAGGAGAAAAATTCATCGCAAAGGATTCAAGATAAGATAAGATAATTTAAAGATAAAATCAATATAATAAGATAATTTTATTGATATGCCCTAATGTCTGAAATAAGTAGGTCAATGGGGCTCAAAAATACAATCCATTAGTTGCACACAGTGGGAGTGCCAAAGCAACTCCTACAACAAAAATGTAAAAGACAAAATAGAATAAGCTAAACCATTGAATCAGAAAAGTAACCACAACCATAGACCTAGAAGCAACATGACAAAGCACTACACATCATCATAAGTAGGTGCAGAATGAGATGGCGAATATGAATCCCAACAACCACATTGTAAATAGAGATGGAAATAAAAGAGGACAAATATAAAGACGTCCCTACTGTACCATTAACCACAGAAAAGGATCCAATACACAGTCTGTTGATGTCCTCAAATGAGATTCCAGGGCTGAGAGGACCTCACTCTGAAACCCTAGGAGGGAGATGGTAACAATCTACCAAGACTCTCCTAACACTCAAGGCTATTGAACATATAAATCACAACATGACCAGCATAGGGTTGAACATCAATTCCAAATTGGTGAATGGGTTTAGTTGCACTTACCGAAGGGATAGATAAAAGGAAAATTTATAAAGCTGAAACCAACAACGTATGGACCTTTTTGTATTGTAGAACAAAGAGGTAAAAACAGATTCAACCTAGATTTTCCAAATTATCTTGGGCTAGTGTTTAATGTGGACAGACTTTAGTTATTTCAGTAGAAGGGGACCCTTCCATGAAAGTGGGGAAATGATGAAGAATCGATTCTCAACTTGGAAAGTACGAAGCAAGATAATTTAATTTCTTTGGGTATATTTAGATTATAAAGTTCAGAGTGAAATAACAGAGACTGACAAAAAGATTTCCAAAGGAACAGTTCCTCCTATATATTGATAATGGCATGGAGCTAAACGTTAAAAATTAAAATAGTTTACTGAACACTTAATATCCTTGCAACTGGTGCAGAGTAACCGTAACAATTATTAGGATGTTTTATTGTAGGGAATCCTAGCACCCAAGGTGGAGGAAAACTTGGTTATCTTGAAAACCTTGAAAAGGATGTCAAGGAAGCAACAATAGTAGGTTTATATGTGCCATGCATGACAGGAATTTTTTTTAACAAAGATGAAAAAGAGACCGAGAAAGACGAGTTCAAGATCAAGACTTCAGAGATTGGTCTTGACTCTGTTTCATCTACAATTAAAGAGTGTGCGCTCTCACACGGTGGTGTGTTCCCAGGTGATAGTGAAGAGTCTACCAATGGGTGTGATCTTTCTATGGTGTAGTATTCATGCCAATCTAAGGATGGTCAAGTTGGGGCAAAAATACTTGAAACAAAAATTCAACCTTTAGGATGCTTAAGATGCAAGGATGCAGAGGTTGAATCCAAAAAGTTTGAATCTAGAATCCAAAAATGTCGTAGTATGTCCCAAAGTCATGGTATATCTACAGTTAGATTTAATTTAGGAAATATTTTCTCTGAAGGGAGTAGGAAATCTCCTGCTATTTTGCCTATTTCTGAACATGGGAAACCTTTGAATGCTAGGAAACCTAATGAAATATCTCAGGTGCGATTGTAAAATTTGTATCCACTATCAATCTCACATTAATTATGATGATATGGTGTTATCATTCCATGATTATCTTTGAAGTGGATGCATTGTTTCATTGAATTATAAACCTGTATTTCCTTCCCATTCCTCTTACTTTTTTTCAGTCTTGTTCTGTGCAGAACCATGCCTTGAAAGACTTAACTGAATGTAGAGAAGGTCAACCTGAAGATCCTATTTGGACCAATACCTTCCAAAATGAGGTAACATCTTTTTTTGTAGTTATTCCTCTTGTTCGATTAGATTTCTTGTCCCTAGTTGTTCTACTATTTCAACATATTGGAAATTAGAATTCCATTGTGCTTCATACTCAGAAGAATCGGTTGAAATTATGGCCTAGAAAAATTACAAAAACTAAATTTCTGTTTGCATAAAGAAACAACTTAAATTAGAATTCCATTCTACTTCATACTCGGAAGGATAGGTTTTTTTGGTGAGGGTTTATCCCAAAGGGATAAGAATGTACATTTCACAAGCATGTGAAGCAACTGATGATGTGAGGTTTCCCTTTAAACTTGATCGAAGGTATGAGTGCTGCAATGTCAAAATGGGAATGGGAAGAAGTCAGTATCAGGCCATTTCCTAACCATACATCTGCATTCTATCCTCAAAAAAAACCTTCTAAGATATACTAACTTGATTAAGAGATTAATCCTTCAGGTGCTCTAACACACAAGTCTCCCATCAGCAGCTTTGACTTGCAGCTGATTCCCATATTTTCGTCAGACACTCTAGCAATTGTTGGGTTCAAGCTTTAGGAAGTTCTATAACCCAGCTGAGCTACTAATTAGAGCATTTTGTGTCAGGGAAAGTGAAGTACTGCTCTCTACAGTGCATTCGACAAGGTGTATGTAGCTAGTTGACACTAGGGGTATGAAGAAAATTATGTGAAACCCCACAGAAAAGTTTAGTGATGCCTAAAACATGAATTTAGTTGTGGTAATTGTGATAATGATGTGAAAAGAGAAATATAATGAAAAATAAGAGGAAGTAGTCATACAGCCCACAAGTCTCTAGCTTGAACAACTGCATTAGAGGGAGGGCCAATGTCAGACCATTTGGCAGTTATAGATATTTGTGAACCACTTCTGTTCCATAGGATTACCGCAACTCTGCCATTGGATAGTGGCCCAACCCAAACCTACAGTCATTTATATGTTCAAATTTATATAGAAAGAAAATAGGTCAAACTTACAAAACATAGATTGAAAATAGAAGGCACAAGAGCCAGCATACAAACATTGAAATTGTAAATACAGTACAAAGGGTATGAAATTACAGAATTTGGATATTGAATTAATCTTCATAGAAACTAAATATTTAACATACAAAATAATTCATACCTCAATGTCCCCCTGCTAGCTAACTTTCTTTCCTTGAACTCCTATTGAACTTGCACAAATCCAATAAAATTCATAGATGCCAATTAACAAAGTTAACCTTGAAACATATACATCAAAATTCTTCTTGCAAATTTATAAATCTGACCTTGGTTGACATTAATAACTTCTTTATTTCCTAGAATCTCTATAGTTTGTGGATTTGTGGACCTTATATCACATCCAATCAGTAGAGGTGCCTGGAGGATATCAGATTTGATTATCATCCAGCATGAGACAATGATAGTACAGAATATTAAAAATAGATAGTCAAATTATTAATTGCAAGTAGCACACTTTTATATAGAAAATGAAATGAATTCATTGACTCTTCATCAATTCTACTATGTATTCTTTATTTTTCTATGTTCTACTCTACTCTTTTTCCAATTATGTTTGTTTTGTTCTAGCCTTCTTTTGTGCTTAGCACTTATCACAGATATGTATAATAATATATTGTTCATTTCTGTCAATTTCTAACAGAGACTGTGACATATTACACTCGATCCCCTTTCTTACCTTCATTAAATCCCATATGCTGAAGTGTGATTGGTATTCCTCGATGCTCAATTGGCCATTTCCAACTTCCAACATGTCAGGATCTGGCTCAGGAAATGACCAAATACATAGAGAAAATTGGAATTTGAGATTGAAATTCCCCATAGAAATATTAGCAGCAACATTCTAATAATTTACATGATACAAGAGGAGTCTTTAGTTTACCATTCCATCCACCAGGCCCTGCATAAGCTGCCCACCGGTCATTTTGGTCAACTCTAGATGTGATGCGAAGAGAAACAATTTAAGGTCATATGATTATAAGAAGAAAATATATATTATACACAACAAATTATATTTCCCAATTTCAAAAATTTAGAAGACATTATGCCCATGAATATATGAAGTCTATCACCTTTCCCATGTGTCTTCAATGTCTCCTATAGTTCTCCAACTGTTGGCTATCTTGGGTGCCCATGTTGCAGGATTCTGCTCACCCCTACATAATCAAAATACATGAAACTAAGATTTGGGTGACCGTGCCTCTTTAATTAAACCATGAATTAAACGTACAGATTATTGTTTACAAATGCCTCTTACCATTCACACATTGAATAGAATATTGGGTAGCTTGCCTTCCAAAGAGCTTCACTCATTTTTGGGTACCCGTATGTTTTCCAAACAAATTCAATACTATAAAGTCTAGACCCATGTATAAAAAGCTCATTGATCAAACATAGTACAAATAGATTGTACCTCTTTGGAGTATTTATGCCACCATTAAAGAAGTTATCATATTTCAAATAATCTATCCCCTGAACCAAGACCTTCCAAGAAATCTAAAAATTAGTCATAAATTCATACTCTGATACCAAAAAAATATTAAAAAATCTAAAAATTAGTCATAAATTCATACTCTGATACCAAAAAAATCTAGATGGACTTTTAATATTAACTCTCTTTTTCAGAAGAAAATATAACTCTCTATTATTATCCAGTGGAAAATTATGTGCTTTTAATGGGAGTAAATAAGTAGTGTTTGGATACTTTGTGAGATGGGATCAATGGAGTGGCACACGTGTCTACCCAGGGATTCAACATATCCCACTTTGTTTCTTCATCTTGAATTTGGCTTTCTTGTCCTAATAATTGAAGAGAAATTCTAGGTACACTGCTTTTGGCCCTATTCTCCTTTCCAAGTTATCTAGGCCTCCCATTGAGAGAATGCCCATTCTATTTCTCAGAGATTTTCCCAAAGAAGAAGTTGGGCACTGTAGTAAGTATTTTGGTCTACTTTTACGATGATGTTGCAATGGAGTAGAACTATTGGTGTCATGCTGCTCCTTGTTTCTATTCATGTACAGGTAATCAAATCCCAAAACTTCAGTGGACTCTTCTGGTTTTTTTTTTGGTTTTGAGTTTACTATATGGAGGAGAACAATTATGGAATCTCATCATCAGGAGATCTGAGTTTTTTCTCCTGAAATTGGTCAGCAAGGAGAAGCAAGCCAACAACACTTTGTGTTGATTCATGGACTTGGGCATGGAGCATGGTGTTGGTATAAAATTGTAACTTTGCTTAAGCAGAAGGGGCACAGAGTGGCTGCCCTAGATCTCACGTCCAATGGGATAAATAGGGAAACCTCTACAAAACAACTCAATTCAATTGCACATATGCAGAGCCACTGTTACAATATATCAGCAACCTCAACAATGATGAGAAGGTACTTGGATTCTAACCTGTAACTTGTAGGCTTCGGAATAGTTATTATAAACCAAAACTGATGACAGGATTATGAATACACCATATTGGATGTTTTCATGATGTTTCTCTCTATTGTTCTCATGGTGTCCATACTTTAAAAGTTTGGATGTTTTCATGATGTTTCTCTCTATTGTTGTAATGGTGTCCTTACTATAAAAGTTTGGATGTTTTATGATGTTTCTCTTTATTGTTTTCATGGTGTCCTTACTATAAAAGGTATGGCAAGAATTTGATGCTCTTTTATCTTTTTATCCTTTCCATTTTGAGTTGGCAAAGTTTAGGGATCAAGACAGGGATGTGTATTTCTCATTGTGGTTTGGGAAGTATGCAAAATAACCCTCTCAAGAGGATTCTCATTGCATTGTATTTCATATTTGGAGAAAAAAATATGCTTAACCTTTTGTTATGCAATGGATTAAATTGCAATTGAATAGCACAAAAGGGCCTGTCATCATCATTACTGCACTAATGCTGAGATGCTCTGACAGTTTTGATTTTTGGCCATTTTGTACAAACTCATTTTATTATTGTTAATTATCCTCCAAAAAATTATATATTATAAAATGCTTTATGCACTTCTCATTTGATCTACTATTTGCAACCTGTATCCACCTATTCTAAGATGCACTTTGGGAGCTATGTGGACATCGATATTTCTTTTTTTCTTGGTGTTGTGTTTACCAACAAATCCCACATTATAGAAAAAATAATCTTTTTGAAATAAAACTGTTTTAAAAGGAAGCACAATTAGATACTTTTTTACTTGGAGGATGTTGATACTCTGGGAGCTAAAATTCAGATAACAGCTTCTCCAAACTTTTCCTTTGTATTTCTAATTTAAGTGGCCTGTTGCCCTTCATGTACTAAGTTTTGAGAAATAGTGCAGATGCACAAAATCTCAAGATTGCACCAAAACACATAACACTATAGAATAATGCACTTCATTTAGCACCAGGGGAAAAAACCAAAAATAAACATTAATTCAAGATAACATTTTGTAAATATAAATTCAATATAACAAAACAACAAGGAAAAAATGTACATACTCTGAAGTCTGAGTCATTTGTCTTTACACTATAATTGATGTAATACCCCGGTTTTAAACCTGCTTACATTAAAAATACACTATATGTATATTGTAAATAATCTGGGTGTAGAGCTAAAGGCCAAGGCCCCTGTTGGGAAATAGGGCAGACCCGAGTTAATCCTTTTTTGTCGCACCAACAAAAGTCCCAATGTGTTGGCCCTTTCGGAAACAACCTGCGCACAGGTTGCAGTCTCACCCGAAACAGCAATGGGGTGCCGCAGAATCAGGTTTCTGCAAGCAAAGAGGGATATTACTGTACCTTAGCCTTTACTAACTTATTAATCAATAGTTATACAGCTTTGTCATTCACTCTTATACAAAATCGTAGATAGATAAACAATCGTGACTTGCGCAACCCACTACAGGGAATTCACAGCGAAGCTTGTTATTAGCAGTGATCTAAGTTATCAATTGTATACAGTTATTAATGCGTAAAAGACAACAGAAATAGAAACAACACAAGAAACCACAACACCAAATATAACGTGGTTCACCCCCAGTGTAGGGGCTACGTCCACAAACTATGTTTTATTCAACTTGCTACAAAACCACAGTTTGATCTGCGCACTCAGCTGCAGATCCCTTCAATCCTTAACAGTTGCGCACACAGCAGCAAGCCTCTACGCACACAGCTGCAGATATTTTCTCAATCTTCTTACAAAAGCCCTCTGCGCACACAGCTGCAGAGGTCATCCACGCACACAGCTGGGACTCAACCTTTCCTTACAAAATCAACCTTAACTTCGCCTTAATATTTCTTACATCATAAAACCTAGCCTTTCTTATTTACACAAGTGCCTATTTATAGCGCACTGACAAAAACATGGATTCAATACCATGAGAACCCAAAACCCTACCCCTGGTCTTAAGCCGCAGGTTTATTACAATAGAAGACTTTGATTTAACCCCCGACACCCCTAAGACTATTTTCAGTTAAACCCACGGAGTTACCCATCTTAAGGACCGTTGAGGTGTGCACCCTAACAGGCCCCTAAGACTCACCAGTGTCCCATCCCGGGGCACTTATCTTCTCAGCTAGTCGTAACATTTGCTTGGCGAAGACATTGTGCGCTGGTTCTTGGAGACCTTCCTGCTAGTGGCCGGCTTCCCGCTTCTTTCTGCTGCTTAATATTGGTGTGGACTAAGGCCTTGTGGGTCCATCTGCAACCTCATCCTTTGGTCGGGTTGGTGATACTTAACCTTCCACAGCTTGGGGTCCCCTGGAATTGTGTGTCACACTGCATAAGACACACAGCTACCATGGTTCTGCTATGCTGGAAGATTTTAGGGTGGGGCTCGCCAGAATCGTTTGGCGAGGTCTTATGGCTGTCGTGGCTCCATGTTAGAGCAAATTTGTGCCTGCCTTCCCCTGGCTTAGAGCAAACTTCTGCTTGCCTGTGTACCTAAGCCGAATACGACTGTACTAGCAGATTACTCAAAAGGTTCTGCAATCCTCTCTCTCTGAACTCTCGTACTAGCTCCTGGACGTCACAATTGTTTGACATGGCTCCAGTCGAGCAAACTCCATGAAGTGCTTCGAGGAAGATTTCACAAGCCAATGTAGCTTACTTATAGAATTCTGTTGCAGAATCTATCATCATAGTGTAGTAATGACATCAAATCTACTTGCATGCCAGAAATCTCGCCACACCCAACCTTATATTTTCCTAAAATCTCATAATTACAGTTATGAAGAGTAGCCCACATGCCACCGCCATCAAATGTATTTTGTCCCATCCATATCATCCTAGGCTGTGACACAGTTCCAACCTACGACATAACAACCGCTTTCCCCTTCGTCACAGGGTAAACCTGCGTCCCTTGACCAACCTTCGGCTTCCCATACGACATTCCCCAGTGTGACGAGCAGCTATGCTGGGTACGTAAAGTTTTCTTTCTTGGTGCTACCTTCAAGCCCGAGGACTTGGCCTATCCCTATACTTCTTTAGACGACTCCCATTTATCATAGACGGAAAGAGCTCTCCATTTAACTTAGCTAGTTGGACTGCGCCCCCATCAGTAACTTGCTGGACTATATACGGTCCCTTCCAATGTGTTTTAAACTTTCTGGGGAACTTCATAAATTTTCTATCATAGAGGAGCACAAGATCACCCTGCTGGAATTGTTTCTTCTTAATGTGTCTGTCATGCCACGCTTTTTCTCGAGCTTTCTACACCTGTTGCTAGAAACCTGCAATAAATCGGTCCTCTTCGAGTTCTAATATCTATTTCAGTCTCTCTGTTATTATGGCTGGGTCATCCATCTCGGTGAAAGTAGAGATTCTGAGACTGGGAACAATGTATTCCATAGGCATGACGACTTCTTGCCCATAAACTAATCGAAAAGGTGTATGGCCTGTCAACTTTTTGCAAGTAGTTCTGTAAGCCCATAGCACTACGGGAATGCAAAGATCCCAATAATCTCTGTTAGCATTACAAATCTTTGTCAAAGCATGTTCCAGGATCTTATTAAAAGCTTCGACAGTCCCATTGGCTTGTGGATGATAGGCTGTACTTTTCTGATGGTATACTTGAAATTCTTCAGTCAGCACTGCAATGGTTTTATTTAAGAAATGTGATCCTTGATCGCTCATAAGGACGCAAGGACACCCAAACCTGGACAAGATGTGATTGAAGATGAATTGCGCATCTGTAGCAGCACTACAGTTCTTGACCGGTTGGGCTTCAGCCCAACGGGTAAGGTAGTCAGTTGCTGTAATAATATATCTCGCACCAGATTTCTTCACGGGGGGGTTGATGGGGCCAACAAAGTCAATGGCCCATTTGTCAAAATATTGTAAGGTTACCTGCGGAACTAGGGGCATTTCATCCCGCCGAGATGGTTTTCCTGTCCTTTGACAGACATCACAGCTGTGGCAATATTCTCTTGCATCCTTGTGAACGGTGGGACACCATAAGCCGACTGTCAAAATCTTCTGTGCTGTAGCTTTCCCTGCATAATGACCTCCTGCCGCGCCAGAATGTGCCTCGGCCAAAATCAGGGGTCGTTCATGCTCCAAAACACACCTGCACAATATTTCATCTGGTCCCATTTTGTACAGCTGGACGGATATTAGGGTGAAGTCCGCTACTCGCACTACCAACTGCTTTTTCTGTTGTGTGGTCATTTCAGCAGGTGGAAACCCTGTAGACAAGTACTGAGCAATATCCTGGAAGTAGTCATCGACTATCTAGATGGAAAACAGCTGCGCGTCAGGGAGGCCCTCATCCAAACTGGTGGGTTCTTCACCTGAATCGAGCCTCGACAAGTGGTCCGATCCTATGTTCAGTTTCCCAGGCTTAACTATGATTTTGAAGTCATATTCCTGGAACAGAATCAACCATCTGCATATTCTTCCTCCTAGCACTGGCTTATTAACCAAATATCTCAGAGCATAATGGTCAGTAAACATCTTAAAATGGGATCCTAACAGATAATGTCGAAACTTCTGTAGTGCATACACCATAGCAAGGCCTTCCCGCTCGGTTGTAGTATAATTTTTCTCTGTAGTGGATAATTTTCTATTGGCAAAAGAAATAGGGTGGTCGATCTATCCTGTGCCTGGTTGAGCCAATACCACCCCGAGAGCAATGGAGGATGCGTCAACATGCACATGAAATTCTTTGTTCCAGTCAGGAAATACTAGAATAGGGGCAGTAACCATTTTTTTCTTCAAAATATCTAAGCTGGCCTAGCACTCCGGTGTCCATTCGAACTTATTATCTTTCTTCAACTGCCTTTCCATCAGAGTAGTAATTTGAGCATATCCTTGGATGAATTTTCTGTAGTAACCAGTGTGACCGAGTGTCATGCGCAGTTGTTTGACGGACTTCGGGGGTGGCAAATTTACAATAATAGCTATCTTCGCAGGATCCATCATCAATCCATGCTTACAGACAACATGACCGAGGAGAATTCCAAAAGGGGCACAAAAGATACACTTTTTTAGATTCAAATCAATCTGGTGCTGTCTACACTTATTTAACATAAGTCTCAAACTAGTGAGGTGATCTTTTACTAGCCCAAAAATAGTCCAGTCATCAAAATAAACTTCTAAGAATTTATGTATATATTCCTTGAACGCAGAGATGACGACCCTAGAAAATATAGCAGGTGCATTCTTCAGCCCAAAGGGAATGACAGTATACTGAAAGGACCCCATTTCAGTAGCAAATGTTGTCTTATGCCGGTCTTCTGGAGAAATTCGAATCTGATGGTAGCCAGAAAACCCATCAGTGAAAGAGTATATTTCTTGGCCTCCAACATTGTCGAGCACTTCGTCTGTAAAGGGGGTAGGAAAGGGATCATGCAGATAGGCATCATTTAATTTCCTGAGGTCGACACAGATGCAGATTTCACCCTTATTCTTCTTCTCCTGGACCACCATAGGACTGACCCACTCAAATTCTTCAACAGGCTCAATTATTCCTGCGGCAAGCATCTTATCCAGCTCCACCTTAACCTTTTCTTTATACTTTGGATTCAATCTATAAGGCCGTTGTTTCACAGGTTTTGCATCAGGTTTCAAAGGGATCTTCACTACGCCAATATCACCCAAGATACCCTTCATTTCAGAAAACTTTGTTGGAAAAAGATCTTGGTACTCGTGGAGAAGTTGGGTTACCTTGCTGACCATTTCATCATCCCAATAGTCACTAATTGTGGCGAGCTTAGGCTGGTCTTCAGAGCCAATGTTAACTGTGCGTGTCTTCAGGGGCTGATTTACTTCTGGGGCTTCGATGACTGGTCCTTGCACATTGCAGCATCCTTCTGACTTAGGGATAGCGATATTGCGCGGGTCCTCATCCTCCTCAATGGCGAAGTTATAACATTCTAGGGCGTGGGCTTCCTGCACTGTCCAATACGGTCGCTGTTCGACTAGTTCTTGGTCATCAAAGACCTTGGTATGGATAATCCTGATAGCTGCGTCTAGAGCTGGGCAGACATCATTAGTAGAAAAAGTATGTATAAAACTATGGACAAGACAGTCCCAACTTACAGTATCTAGGCGGAGTTCTACTTCCTCGTACCAGGTTTGAGATATCGGTGCCAGGGTATGGACGAATCAATGTACCCATTCGTTCCGAGGTACATACCTCCACGCTTCATAGCAGTTTGCCAAATGTGCTTGTGGACTAGATTTTCCATCAAACTTGCTTCGCACCTCCTTAGGCTGGCACTTAAATCTTAGTCGAAGGAGCCTCTGACAGGTTTCCCAGTTAGGAATCTGCAGCTTATGGCTCTTCCACCATCTGGCAGCTGAGACTCTGAGTGCGGACTCCAGGGAATTCATTTTCTATGGTTCGGTATCTAACCTGAGAATTGTACGATAAATGGGTCAGGGTCTGTTGAACCATCAAAAGTAGGGAGAGCGCTTGGTTGTGAGCTGAGCCATCTGAGAGATTTAGTAAGTCTGGTACTATTATGGCCATGGAGCTCACATAATCGGTTCTGCCAACTCTCTAAGTCATCCTCTGAGTTGGTCATACAGGAGCTACCAGACTCCCAATCTGTGGTAGGAGGATCCTCAGAACCTCTGTCCTGCGCGGTGATAGTGTAGATGTGCTCTACATCATCCTGATCCTTTTGTCAGAGTGGTTCTGTGTACCGTTCCCCCTATGAGGGATCCAGGGGTAGGATGACTCTCAAGTCTTTCCCTTCAAAGATCATCTGTCTGTTCTTTAGGTTAATAACTGCAGCATTTTCCATTGCCCATTCAATTCCTAACAAGGCTGGGTAGGGGTCGCTGTCATCAATGATCTCAATTACTTCGAAGTCCACGATAGTACTGACCCCGGAAATATCTATTTGGACACTCAGGAAACTTCCTAGAGGCACAATCCTTTGCTAGTTGGCTAGCCGCAACTGGATAGGGGACCAGGCGAGGGGGGGTTTTCCCATGTGTTCCCAGGTTTGTTTAGTTAACACATTTACGTTGGACCCTAAGTCCAAGATAACATCAGTCAGATGATATGCCCCTATCTGAGCATTCAGTCTCATTTCCCTGCCGGTTCTGTTCACTCTATGAACAGTTTTGTCTTGAACAGAACTGTGGTGAGGTCTGCAGGAAGCAATGACTTCTTGTAGTTTAGTCAGAGCATCTTGATCTCGTAACAGTTTGAGGCAACTCTGTAAAAAGGAGGATAGGGTACTTACGCTATTCCGTGGGGCTTCCTGGGGCCGCGAAGATAGTTGCTGAGATTGTGTGGGTGCAATAGATGTGCTAGGGCCAGCAAAATCTTGCTTAGCTTCCATAAATGTCTCTCTTTCTCTTGTGATATCAAATGCTGGGATTTTCACAGGGGCCTTACGAACCCGAGCGTCGACGGGTTGTATTTCTGTATCCGGTGGGTGTGTCGTAGCTCCACTCCGTGTGACAACATTAATAGTTCCGGCAGGTCTGGGCTCAATTGAAATCATCTGGATATTCCGCGTGGGGGCACTCTGTCGTGTCTGAATCTTGGCTATGAGCTACGGGCACTGCTCAATCACATGATCTACCGCACGGCAGTATCGACATGTCGTAGTAGGGTTCCGACAGTTGTGAGCCAAATGCCCAGCTTGGTTACAATTGTAACATACCAACTGGCCTCGGCCTCTGCCAGCCATACCACCACGGCCTCCAGATGAACCTCTACCAGAGGCACCCCCCTGGTAGCCATAGCTATCACTACTGGGGCCGTCATTGCACACCCGGTAGGCATCATAGGTGTGGCACTCATCCTCATTATGACCTACGGACTTGCAGAAATTACAGTAGGGGTTCTTAGGGCCCTTTCCATACCGTTGCAGCAGGTGACAGTTCTAGGGTCAGTGCTGACCTGTTGTTCTGTAGAGCTCACAATATAGAACTTGTGGTGGGAATGGGTCCGGTGCACCTGTACAAAGGTACTTGCTTACCAGAGGGCACCGTTCTTTGTCATGGCCTTCGGTCTGACATTGCATACACCAAACCTCTTCGCGATCAGGTTTTCCCTTTTTCATCTCGCGAAGTTCCAGGGCCATCGCAGCTAGCTGCACTTGGATTTGAGCAATACCAGAATCATCTCCGACAGGGGCAGTCTCCAGCTTCATTGTGATTTCTAGAGCCTCTTGCTGGTCAGCAACCTTCTGTTGCATGAGCGGTGTTCTGATATGTGGTAATAATGCCGCAATAAACCATTCCTTGTGCTGCGCAGGACTAATGGTAAAGCTGACTTGGTCGAGGAGGACTTTGAATCTCTGGTCAAAGTCCCACACAGATTCGCCGCACCGCTGTTGAATCTCTTTGAGTTCGGTGATGCTCTGCAATTCCGATTTAGGATTTTTAAATTCTTTGGTTATTGCTGCCTTAATCTCATCGAGCATAGGGCTCTGAGTACTGGAGAACTTCATGAACCAGGTCAAAGCCCTATCCTGAAAAGAAGTAATGAGCTGCGCGGCTCTCAGATCTGGGTCGGCAATTTTCTTCTCATTCCATACTGCTTCACATAAAAACCAGAACTGTTCGGGGTCCTCTGATCCCGTGCCTTTGAAGATGGGCAACTTAATATCATCAGCTAGGTGGGCCATGGTAGTTCTGGGAGGGGGACAGGAGGTTGAGGGGGAGGGAGTTACAGGGACAGACTGGCCTGTGGCCAGAATACTTGGACTTGGTTGACTGTCAGACTGTGACGGAATTTCAGGGGTAACAGGGCTTCGCTGCGGGGTGACAGGGGGGTTTCCAAGCGAAGGGATTTCCTTAGAGCCGGACTCTTCAGAATTTACAGGGGAAGACACGGTAGCTTGACCTAAGGAATAGGAGTCAAAATCTCTTTTGTACCTTTTTCCACTTCGTAGCAAACCACTTTGCTTGTCGAAGGTATTATCACTTGCAAACATATGTTAGTACGACAAAGCTAGCAGTCTGATTCAAACCACAATATACCCTTTTCAGCCAATAGTATTTTAATCTGCAAGCTTAATGAATTCAAAAACTTACCATAGGGGCCTTTGAAGAACTGTCGTTCAGCTTCGCTGAAGGAGGTACTTGTGTTAATGGAAAACTCTGTTACGAAAGCTTCCAAGGTGCGCGTCATCCAGAAATCAACAGCGCGAGATACCTCGTTGTTTACGTGTTGCACAAGATTGACCCTTGTGGGGGTCCACATGGGAATCCGTCAAGCTTGGCAGTGTGTCCTTCTTTCTATTACCATAGACAATCACTGTTGCAACTCTATGTGGATACTACTAAAAAAAATTTCATAAGCATCACAAAAAACATACCTTTGTAAAAAGTCACATGCGCTACAACGTGAATTTGTGTTCTCTTGTTGCGCGAATTGCAGAGAAGTCTCAGCAAACCAATCACGGATTTCCGTCACAGAGGGTCTCCAGAACATAGCCCTTGAGGTACGACGTAAACCCCTCTTGAGCAGATACTGAGTTCAACCGGCAACGGAACCAATTTGTTGGGAAATAGGGCAGACCCGAGTTAATCCTTTTGTGTCGCACCAACAAAATTCCCAATGTGTTGGCCCTTTCGACAACAACCTGCGCACAGGTTGCAGTCTCACCCGAAACAGCAATGGGGTGCCGCAGAATCAGGTTTCTGCAAGCAAAGAGGGATATTACTGTACTTTAGCCTTTACTAACTTATTAATCAACAGTTATACAACTTTGTCATTCACTCTTATACAACCTCGCAGATAGATAAACAATCGTGACTTGCGCAACCCACTACAGGGAATTCACAACGAAGCTTGTTATTAGCAGTGATATAAGTTATCAATTGTATACAGTTATTAATGCATAAAAGACAACAAAAATAGAAACAACACAAGAAACCACAACACCAAATATAACGTGGTTCACCCCCAGTGTAGGTGCTACGTCCACAAACTGTGTTTTATTCAACTTGCTACAAAACCACAGTTTGATCTGCGCACTCAGCTGCAGATCCCTTCAGTCCTTAACAGCCGCGCACACAGCAGTAGGCCTCTGCGCACATAGCTGTAGATCTTTTCTCAATCTTCTTACAAAAACCCTCTGTGCACACAGCTGCAGAGGTCGTCCACGCACACAGTTGGGACTTAACCTTTCCTTACAAAATCAACCTTAACTTCGCCTTAATCTTTCTTACATCATACAACCTAGCCTTTCTTATTTACACAAGTGCCTATTTATAGCGCACTGTTTACAAAAACATGGATTCAATACCATGAGCACCCAAAACCCTACCCCTGGTCTTAAGCCGCAGGTTTATTACAATAGAAGACTTTGATTTAACCGCCGACACCCCTAAGACTATTTTCAGTTAAACCCGCGAAGTTACCCATCTTAAGGACCGTTGAGGTGTGCGCCCTAACAGCCCCACCATCGATTTGGCTATGTTGTGTTTCTGTTTTGGGAATGGTCACTGATGGATATTGGAACATACAGCATATATTTAATTGTGGCATCATGTAAACATGCATTTTAATTAAATAGCCCAACTAGATATGTTCACAGCAACTAAAATGAGAAGGGGCATGATTCTGAAGGATAAGGAAAGGGGAATGTTGGGCATTGAGCCATGGGGGAATGCCATGTGTCACCACCACCCTTAATTATTCCATTGTTAGTTGGAGCAGCGATTGGCTAGCAGGAAAACCACCACCATGCCCACGCCCACTCACACTCTCCCCACGACGCATCTGTTGGTCTGTCCACTCACCAGATCACAAGTATGTTCGTCTCCTCTCAGGCGAGCTAAGATAAAAGGTTCCACATTCCATTGCAGGGGGGTCGGTTCCTTTTCTACCTCACTGATTGTTGGATTGCGATCCTGCTAACTCTTCCTCTACCTCACGGATTCGATGGCTGCGGATTGATTCTTTACTGGGATTCACATAAATTTTTGTGTCTTTTTCCATGTTTATCAGACAACGTATTGTCCTATTATTTCCATCATTGAAATTGTGGCTGTAATTGTGTTCATAGTTTTATTGGGCTGCTGTTTTCCCACGATTTACTTGGTTGTATTTTCCCTTTTTATGGTGGTATCGGTTGAGTATTGTTGTGAGTACTTGCATTCTGTTCGACTGTGTTTCTCCCCTATAAAAGCTTGAATAATTGTTTGACTACTTACATGCAGTGGTTTTGTCCTCGGACTGCATTGTAGTGGTGAATGAGGGCCTGAGGTGCTTGATAAACCTGGTGGATTCAGAACCACATAGACAGAGCTATTGAGTAGGATTTCTTCTCCACAACCCCTGAATAGCACTGGAAGGGAGATTAGGGTATGAGGGATTGCGTTGCAGAGAAAGGGATGATTTCCTTGTGTTGGGTGTGTGTGGGTGTTCTAGAAGCCAGGATGGTTCTGGTGTCGATGTCTGTAGCTCTCCAATGAGATCACCAGCTTGGCATTAGCTTTTCCCAGCTCCTGGATGGCCTGATAAACCTAACTTTGTTAGCTTGGTTGATTTGTTGTTCGCCTAATAAACCCAACTGTGTTGGCTTGGCTGAACTGTGTACCCTAGTGGTGTTGTTATCCTTGGCTACATGTAAGCCTGTTAGTTCCTTATTCCTTGGGGAATCAAGCTCAGATTGGGGGTGGCAGCGTTGCTAAGAGATTAAGGAGCACACGGGCCTATGGTTGGGTGGAACGTTGCAGCAACGTAGCTGGTTGTGGAACAAGCTCTTTATAAGATAAGTATTCTTGCCTAACTTGTGTCTGCAATCCTATTTACCTTTGATGAATGATGATATACATGTTAAATGTTGATCTATATATGCATGAAGTGTTGATTGATATGTTTTTCTTCTGTTGTGTATAATGAATGATTATGCTTTGTGATATGTTTTATGATTTAAAGTATGATACTTCAGTACTATATGTATGCATGTTCATGTTCATGGGGCTAGATGCCTGGATGATTTGATGTATAGTAGTGTCCTCCTCGCTGGTTGGAGGGTCAAGGATGTTACAGTGTGGTATCAGAGCCCTAGTTGCAGTATGGGCTTGAATGGGCCATGAAGATGCAGTGATAGAGTTTATGTTGCAGCATTAGGCCTTAGAAGGCCATGAACAGTTAACAGAGGCAGGTTGCCTACTGCCTTGAAGAAACCAGGAAAATGGGTGAAGCCCAGAAAATTCACAAAATTTTCCAAGTGTTTGGTCGTAGGTCCATTGAAACACTTAGATAGATGGACCGTCAACATTTAGCTGATGGTGTACCCATCGTTGCGGAAGTCTAAGACACTATCCACCTAACGGATAGTTGATCTGACCACCAATGGCGCAGAATTTCCAAAATGTTCTAAGTGTTGACTTTGTCAGCCAGCGAAGCATGTTAGTGGTATTCATCGCTGATAAACAGTGGGAGGGATCAAAGGATTGTAGACCCATCATTGTGGATAACTAGAGAACTATCCTCCTGACGAATAGTTGATCTGACAGCCGATGGCGTAGAAAGTCCAAAAATATTTCTAAGTGACGAAAACATCGGTCATCGGAGGAAGATAATTCTTTGTAGATCCATCATTGCAGAAGGCTAGAGCCCTATTATTCTGACAGGGAGAATATCCAACTGTCGATGCCAACCGAAATCATGTCTCAGTTCGCCAATCGAAAAAGGATCGAAGATGATGAGCCACCGTTGTGGCTGCTGATCGAAATAACCCACCGATGCTTTAGTCTTCCACTCGCCGATGCCGAGGTGTTAGTGGATTGTGGTGGCGAAAGATAGGGTAGATGGAGCCGACAAAGTCAGCAGAAGATAGAGAGATTTTTCACCGATAGATAGCAAACGGATCGGTGGAAAATAAGTGATCGTTGAGCCGATGGCGCAGAGAGAAGGAAGACTGAAAAGAGAAAAAATTTCAAAAACTTTTCTAAGGCATGGAATCATTGGCCATCGACGATGGTTAGTTGATCACATCGTCGATGATCACATGATGCAGTCATCGAGTAAATTCTGTTGAAAGGCTGCCATTGCGGAGATAAAAAAGACTAAAGTGCATCCAAGTGCTGATGCCATAGCTGCTAGGGGTTCCAATCGCTGATAGAGTTACGACTGTGGAAGACTTAA
Source organism: Pseudotsuga menziesii (assembly GCA_001517045.1). Taxonomy (NCBI): domain Eukaryota; kingdom Viridiplantae; phylum Streptophyta; class Pinopsida; order Pinales; family Pinaceae; genus Pseudotsuga; species Pseudotsuga menziesii. The sequence goes on from LPNX010196497.1 coordinate 82,487, forward strand.
GGAGATTGTGATCCACCATTGTGGAAGAAGAAGGGACTAACCGTCCGATGTATAGGACACCCGACTACCTACAAAAGAAGAAAGTTCCAAAATTTTGTTTAAGTGTTGAAATCATCGATGGAAGTTGGTTGATGAGACCACCGATGGACGTCAGTAGAAATTAGTTGATCGAGCACCCACCATTGCGGAAGCTGAGACAACTATCCTACCAATTTATTAGTCTCTCCACTCACTGATGCCAAGGTGGTTAGTGTATAATGGTTCTAAGATCCGATAACCTACTATGGTGGAGTGAAGTGCTCGAGAGTGTCGACACTGCGAAAGAGTTCGGGCTTATGGAAACTGCCGTTGCAGATGCCTAGAGGATTAAGTGTTCAATGCCATAGTAGGATGCCGTTCCAACCACCGAAAAACTTTGGTCCATGGAAATTATAACGAGATTGTTGGGCGCCGTTGCAGAATGATAGACCACTGCAGGCCCGATACATGGAAGGAAGCAGACCAACATCTCGCTAGTAGATGACCACAAAGACCAGAAGAATATCTTTTTTCACCATTGCAGCTGCTCAAACGACTATGCACCTGATGAACAGTTAACTTACTCATCGATACAACAGAATAACTTAGAAGTTTCAACCGCTGAAACTCCCGATGAGCAGTAGTTGACATCGTCGATTAGAAGTCTAGACATTTTCCTGTGGAGACTGAAGTAAGAAGACTTTCCGCCGTTGTAGATGCTCAAGAGACTGTGCACCCGATCGATAGATGCTTTGCTTGCCGATATAGAGTGGGAGTTTAGTCATTTTACCCATCGAAATGCCAAAAAGGAATAAAACAACAAACCATCGATGAACAGACAATTTCTTCGCCGATGCAGATCGAAGGCGCAGATGTTTTGACCGCCGTGGAATGGAAGAATAGCTAGGATGAGGTCCGATTAGGGCCTAAGGAAATTTGGGTTTTTTGAAGGGATTTCTTAGCAGTTTTTTGAACTGTTTTCAGCCAGTTTTGAGTGGATTTCAGTGGATTATCAGTGGTTAGAGGGTTGAAAAGAAATAGGGAAAATTCTGTGTTTTAGCATAATTGTTGTTTTATGAAATTTCCAGAAGAAAAGGTAAGTAGTTTTGATTTATATTAATGTATGCATCTAACAGTTTGCTACTAACACATTTGCAAAACTATAGATAATTTCCAAGAGCAGTACTCCAGAAAGAACAGTGTGGTAAAGCAAGACTCAAGAGGTGGTTCAGTCATGAGAATCCATGATGGGTATGATTTTTGGGATTCTTATGAGCAAGCAGAAGATGCCATGGGAGAAAATGTATGTAATGGAAATGAGGACATAGAGTCTAATGGAAGGAGATTCCAGGGGACACCGTTTGAGGTTGCAGCCACCATGAGAAGCTTGGTTAAAGCCCAGGAAGAGCAGCATCAGTTGAATGCTACCATATTGTAGAGTTTGACAGATTTATAGAAAAAGATAGATTCTGGATGAGGTACATCAAGACCAGAAGGAAGTAAGAGTAGCACTAGGAGAAGAAGAAGGATTTCCAGTGGATCATCTGACTCTGAAGAATCCAATGGTGATACAAGTTCATCTTCTCATAAAAGGAAAAGAAGAAGTCACCATAGGAATCGCTCTTGAGATGAATTTAGGAAAGCTAAACCTCCTACATTTGATGGTGAGATAAAGATGGGACAAGAAGCTAAAGCTTGGCTTCTTGGGATCAAGAAGTACTTTCAGGTGCAGGATTATTTAGGAAACATGAAGGCATGAGTTGCCATATTCAATCTGAATGGAAGGGCATCCATTTGGTGGGAACACTTCAAGCAGGTAAAGAAGACCAGTGAAAGGAAACTGAAGTGGAAACAGTTCAAGAAGTATTTCAAGTAGAAATACCTTTCTGATAGGTATTATGATGACAAGATCAAGGAGTTCCATGAGCTAATATTGGGACAACAAACCATCATGGATGAATATGCAAATAAATTCTTCGAATTGTTGAGGTATGTCCGGTACATCAAAGATGAAAAAGTAAAAATCCAGTGGTTTCTAAGTGGATTGCCTCAAGCTTACAAAGATCGAATTGAGTACTATGAGCCGAGAAATCTCGAAGAAGCAATAATAAAGGATAAATATTGCTATGAGAAAAGCAAAGGTAAACTTGACTACTATAAGGCATGGAAGGACAAGAAGAATGAAAATTTTGGCCAAAGAAAGAAAGGTTTCAAACCTTCTAGATTTAGGAATTAGCAGAAGCAACCATCCCAAGCTACGAATAATCCCGTTGGAGTGACAGGTGGAAAGCCTAAAGAGCCACAACAGAATAAAGGTCCACTCAAATGTTGGAAATGTGAAGGACCTCACTTGCATAGATATTGTCCCCTTGAGAATAAAAGTGCAAGGCCAGCTTATAGCATCCAGGGAGCAGAAACAATGGGTCAAGTAGCAAGGGAAGTCCCTAGAAATTATACAGTACTAGAGGACTGCCAGGAAGATCATCAGTCAACTATGGTTGAAATTGCAAGTAAGATTGTTGAACAATCTATTTCTATTTTTATTGACCCTGGTTCTACTCATATTTATATCACTCCTAAGGTAGTGGAGAGTTGTGCTTTTAAGAAGGTAAAGCATAGAAAATCTTGGTTAGTTTAGCTAGCCACTAGGACTAAGAGAAAAGTCAGTGACATGGTAGAGAAATACCCATTGTCCAAGAATGGATTGAACACTTGTGTAGATCTGAATGTTCTACTACTTGGTTCCTATGATGTTCTCATTGAAATGGACTGGTTAGAAGGTCACAGAGTGAATCTTGACTGTTATAACAAGAATTTGGAATGCATGGATGAAGAAGGAAACCTAGTAGTTGTGAAGGGTATTCCAAAGGTGATTTCAGTAAGGCAGGTTTCAGCAATGCAGTTGAAGAAGTTCTGTAGGAAAGGATGCCCGATGTATGCAGCTCATTTTATGGAACCAACAGGAGATGAAACTCCTAGGTTAGAGGACTATCAGGTGTTACAGGAATTCAAGGATGTATTCCCTAATGAGATTCTAAGACTTCCTCCAAAGAGGGACATTGATTTCACCATTGAACTTGTGCCAGGAGCAGCACTAGTGTCTAAGACACCCTACAGGATGAGTACACCGGAGATGCTAGATTTGAAGATGCAACTGCAAGAGTTGTTGGAAAAGAAGTATATCTGACTGAGTGTGTCTCCTTGGGGAGCACCAGTTCTATTTGTAAAGAATAAAGATGGTACACTTAGGTTATGTATTGATTATAGACAGTTAAACAAGGTTACTGTGAAGAATAAATATCCTTTGCCCATGATTGATGACCTCTTTGACCAAATGAGAGGAGGAAATGTATTTTCCAAGATTGACTTGAGGTCTGGTTACCATCAGCTGAGAATCAAGGATGAAGACATTCATAAGATAGACTTTAGGACAAGGTATGGACATTATGAGTTCATAGTTCTACCATTTGGTCTCACAAATGCACCAGCCACATTTATGTGCCTTATGAATAGTGTCTTCAGTAAGTATTTGGACAATTTTGTTCTTGTTTTCCTTGATGACATTCTTGTTTATTCTAAGAATGAGGAAATGCATGAAGAGCATTTGAGATTGGCATTGCAAGTGCTTAGGGAACATCAGCTGTATTCAAAGCTAAGTAAGTGTGACTTATACAGGGATAGAATTCAGTATTTGGGTCACATTATCTCCGAAGAGGGTATATCAGTAGACCCTGAAAATATTGAAGCCATTATGAATTGGCCTACTCCAAGAAATGTGATGGATGTAAGATCTTTTATGGGACTTGCAGGATACTACAGGAGATTCATTGAAGGATTTTCCAAGGTTGCACATGCCATCACTTCTTTTCAAAAGAAGGGGACAAAGTTTGAATGGACTTTGAATTGTGAAGAGAGCTTCCAGTGGTTAAAGAATATTCTCACCAGTGCACCAGTATTGAAAGTTACAGATCTAGAGAAGGATTTTGTGGTATGTACCGATGCATGTGGACAAGGGCTTGGAGGAGTCCTTATGTAGAACAACCACGTGATATGTTATGAGTCGAGAAAGTTGAAGGAGAATGAGAAGAACTATGCCACTCATGATCTAGAGCTTGCAGCAATAGTACATACTCTCAAGATGTGGAGACATTACTTGATGGGTAGAAGATTTGAACTCAGGACAGATCACTGTGGCCTAAAGTATTTCTTTGATCAGCCTACTCTGAATGCTAGGCAAGCGAGATGGCTGGAATTTTTATGTGAGTTTGATTTCAAAATCAAGCACATAAAAGGAAAGGATAACAAGGTAGATGACGCACTCAGCAGGAAGGTACAGGAAATGCATGTGGCATCTCTTAGTATTTTCCAATCAAAATTGAGGCAGGAGATTGTTATTCATGTTGTCAGAGATGGATTATATGAGTAGGTTAAAAACAAATTGCAGCAGCAAAGTCTTGAGAATAGGTATGAGGGATATAAATTGGAAGAAGATGGACTTCTCACTTATAAAGGAAGAATTTATATTTCGAATGTAGCAGATTTGAGGAGAGTTGTTATGGATGAAATCCATCAAGCTCCGTATTCTGGTCACCCAAGATATCAAAATACAATTGCTATAGCTAGAAGGAAGTACTTTTGGCTAGGTATGAAAAAGGACATGGCTGAATACATTTCAAGGTGCATGAAATGTCAACAGGTAAAGGTTGAGCATCAACATCCAGCAGGTTTGTTGCAGCCTTTGCCAGTTTCAGAATGGAAATGGGAATTTATTTCCATGGATTTTATTACAAGATTGCCGATGACTTGGAGATAACATGATTCCATCATGGTTGTAGTAGACAAGTTGACAAAGGTAGCACATTTTATACCAATGAAGTCTACGCATAAGACTGATGACATTGCAAAGATTTTCATGAAGGATATTTTCAAATTGCATGGATTGCCAAAGGAAATAGTTTTTGACAGAGATGTCAAGTTCACTTCCAATTTTTGGAAGGGATTGTTTGTAGATTTGGGTACAAAGTTAAACTTCATCACTGCATACCATCCTCAAACAGAAAGAGTTAATCAGGTGCTTGAAGATATGCTTTGCATGTATGTGATGGACAAACCAACCAAGTGGGAATATTACTTACACTTGGTAGAGTTTGCTTACAAAAATGGACAGCAGGCATCCTTGGACATGAGTCCATATGAAGCTTTATATGGTAGAAGGTGCAGGACACCAGTGACTTGGGACAACCCAGTGAACAGAGTTTTGCTTGGACCAGAATTGCTCAAGGAAATGGAGCAAGAGGTTGGAAATATCAGGAAGAATCTGAAAGCAACACATGACAAATAGAAAATCTATGCAGATAAGCATAGGATGAAAAGAGATTTTAGTGTTGGGGATCATGTTTACCTTAGAGTGAAGGCAAAGAAAAGTTCCTTGAAGCTTGGAAGTTGTGCCAAGCCGTCACCTAGATATTGTGGGCCATTTGAAGTGCTTGTAAGAATAGGGCTTGTTGCATATAGAATTGCATTGCCTGCTAGTACTAGAGCTCATAATTTTTTTCATGTTTCTTTACTTAAGAAATATGTACATGATCCTAGCCATGTGATAAATTGGGATGTGATTCAGGTGGACTCGAGAGAGAGTTCCAAATTGAGCCAATGTGCATCCTCGACAAGAAGGTCACAACACTCTGGAACTAAGCCATAGGGCAGGTAAAGGTGCAATGGGAGCATTACAGACCTAAAGAAGCTACGTGGGAGCTGGAGGATGCCATGCGATTGGCACATCCATTTTTGTTCAATTCTGTAGTACACTGAGGTGGTACCAATGTAGCATTTTGTTCAATTTTGTAAAGCACTGAGGACAATGCTATTGAAGGGGAGGGGAATGTAATACCCTAGTTTTAACCCCACTTACATTAAAAATACATGATACATGTATTGTAAATAATTCGGGTGCGGAGCTAAAGGCCAAGGCCCCACCATCGATTTTGTTATGTTGTGGTTCTATTTTTCGAATGGCCACCGATGGATATCAAGACATACGACATATATTTAATTGTGGCATGATGTAAACATGCATTTTAATTAAATAACCCAACCAGCTATGTTCGTGGCAACTAAAATGAGAAGGGACATGATTCTGAAGGATAAGGAAAGGGGAATGTTGGGCATTGAGCCATGGGGGAACGCCATGTGTCACCACCACCCTTAATTATTCCATTGTTAGTTGGAGCAGCGATTGGATGGAAGGAAAACCACCACCATGCCCATGCCCACTCACACTCTCCCCACGACGCATCTGTTGGTCTGTCCACTCACCAGATCACAAGTCTGTTCGTCTCCTCTCAGGAGAGCTGAGATAAAAGGTTCCACATTCCATTGCAGGGGATTCGGTTCCTTTTCTGCCTCACCGATTGTTGGCTTATGATCCTGCTAACTCTTCCTCTACCTCATGGATTTGATGGCTGCGGATTGATTCTTTACTGGGATTCACGCAGAGTTTTGTGTCTTTTTCCATGTTTATCAGACAACGTATTGTCCTATTATTTCCATCATTGAAATTGTGGTTGTATTGGGTTGTTGTTTTCCCACGATTTGCTTGGTTGTATTTTCCATTTTTATGGTGGTATCAGTTGAGGATTGTTGTGAGTACCTGCATTCTGTTCGACTGTGTTTCTCCCCTATAAAAGCTTGAACATCTGTGTGATTATTTGCATGTAGTGGTTTTGTCCTCAAACTACATTAGAGTGGTGAATGAGGGCCTGAGGTGCTTGATAAACCTGGTGGATTGAGAACCACACAGATAGAGCTATTGAGTTGGCTTTCTTCTTCACAACCCCTGAATAGAACTGGAAGGGAGATCAGGGTCTGAGCGACTGTGTTGCAGAGAAAGGGTTGATTTCCTTATGTTGGGTGTGTGTGGGTGTTCTAGAATCCAGGCTAGTTCTGGTGTCGACGTCTGTAGCTCTCCAATGAGCTCACCAGCTTAGCATTAGCTTTTCTTAGCTCCTAGATGGCCTAATAAACCCAACTTTGTTGGCTTGGTTAATCTGTTGTTCGCCTGATAAACCCAACTGCATTGTCTTGGATGAATTATGTACCCTAGTGGTGCTGTTATCCTTAGCGATGTGTAAGCCTGTTAGTTCCTTATTCCTTGGGGAATCATGCTCGGCTCGGGGGTGGTAGCGTTGCTGAGAGATTAAGGAGCACATGGGCCTATGGTTGGGTGGAACATTGTAGTGACGTAGCTAGTTGCAGAACAAGCTATTTATAAGATAAGTACTCTTGCCTAACATGTGTCTGCAATCCTATTTACCTTTGATGAATCATGATATACATGTTAAATTCTGATCTGTATATGCATGAAGTGTTGATTGATATGTTTTGCTTCTGTTGTGTATAATGAATGATTATGCTTTGTAATATGTTTTATGATTTAAAGTATCATGCCTCAACACTATATGTATGCATATTCATGTTCATGAGGCTAGACGCCGGGATTATTTGACATATAGTAGTGTCCTCTTTGCCGGTCGAAGGGTCGGGGATGTTACAATTGATTACGGATGTGTTTTCTCCCCCTCTTGCTTCCTGCAATAAGAACCACTAATATTTCTCTCAAGTATTCTCAATTTTTTTCATGGACATGAGTAAACACTATTGAAACAACACTTCATAACAAGTATTTGCAACTATTATGCAAGGTAAACAGATCCATCCATCAAGTAACACATTCATAATGCATGGAATATATGACTGCTCCGAGTAGTTCTATCTATAAATCTATACCCAACATCACTTAAATTTACATCAGGTACACTACCAACATAAAGAATTAAACCAAGACCATGGCCACACAACAGAACATAAATCATAATCAATTAATGTTCTCACACTAAAGTTTGTGATTGACCCAAAATTATGCATAAAAACAAGCATGTTGCAAAGGTTGATAGCAATGAAAAGACATGTTCTAGAATGATATATTTTTTTTCCAAAGACATCAAAATAGTCATAAAAAATAGTCATTCTATGAAAAATCCCCTTCGAAGACATCAAAATAGTCATAAATAAATGTAAAGGAGGTCATGGGTCCTCCAATTTGGTACTTTGGCAGAGAGTGGCATTCTAGAAAATTACAGATCCGATTCCCGAGTTGGATAAATATCCAATTTTTTTAATAAATAAAGCAATGTGTTTTTAGCCACCATTGAATAATTAATGCTACAAGAACCTACAGATTTTTAACTTTCAGATCTATGGCACGTTGCAGTACTAACACTAAGGATTCGTATTTGGTGGTATTATATATTATAATCGAGGTTGTGGTGAAATGAGAAATGCTACTTAAATAATTGGTGAAGCAACTCGATCTTCTTCTTGAACAGTGACTAGAAATGGAACAACTGACTCTGCCTCTGCGCTTGCTCCTGCCTTTGCCCTAGCCCTTGGTTTTGCTCAGTCAACCAGATATATAACTAAATAGTATTAGTATTATTACTAACTAAGTCCCAAATTTTACTTAACACCAACCAGATAATAAATAATGAAAGCATGTGTGCCTAAACATGAAATGAAAAAATGAAACGGGAAACTGGGTCTAAATGTTACAGGGCTAAGAAACAATGTTGGGTTTCAAACATGGGGTATAGGGTTTTAAGCTACCCAATGACACAAGGTTTGATAGGTATGACTTACAACGTAGACAGAAAAAATGGTCATTATCCATCACTATCAATGGCTTGGAGTGACCAAAACCGAAAAATATTTCTAAATCTACCCCCATAAAAGAGTCCACCCACAAGCACAAGCGCCTCCTGAAAGAATCAACTTTAACGAATTTTTTGAAGGAATTTCCATAATGAAACCTTAATTGCTTCAATACTGTAGTAAAACCCATGGGATCCTTATAAATAAGATATAAATACACTCCAAAATTCATGCTGAAATGAACAATTGAGGTAGAGAAAAATCAAGTTAACCAAAGACCTTCGTCTGTGCAAATGGGAATAAATTGGAAATTACATTTAATGAAAAAAATGGGAATAGTTTGATGAACCTACCTATGGTAACTAGATTCACAATTGCTATTGCAGATGATCCATAAATGATGCTCAAGAGATCCAGGCATGTGTATCAAAGTTTCACGCTATCATTCCAAATAATATTATGCCATTTTTTTTAGTTTTTCTTTAGGTGGGGGTTTAATGTCAACATGGAAACTCCATTATGAATGAGTATAGTCCACTATTTTTTTATGTTTTTATTAAAGGGGGAAATTTTAATGGTTGATAACCTAATACAAAGTAAATTTTAATGCTAAGATCCCTTCTTTTAATATGGCATCTCCATCGATGGCTTTTATATTGAATTATTCTCCATGTCATTACTTGGATTTTGAGGTTTATTTTAATTTTGGATAATTAAGTTTATTTTAATTTGGAGTAAATTAAAATTTAATTGAAATTTTAATTTATTAGGTAAAAGACAATTCCATCAAGTATCTGCAAAAAAGATACATCCCTAACCTCTAGATTTAGCACATAGCTCCATTGAAATCATCACTAAGCATAATATTTAACTGTTCACCTCAAAAAAGAAACCTATATATTTTAACCTCAACTTCAAAAAGGATTTCTTATATCCATGTTTTCTTTAAACTAACTGTCAAAGTTCTCTTAAAGTGATGTAGGGTTGATTCTTATATAAAAGAAAAGATGAAATAAATAAATTAAACCAATATCCACTAATGAACAAACTAGGTCAATGGTACTAGTAAATACAACAAATAATATTATTAAAATAAGTAGTGCATAGGGCATATCTTCCCAAAAGNCAAAATGATACATCCCTAACCTCCATATTTAGCACATAGTTCCATTGAAATCATCACTAAGCATAATATTTAACTGTTCACCTCAAAAAAGCAACGTATATATTTTAACCTCAACTTCAAAAAGGATTTCTTATATCCATGTTTTCTTTAAACTAACTGTCAAAGTTCTCTTAAAGGGATGTAGGGCTGATTCTTACATAAAAGAAAAGATGAAAGAAATAAATTAAACCAATATCCACTAATGAACAAATTAGGTCAATGGTACTAGTAAATACAACAAATAATAGTATTAAAATAATTAGTGCATAGGGCATATCTTCCCAAAAGCAAAAATAAAAAGGATAATATAATGACAAAATTGAGGTAGATCATTAATGGATAAAACCTTTGTAATAGAAGACATCCCTGAAGGTGAAAACAATTGAAACATGCCTGATAACCAACAGAAATCTCAAAATCAAACACAAGAGATTCCCTTAATGTGTCTAATTCTAACCATGAGTTAGTTTGACTATCTTATAGATTACCCCATGTATGAATGCTCTCTTAGAAATCCTCTTATCTACACAATTTGGGAGTATACCCAATATTCCCTATTGGTGCTAGAAAGGTCTAGATTGATCCAGCTGCAATATCCCATCCATTTCTAGGTCCCTCACACTCCTATTTAGCACATGGAATACTTTCTCCTAATCTTACCTATTTGTTTTGAGAATAACAAACCTAAGATTGAATTAAGAGGATCCTCCAATCATGTCCCAAATACCAAGGGCCCTTTGATATGCCCAATGTGGAAACATGTTTGTAATTGGTGTCTACCAAGGACCTGCCAGGGGGATTCCCTAGTAGTGGCCCTTCCAATCCACTTGAAATGAAGAACATGCCCTAATAGAAAATATCAGTTAGTGTAACCCATCTTTTCTTCCTAGGAAGAGTGCAAGCATCCTATACCACTAGAGAGAACCCTTTTCCACCTCTTCCTTCCTCCAAAGGGATCTCCATAGAGACATGACCATTTTAATAGCTCGAGTCTAGGGATACATGTAAGAGTATAATACATTTCTTTCTATATTCTAAAATTCCATCTTTCATAGAAAACGTCCTAGTTAAGGGGAAATCCCAGTGAAATTATGCATGCACCTTTCCTTGAAACAAGTTCAGAACTAATTTTCATTTCTTAGCTGAAATTGTTAACTAAAAAGGGCATACCCAATGATCAAATAATTTTCCTTGGTTGTATAGCTTTCTATCCACACAACAACCAATTTAGATAATCCTCTTATCCAATAAAAAACACTTTTGTCTTCTTGTTTTTTACGACATTAACTATATTAACAAAAGGATTAGGCCACTAGAATTATATTGCCCCTATTAGTTCTTGCAAGAGCTAGGGTTAGGGCTAAATCATATGTAAAATGCAATTACCAGTTAGTATATGCCTCACCATCCTTATCCCAACTAATTTTGGCTATGGTATGGGCGTCCCTAGCTCGATAGGGAAGCTCCAACAAGGAAATTGGAACTGAAGGTCCCTAGTGTACTTAATTGTATTAAATAGATGAACCTCTACTGAGAAAATTTAGAAAATGGTGGTTAATCCTCAATTTTTCAGGTCTACTGAGAAAACTTAGCAAATGGCGGTTAATCCTCAATTTTCATATGTTGTATTTTTTCCAATAACTACTCTTATTTTGGAGATTTTGGGGAAGATAATATTTCAGTAAAACTAGGTTGAAATCATGTTCTTCCCTACTAACCCAACTAACATAGTTTTTATAGTTAAGAGTTAGTCAGGATGTAAAAGAGTTTTATCATTCATGAAAATAATTAGAACAACTAGAAAAGAATTACCTCAACCATAAGAACTCCCAGCATAATTGGTCTCTCAAGGAAGTGGCCAATGAAAAAATTATCGTTTATCGTCACATTCTTGACGGCAATAACTGACACACCAGGTTTTCCCTCCACCACTCGATTAACAAGAAAAAATGGAAATATACAATCAATTTGGATGAGTTATATTAGCTTGTATACCATTCCAAGGCCAAGCAAATAGACAAACACCAAAAATGTGCTCCCCCATTCAATCCACGGGCAAAGAAAAAAACCATAGTCGAGATTTAGAGACAAAGACTGTAAGAGGATATAAATGAAATATGTGTCGCTTACCTTGATAGTTCTCCTAGATATGACAATTTAGAGACAAATATTGTAATTTTCCCCTGTGATATTGCTAGCGAAGTGATCTTGTATAATTCCTCAATTTTGTACCTGACCCACTAAGAAAAATTTGATGAGGAAATATCCCTCAAAGTCCAACGATGGCCAATTGGGATCCACTCAAAATAAAAGAAGAAATACAGCTTGCAGTGTGGACATATACATTATAGGGTTTCTATGGATTAGGATATGTTGAATGACCGCACATACTGGTGTAGTGATGTATAACTCCTTCCCATATATTTTCCCTCCAAGGCTTTGGGAATCCCAACCTTTAATGGGGACTTCACAAATATCCAGATGACATCATCCTGGTGGATCCAAAATGAGGTTTTACAGGATATAAATGGGGTTTATATTGTGTGCAAATCCTCAGTGATTGGGAAAGTTGGCGAAGATGCCTCTTCCATGGAAAAATACAAGATCCTTCCCCACCAGTACTAGTTTTCATGTATGCCCCTAAAACTCATCTGTGTGCCAAATTCATCTCATTTTGATTAGATTTACAGTGAGTATTTGCAATGCCCAAACCCCAAATCAAATCAATGATTAACATGAAAACTACCTCAATGAGTGGAAGCAAGGAATAGACGAGCCGGAAGGGGGCGCATCAAAATATGTTGAACCATTTTGGCACTACTTCAATGGTGACTTCTTGGAATGCTCACCTTTTGGCATTACTTCAATGGTGACTTCTTGGAATGCTCAATATTTCTCTGGGTTTTGGTGGGTTTGGAATATATATCAATTAATATTAGAAATGAAAAAAAACAAATTTACCCTATAGATAAATTAACAGATGGTAGAATTGTTTATAACCATTTCATCAAATTGATTCATTGTAAAATAAATACAGTTTCTTCTCTGATAAATATGAATGTGTGATTTCTTTCATTTTTTTAAAGGGTATTATGTGGATGTATATAATAGCGTAGTAGTCTAAATGCACAATGAAAAAAAAAACTTTACCATTCAAAATAATGAGAAAGGAAATTTGTATCAATCTTAAATTTGATAAGAATTATTTTAGAATAATAAAACCGTTGATATCAAATATTAATATTACACCATCTAATTGCAACAAAAATACTAAAAATTAAATTTAGAAATGAAAAAAAACAAAAAATCAAACATATATATATATATATAATCAATTAAAATATTGTTTTTGATGGTGAACTTTAGAAATGCAAAAAAAACAAAAACTCACACATATATATAAGAAAATCATTTAAAATATTGTCTCCAAATTATAGATTTAGGGATGGAATAATGAAAATTGGTGAGAAAAAAAATTTTGATGGTGACTTTAAGTGACATTCATGAGACATTTTAGTAATAAATATTTATGGTAGGTTAGCAATCCATTAAAGCAAATAATATGATGTATTTATGAGTATTTTTTAAGCATACATAATAATGACAATGGTTTACTCTTATTGCACTCTCAATTATGACTTCTTTTGAGATCAAGATGATGGAATGGAGGGAAAAATGGAGTCACTATTGCATGAAAGGAGACTAGACATTAAATGCATCATTGATTTGGTGTCTTTCTAGAGCATTGTGATCACTAGCACTAAAATGATCTATATATATTTAGACCCCCTCGTAAAAAATTGCAATATTTTCTATTGTTGAGCTATGACACATGACTAGGACGTCATGAACATTAGCACTAAATCGATATATATATATATATATATATAGACGCTCTTGTCAAAAGTTGCAAATTTTTCCATTGCCGATATTTCACACACTAGATGGTCAAGAGAAATTCCGTGCAATTGCTATGTTGGATCTCTGAAGATCGAGGTGCATGGCACCATTACAGAAAAAAAAAATTCCAACATATATATCATCTGGGATCTAGGATCCCAATATTATATCTGGAAATAAATATGAACATCTAAACCACATCGTCTACAATAATCCACAACACCCTAACACTATCCCGACCACCTCTGAAAAACACTAGATATTCCTAACCCCACAGATTCCATTTTGGATTCAGAATTGTTAACCTGCACATATTCGAATATAGAAGGTAGACAATTTACAAAATTTACTAAATTGTAATAATTCATTGTCACAATTGCAATTTTCCATGACACAATTAAAAATGACTAACATAAATGACTAATTCATATTATTCTAGGTAGTCATTTTTTATGTCATGACTAAATTAGTCATTTATGTAAGTCATTTTTAACTCTGTCACTTATTATTTAGTCATATTTGTTAACTGGTGACTAAATTAGTTGTTTATACTTGGGTCAATCAAAATTTCTCATATTTAGTAGTAAATCACTTGAAAAACCTGTGGTGACTAGAATTTTTAGTCACCTAGTAGCTAATTCCTCATTTTGTACTAATGACAATAAGCTAGATCGTGAGATGGATAGCGAGTTGCGTCGTAAGCTGGATAGCAAGATGGATGCACTGTCTGTTTGTTTGTCTATTTGCGTACTTGATATTAATTCGTCCAAACAGACTATATAACCTGCAAGTGAATATACACATTAATTAACATATTACATATGATTTAAATAATGTTAATGTAAATAAATAAAATCATAAAATGACAATAATAAATTGATTATATATAAACCTTTAATTTATTCATACCTTGGGCTAAATGGTGATCTGCGTGGTAGAAAATACATAAAAAGATAACAAAACATATGTTTAAATGAGTAATTTAATTTCCAAAAATGATAATAAATTTGGGCTCGACATTCCCCCAAACTGGAGAAATTCCAGGTCCCACTGATCAAAAAAAGATAAGAGATCACACTGCCATAGTGAACTTTGAGACGTGAGCTAGCAATGGGATATGCATAAATGAGTGAGTTCATAAGGTTTATAATTAGTTCAACCATATCCAAAGTAAAATTTGGATAAGTTGAACGTATGGTACAAAGACATAAATCACATTTATGATAAGATTGATCAACAAGAAAATTGGTCATTTGATAATTTACATGCATGATTGGGTAAAAGGATAGTGTTACTAAGAGTGAAATGATAATTAAAAAAAAAAACTTTTAAGGTCAAAGCATTCACATGGAGGTAAAAAATACTTGTCAAAAACAAATTTTGATTAGCAAATTTTAATCATAAGTGTTGTAATATCACCAAGTTTTATTAGATCCTCATTTGGTATTACATTTGGACCATCATTCGATCCTTGATAAAGTTATGCTTCATGCTATAACCAATTTCCACTGCTTAAATGATCCTGAAAACACTTATCATTTGTCAGAGATAAATAGATATGTCATAAATAAATAAATAAAAATAGTCTAATTTTTCTTAATCCTCCCCCCCCCCAAAACCAAAGATATGGCACGTCCTCAAGCCATGAGAGAGAAGATTTGATTGTTCCACATAAAATAAAAAGTGCTATCATGTTGTTTATTATTTTGTAAGAAAAAGAAAAACTAACTAGTAAATGGAAATGATGCAGATATGTATATTCATGAAAAATATAACAGTTCTTCGAAAGACCACTCGAATGTTTTTACCAAAAATATAACTGAAAGAAATGCCATAGGAAAAGCTAGTCATCCATGCCTTATTTAAAGATATCTTGTCATCACAAAATATTTTAAGTTTACCCGGAAATGTGTGAGATTTATAGCTACGAGTCCCATCTCTAAGATAATTATATCCTAGATATTGATTGAATTAGATGGATGGATCCAAGCCCTACTTACAGCCATTCTTTAATGACATCATCAACAATTGGCCTACACATGTATTTATATATATTCTGGTTTTTAAATATATTATCATTTTTATGAACCATGTGCACAGTGGTGCATTAACCAGATCTCTTTTACCTGATATTTCCCCGCTGCCAGCAGGCCTGTTCAATACCCCGACGGGTTTATCTTGGTACCATGCAAGCATAATGCCGCTTCCAACGAGCCTGTTCAGTACCCCGATAGGTTTGCCTTTTATAATGATATTAAATATATGGAAGCCGATTGGTACTAGAGCGTGTTAAGTCCTTCTAAACACATAACTCAATTTTGTAAAATAAACTTATAAGTAATTTCATAATGTCCTTAACCATAGATCATGTCAAAAGAGAATAACTTAAATTTATTATTTTCCCTTACAGTCCTTCCTATTCATAAAAGATAAGTAATGTTACCCACAAGCATAAATTCCACTTACTCTTGAGTTATCACCAAAATACTTGAGAGACAAGTTTTGATAACAAGTATAGGATGAACTAGTTAATCCATAGGCATAAGGTGAGATTTAAAAAATATGATAATGAGAGTAGTTCTGTCAAGCAACTATTCAAAATAGAAAATCAGAAATATACATGTCTGAATCAAAATACCAAAAACTATCTGAATCATAAAAGAAACGGTTTAGAGTGATATATAGAGAATTGTTTTTAATAGTCACTATAAGTTGTAAATTTCAAAAGTACCCCAAGAAAATTTAAGATACTTGATGAGTGTTTTAGTGTACTTCCCTTTTCCGAATAATACTCCATGAGCTGCTTATAGAGATAAAGTGTTTGTAACCAACTCCAAAACCACTTGTTAGATGACCCATATTTATTTATAAAAACATATATAACATTATAGAAAGGAAAAGAGTCACCTGTACTAAGCTTGTCAGAAATAGCTCTTATTTATTTGATAAAACAAAAAAATATTTACATAAGATCCTATTCTACTTAGAAAGAGAGAAAAGAATTATATTCAAGTGTATGAATCCTTCCAACGTAACCAAGTTCGAAGAAAAATTAAAAATATACCTTTATCCATAGACAAGAAAAATATAGCAGTGATTGTCTTGATACGAAGAACCAAGCAACTTGTTTGATTTAGTAGCAATAAGCATTGAAGGAGGGGATGGTACCATGGCTTGGTTGCCTCTTGGAACTATAGTTCAATCTAGCTTATGTATTCTAGGTTCTCTTCTTTATTTTTTATGTCATGAGGTCTTTCATCAAACCCTAGAATGTATACAAAATCTATGTTTAGTGACAGGGAATATTTAGGTTCTAATGTTTGTCCTTCATCAAATTAGATACATTCTATGTCGATATTATATTCTTATGGAAAAGGGAAAGTAGAAACTTCATTTTCTTTCGTATTGTCTATGACTGCTAGATCTACCACCTATCTAGGTCTCATATGAATTTCTTGTAATAATGTTGGTGAGGTAGGTGATTTGGGTAAATGTTGTAGTGCAACACTGTAAGCATATTGTACTGCTTTATTATTGTTAGAATGTGGAATAGATTGAACAGGAATGTGCGTAGGGCATAGAGGAATTTTATGAGAAGGTGTTTGCGGCCGATGCAATTGATTGGCTTGTGTAGTTAATCTTTCCTAGAAAATTTGTTGAAAATATTGTGGAAAGTGTAGAGGAACAGGAAGTGTTGCAACATCCAAGAGAGTATCCCTATGATCATAAGATGAGATGGAAAGGCTTTGTGAACATGGTTGATAGGGGTTAAGATGAGGCTGCAATGACTGAGAAGAAGGTATATTCCTACCAGTCTTAAATTTTCCTCTTGAATACCTTCTACATAATTCACAAACATCATCATATGATAACTGAAATACATCACTTGTTCCCATCAAACTTAAAATTTCTAAATATTGATTTTTTATGCCTTTGAGTAAAAAAAATTTCAAGGTATCCTTCCTTGAATGTCTTAGTTTTGATCTCCAAAGGTTGTATTGAAAGCGTTCGACATATTTTTCCAAAATTTCTTCTTCTCCCTGGGTTATTTCAAAGATGTTCTCCTTGACTCTACAATAATCTTGGTATCGTTTTAAGAATATAAGTTTCATATCTTCCCAAGTTTGAATGTAGTTCCCACCTAGGCTCATGAACCATCAGAGGGCTACTCCTTTCAAGGTAAGAGGAATTTTTTTTATATTTTAAACATCATATCCTCTACAGAGTATTTCCAATTGAAATAAAAAATCATCAGGGTCTTCATTCTCTATTCCTTTAAAATTTGGTAAATGGATGGGGGAACGCGTTGTCTTTGTGCCACTCCCCCTGGATCTCTAATAGGAAATTCAAAGGTAACAACTCCTTCATCCTTATCCCCTACCATATCTTCCCACAACATAGGTATTTATTCATGTATTTATATTGAGGTTCCTCTTTTGAATGTTCCTGTCAGTTTGTTAGCAGGATGGGTAGAGCTTACAACACCACTAAGTGATTTAAATGTTAAAATAAGTCACACACTTGCATGAAATAAATAAAATAGTGCTAAATCTTTGTATAAAAGAAAGAAACATAATACTAAAAGGAAATGGGTGCGGGAGAACTAGTTTTAGTGTATCTACCTTTAGAATCTCTAGGTATGTTCATGAAAAACTAAACTAAAGAAAAGCCTATGCTACTACTATTGTTGGATGTAGGGATTCCTATTATAGCAAATGCGCAGTTTCTTACCTCTTGTCCTAACACTCCTCCGTCACCAGCCTATTACTAAACTTCATACGGAAATTCTATTTGTTCTACCTTACAAAACAACTCCCCGACAACGACACCAAAATGTTGGGTGTTATAATTCCTAGATTAATTCACCTAATATTTAATTATCGACCGAGGTTGGTAGGATTCGAGTTGCTACAAAATATATGCAAAGGTAGAGGGTGTCCTATAAATATTTTAACAAACAAAAGATCAAAATATCTTTCAAAATGAAACACTAAGTCAAACTACTAAGAATGCAATTATTAATATAATTGAACCAAGAAAAAAAATAAAACTAAAATAAGATCAAGCTATATTACTTTATTTAACAAATGAGAATACAATCACTACTTTTTATGACAAAGTCTATTTAGTGACTTCAAAAACTAACTAAGCAAACAAAGTGTACATTTGGAAATGCAGGTACAACAACTAAATAATTTACAAACAAATAAATCCTAACTAAAAAGGATACTATCAACAACTACTTCAAAGGATACGATGCAAAGAAAACTTAAATAAGTGAATGGAAAACTAAGTAAGAGAAACAAGTAGAAAACTTAATAAAGAAAGCTGAATAAGAGAAGCAAGTAGAAAACTTAATAAAGAAACTGAATTCTATCCTATAAGTCTCTGTTGGTAATCACACAGTGAAAAATGAAACTATTCCTAAATATAACACTACTAATCCTAAGTTTTAAATGCAAATGGATAAATTAATCCAAAAGCATAATTATAAAACAATACAATAGTAAGCAGAATCAGAAACAAAACATACCCTAACTCAAAAGCATGTTCAAAGGGAAAAGAGGTAGAGAAAAGAATAAAACTTTAATAAATAACCTAAAACAATCAAAATTATAGTCTAAATAATAAATAAAACTGTTATCTAACTATTACAGTCAAAGCATACATCAAATAGGAAAGAACCAAAACTTAAAATAGTTTTAAAACACATTAAAAACACTAAAAACATAACTGTGGGCTAAATGACAGACTAAACTGCAGATCTACAAAACAAACTGGAAAATAGACTGGAAGGAAGGTCAAAATGACAGGCTGAACATACTGTCTGAATGATAGTCCGTATAAAGAAAACAGTATAAAAAACCTAAATGATCTACTTCTCAACTGATTTTATACACATGAATATGCAATGCATAAGGAACAGTAAATAAACCTATTTAATAATCAAATTTAGCAGTAAAATAAATTTAAACAAATTCATGAACATCAAGAATCATTGCTTATTAATAAACAAACTAAAATTGAAATTGCATAATCTTATAATAGAGAAGAAATAAACAAAACGTAGTCTATTTAAATTGATAAAAAAAATCTACTCTATCTTCTTATGAACAAAACTAAATAATAAGATGGAAATGAAATGACAAAAACAAATGGAAAACAACTATGCACGCAATATAGCTATTTAATTCTGGAAATAAAATGCATTGCAGAAAGCAAATGAAACAAACATTTACAATAACTTAATGAAATAAACAAACTAGAAATCAAAACTGAATTAGCTACAAAGAAAAATAACGAAAACAAGAAAAGAAAACCTCTGGCTGATGAGGGGACCTCTCAACAATCAGGGGTGACTCCTGACTAGTGCTGACATGAACAAAATCATGAACAATGGAATGTAGAACTTCTATTAAAAATACTGAACAATATTACAACATTCTTCTCTGAGAAAATTGAGTGTCTAACTAATGAAAATGATCCACCACCAACACTCACACTTTAATACCCCGGTTTTGACCGCATTTGCATTAAAAGGTACATGATGTATATATTGTAATTAATCATGGCACAAAGCTAAAGAAAAAAGCCCCACCATTGATTTGGTTGTGTTATGTTTCAGAAATTGGGATCGTTGCCGATGGTATATTGTGCCATCCGGCACATTATAGTTTTGGCATCATGTAAATATGCACTTTAATTAAAATGAACCGACAACCAGCTACAATGGTGCAACAATACTGAAAAGGGCATGATTTTCATAAGGATAAGGGGGGGATTGTTAAACCTTGAACCTTTGGGGGGGAAACCATGTGTCAGTTTTTGAACCCATTTGGTTGTCACCGACCCTTTTTCCTTACTCACCTTTCCTTGTCTTATCATCCAACTACCACATTAAAGGTTCTACTGTTAGTTGGGGTAGTTATTGTTGGGGAGTGGAGTGTGGTAGGACTATCAATTCTTTCCCACACGCACATTCCACCAGCAGGTTGACCCTCGCGTTGGAAAGAAAAGCCACTACTCCATCTTGGCATGCGATTTTTCCCATTCTCTCCAAGAATGCATGGGACGCTTCCACTCTCCCACTCTCCCAAGCTTGTTCATCTCATGTAGATACATTCTGCTTCCTCCCGCACCATTTGGGGGATTCTCCATCATTTTTTCATCTCACACAGAGAGCTGGGGGGTGCAAATTCGGTTGTTGGCATTCTGGGTTGGGGGCGTGTATTTTCCCTTATCGATTGTGGTATGTCTATATGTTCTTTCCTAGGAACGAGCTGAGGATCTATTTACCTTTCCATTTCGGACTGTGTACATTTCTTGTGGATTCATTGTTGAGAGCAAGCTATTGTTTTTCTATTTTTTTGTTGGATACGGGTTCATCTATGCTTTGGGGGCTGTATGTGTCGTTATTGAGTCATTTTTTCTACGATAGGGCCAAGAATGACTCAGGGATCGATTTCCCCTGTCCTAGTTGTGAATAGTTTTTTTTACGGTGGGTATGCTGTGGATGGTCTTCAGATTGTGTGGAGTGGGATTGAAGGCTAGGTATGCTTGAGAAACCTGGTGTTTGGGAGCCACATAGATAGACTTAGATGACTGGATTTCTTCTCCATAACCCCTGAATGCCACTGGAAGGGAAGTCAAGGCTTGAGGGACTGTGAAGTAGAGAAGGGACTGATTCCTGGTGTTGGGTGTGTGTGGTGTCTTAGAATTCATGCTAGCTCTGGTGTAGGCGTCCTTAGCTCTCCAACGAGACCACCAGCTTAGCATTCAGTTTCTCCTACCTCCTTGGTAGCATGATAAACCCTACTTTGTCGACTTGGATAATTTGTGTACCTTGCCTATGTGTAAGCCTGCTTAGTCCCTTATTCCTTGGGGAATCATGCCCAACTCGGGGGTGGCAGTGTTGCTAAGAGATTGATGAGCACACTGGCCTATGGTTGGGTGGAATGTTGTAGCGACGTAACTGGTTGCAGGACGAATTCTACATAAGATAAACATTCTCAAATATTTCATCTCTACAATTACATTTACTGTTTAATGAATCATGATGAACATGTTGATGCTTGAATGTATGTTTGTTTTCGCTTTATGTTGAGTAATTATGCATCCTTGCATGTTTTATGTTCAAGCATTTCATTTTTTTTATGTATGTTCATGTTCATGGGCTAGTTTCCCAGATGTTTACGGTTATGGTAGCGTCCTCTTCGCTGGCTAGAGGATCAGGGATGTTACAGTATGGTATAAGAGCTTACATTGCAGCATGGGCCTGAATGGGCTGTGAAGATGCACTAACAAAGCCATCATTGCAGCATTAGGCCTCAAAGGACCATGAGAAACTAGTTAGCAGAGGTAAGTTTCCCTCTGCCTAGAAGAAATATGAAGGACAGGAAAAAAAATCTTCTAAAAGTTTCGTTGAAAAATTTTCTAAGTGTCGGGCTCGTCGGATCGTCGGAGGACTAAGAGGGAAGCTCCTCTAATACAACAGACAATTTAGTCGGAAAGCCACCCGATGGGGGGGAGCAAGTGGAAAAAATTTCATGAAAACTCTTCTAAGTGTTAGACCATCGGCTCATTGAAAGTCTTAGACAGATAAACCTCAGATGCAGACCCCAGCGGCGGCGAAAATTAGTTGAGTAATCAACCGACACAGCGGCAGAGATCTCCGGAAGAATGCTAAAACCTCGGTGAAGTTTAGTTGATGGAACCACCAATGAATATGTTAGTGGAAATTAGACGAGGAAAACACTGAAATTTCAGCTTCATTTAAGTTAAATATCGCCAAAAATTAGATGTTGAAAGTGTCAATACGTCAATGGAAGATAAAGGAAGTTTCGGCAAAAATTAGTGGACGAGAGCACCGACGCGGAGGATAAAAGCCAGAAATTCACTTAAGTGTTGAAAGCGTCAGAAGAAATTAGTTGTTTGGACTGCTGATGCCGTCAATGACATTTAGTTGATGGCGCAGCCGATGAGGCAGTGGACAAAGAAGGAAGTTTTGCCGAACTGTCGGCAAAAATTTAGATGATGGAGCCGTCGATGCGGCGGAAAATGTCAGCAAAAGTTAGATGATAAGGGCGCCGACGTAGAGGATAAAATAGAATGAAATTTCTCTAAGTGTTGGAATCATAAAAAAAAAATTGTTGATTAAGCCGGTGACACATCAGACAAGATTAGTGGTTCGGACCGTCGACACGTCGGGAGAAATTAGTTGTTTGGTCTGCCGATGGGCATCGGAAAATTTTAGCTGTTTGGGTCACCAACGCAACGAAAGCGTTTAGTTTTGCGCCGCTAAGACATATTGTTTAGTGGTTCTAATCGTCGACAGGTTGTATGATCCACGGAACCCACAGATGGTTTGTTTCCCACCATTGTGGGTGCCTAAGGAACTATCCACCCAAAGAATATTGCTTCCGATCACTGATACCGCACCATGGAGTTAGTTTCCTCGTCGATGCTATAGGGGTTAACAGTTCTGATCACCTATATACGGTCATCGCTGATAATAGTCCTTGGCATTGCCGATAATAGTATAGAATCCTAGACGACTAAGGGTCCGACATGTCGGAGAAAAATACGTCAACAGACAGCCGATGAGAAGTAGAGAAAACTAGTTGTTTTGACCGTCAAAGTGTCAGAATTTTAGTTGGGAAGAGGTTCGAGTGAGCAAAGGAAATTTTGAGTTTTTCAAATGGGATTTCTTAGCGAATTTCAATGGATTTTTTAGCAGATTGTCAATGGATCATAGGGCTGAAAAGGAAGAAAATTCTAGGTGGATGAAGTTGGTAATTCGGACTAGAATACAGTTGTATGTAAAAGTGTATAATTTTTGGTGAAAATCGTCATTCTAGAAGTGGTGTGGTTTTCACATCCAAAGTCAAAATGGAGCATGGGGATAGACATTGGAAAGCTTAGCTAGTAGGTAACAAGGGAGAATCACCAGAATTTGAATGAGAAGCAGAAAAGTACTAAAAGTTGCTGAAAAGAATTGTGTTGCTGTCAATATGGACAATCCGAGGACTGCATTCCTAGAGATAGTAAAGACCATGAAGTCGAACTAGCTATTATGTGAAAGAGGAATTCCAAGCAAAGATGAGGTTTTTGCAAAGGAAATTCCCTTAAACCCTGTCTTGCTAACTATATTATATTTTATAAGCTAGTGTACATAAAAATTATGGCATGGGGATGTTGAAAATGCACGGGGATATGCTTACGTGCATAGGATATTACATATTAGTAAAAATAGTGAGAATTATACATTTATAACAAACCACTAATGGTAAATATTGCATTAGTGTTGGAATTAGTGGAAAAACCAATGACAACATGAGCATGGCTGAATATGTTGTTGATGCTGATGAATGTGACCATCAACCCTATGGAGAAAGGGATAAGGCAACAAATCTAGGATCAAAAGTTGGTGAGTGATTTCTGCAATCTTCTACAAGAGACAACCAAACCAGTAATGTCAAGGATGTAAGTAGGATCCATGTAGGTAATGGTTTAATTATGACAATTGAATGAAGTGGAAAAAGCAAGAGATCTCATACCATGTGGTTATTTAAAATTTATACTACATTCATATAGAAGTATATCCAGCCCTGTGAATGTTGATATGAACTTAATAACTAGGACAAGTGAGGACTGGTGGTCTTGATTATAGTAATGCATCCTATATGAGGTAGTCCTGGTCAGGCCATGGTATGTTTGAATGCATAGTACTCCTAAATCAATACAAGGTGGCATTGAGTGGATATGCATTAAGAGATTTTATAAATCTTGTAGATATGCATTGAATGGATGCATATGAAAATTTTGAGTAAACATTGTAAATATGCATACATAAGTGTAGGTGCAAATGTTGTGATGCATTGCATGAATGCATCAAGATAATGCTTGTTTATCATGACTAACTAATGGCTGAAATGATGAATTGATGATAATTCTAGAACCATTTCAAGAGCTGTTATGAATGCAAGATAGTAAGTGCATGAAGAGGGTATTCATGATCGATTGGATGCTGGAAATGCTCTATGGAAAGGAAAGGTGGTACAAATGATACGGTTGTGAAGTAAAGAGTATCTAAACACTTCATTTAAATTGCATAAATGATGTGACTTTGCAATTTTAGTATGATAATGATTCACATGAAGTAAATGGGTTTTGGTAATATTTATGCGATTAATAGCTGGAAGTATTTGAATTCTATAATTCTGAAAATGCTTCGGTGATTGTTGCAGCAATGAAAAAGTTATATGCATCAAGACTTACCAAGTGTTTGGCTGATTGAAGTTTAGATTTCAAGTAGATTGTTTGTGGTATGGCAATATGGGTAAGACCATGACAAAGGATGAAATCTACCCTATGAAAGAGCCAAACCTCATGAGAAGAGCCACATGGCTATGAAATTAGTCTGTATACAGAATGAGTTGTCAATTTGAATTTGTAAATTTCAGATTTGAGAAATTGCTGACAACTACTAATCACTATTGGCTTGCATAGAATTGTGTCAGGAGGACGCATTGTAAGTGAGTGGTCATGTTATGCTAGTAAGCATAAAATCATAATTGGCATAGTGGTGCTACTTACAAGAGACCAACAAATGAGGATCACCTCATTGCCAAGCAAATCAATTTCTGTAGTAGACAGAGTTGCAAATTCACAATGAATTTAATTACTAATGACATTGCTTGGTTATGGAACAATCAAATTTGGATTGTATTGTTAGACAATGATTGATTGTTTGGCTATTTGATGAATGTGCCAGGGGTACACATTGTAGGAAGACCATGTGTGATGGCCTACAGGAGCCAAACTTCACGAGGAGGTTTTCCCCTATATTGGAAATGGATTTTGAGTGAAACTCCATTGGACATTTTGGAAATGTCCCATCTGCACTACATGTTTGGTAAGCAACATGAGTGAGATGGTATAGATTATGTCGGTAAGACATGTGGGATATGGAATGCAAAAAGAAGTTGGGGATGGAAAACCGAGGGACTATCAACTCAGAGAAGGGATCCCCCATTCCTCCTTAACGAAGGAATACTGCATCAGAAAATGGATTCTGTGACCCTAGCTAAGAATATGCATGTCAAATTGTTAAATTCCATATGCAAATCATGTTTTGATTTTATTTCCATTATGACAGATTGCTTGAGTATGAATAGGGCCTACATGGCTCACATCGGAAAGGGGTGCACACTTTTCCCGATGTCGAGTCATGAAAGGGTTTTTAATATTGACTACACCGTAGGGAGTGGACGCACTCTTGGTGTCTCAATAATTTATAGTGAATGATATGAAACATGATTACGGTTTTAGAGCAATAACGCTGATGAGTTTTCTTATATTGCTTGTGTTTCCAGGCTAAACAGATGCAGTTTGGTGTTGTACACTGAAGGGAAAAGGATGTTGTGGAGATTGTGGGGACGTTATAGTGGTGGATTGACTACGTGCAATCTGATAAACCCAACTGTTAGCTGGATTGGCTGAGAAGCCTGATAAACCCAGTAGTGTATTGGCTTGATTGCCTACAGCCTAATAAACCCAATTGTGTATTGGCTTGGTTGGACATTTTGATAAACCCAACTGTAGGTTGGCTTGACTATGCTTGATATGTATAAAAGGATGTGGTGAAGATGTCACTGGAATAGGGTTGTTGTATGCCTGGGATCCATAGTAGATCCTAGACCTAGAAATGATCATGGTAATGTTCCAAGCCCAGTCGGCGTGAAGGTGTACTGGCTGTACATGAATTATTTGATGTTGTGGAGCAGCCTACGTGCTGACCTAACATCCAAGTCCATAAGTAATCCCAAGGCTTTCAAATCAAAGCAAGACCCTATGGACCAGAGAGGAAATGCACAATATAGATAAGTATTGGATTACTTTGCAGCTTCTTTCTTATGAATATACATGTGTATATGATTTGGTTATGATATTCTAAGCTCTTGTTTAAGAGATAAAAACCTATGAGAATAAACTAAACATATGAATATATTCAATATTTGAATATAGGTATCGTTGGGAGTAAGGACTATGAGGGCATCCTAAAGGTGCATGTGGAAATGTGACTGTTCTAAAGAGCTCAAAGTGAGCAATAATGAAAAAGGTGCTAGTGGGAATGTGAAGGTCCTAGCAGCTGAGAGTTGTAGACAAACCATGTGGAGAGACTCCATGGTTGATAGGTCTAGAATAGACCGGAGGCACTGAGTGTCATGACCAAGAAGGGTTGGTCCAGCATTCACAATGAAGTGAAAGAGGCCAAGAGCATGAAAACCACAGTGGTGGTGTGGATTCCAGAATGGGACAAAAAAAAATATATATATATACTTATGCATTCAAAAAAAAAAATTGTTGAATGGATGTATGGTTGAAAATAGAATGTGTTTATTTGCTTAAAATAAATTGTGAATGCTGGAATAGTTAATTCCCTGCCCAAGAATGGACATGAATGAGCTCATGTTCATGTTCGGAAGGCATGAAAAGTATGAAAGTCTCCTTGAGAAGACTTGGACTTCCATGCCAATTGGGCAATTAATTGACTGCTTTTAATGCCTATATTATGCTTGGTCTAACAGAATTTCAATGATACATCTCACAGGTGAGATAAGTGAAATCCAGTTGTGCACATTGATCATGGAAGTAGACCAAAAGCTATTGGAATTGGCTGGAAGTCTCCTTCAAACAATTGCCAAGACCCAAGAAAATATTGGAGAGATGCTCAAGATACAAAAGAGGAAGAATGAGATGAACCACCAGATTTTGCAAGACTCTATTTGTTTGCAAAAGGAGGTAAAAATCCTTCTGGGAGCAATCTGTAAAGGAAAGAAAAGTGGATCAATGATGGGGCATTCGTCTAATTGGTCTGTTAAGAAACATTCTAGACATGAAGACTCACAAGAAATTGAGCAGGTAAAGATGAAGCAGCCAGCAAAATGTTGGAAATACGGAGGACATCATTACCGTCGGGACTGCCTAATGATGGAACATCAAGAGGGTAGAAACCACAAAGTTCCTAGACTTGGGGATGAGCCGAAAGCTGAGAACCAGCAGCAGAAGCTCGTGGAAGCCAAAGGGATTGGTCTTGAAAGTTCAAAGTAAATAATTGAATGTGGGACAGATCTAAAAAAATTTAAAATTTTGGATGTATAAATTGTATATGCATTACTATGTATTGGAACACCGAGGACGGTGTTATTCTAAGGGGGAGGGGATTGAAATACCCCGTTTTTTACCCCGTTTGCATTAAAAGGTACATGATGTATATATTGTAATTAATCATGGTGCGAAGCTAAAGGAAAAATCCCCACCATCGATTTGGTTTTGTTATGTTTTGGAAATTGGGATCATTGTCGATGGTATATCGTGCCATCCAGCACATTATAGTTTTGGCATCATGTAAATATGCAATTTAATTAAAATGAACCTACAACCAGCTACAACGGTGCAATGATAATGAAAAGGGCATGATTTTCCTAAGGATAAGGGGGGGATAGTTAAACCTTGAGCCTTTGGGGGGAAAAGCCACGTGTCAGCTGTTGAACCCATTTGGTTGTCACCCACCTTTTGGTCTTACTCACCTTTCCTTGTCTTATCATCCAACTACCACATTAAAGGTTTTGCTATTAGTTGGGGCAGTTATTGTTGGGGAGTAGAGTGTGGCAGGACTGTCAGTCCTTTTCCACATGCACACTCCACCAGTAGGTTGACCCTCACGTTGGCAAGAAAAACCACTACCCCATCTTGACATGCAATTTTTCCCATTCTCTCCATGGCTACATGGGATGCTTCCACTCTCCCACTCTCCCAAGATTGTTCATCTCACGCAGAGACGTTCTGCTTCCTCATGCACCATTTGGGGGATTCTCCATCATTTTTACATCTCATGTAGAGATCTCCGGGGTGCATATTCGGCCGTTGGAATTCTAGGCTGGGGGCGTGTATTTTCCCTTACCGATTGTGGTCTATGTGTATGTTCTTTCCCAGGCATGAGCTGAGGATTTGTTTACCTTTCCATTTCAGATAATGTACATTTCCTATGGCTTCATTGTTGAGAGTGGGATGTTGTTTTTCTGGTGTTTTGTTGGTTGTGGGTTCAGCTATGCTTTGGGGCCTGTATGTGTCATTGAGTCGTTTTGGCCATGATAGGGCCAATAACGACTCAGGGATCGATTTCCCATGTATCGGCTGTGAATAGCTTGTTTTACTGCGGGTATGCAGTGGTTGGTATTCGGACTAAGTGGAGTGGGATTGAAGGATGGGTATGCTTGAGAAACCCAGTGTTTGGGAGCCACACAGACATAGTTAGATGACTGGCTTTCTTCTCCACAATCCCTGAATGGAACTAGAAGTTAAGTCAGGGTCTAAGGGACTGTGAAGTAGAGAAGGGACTGATTCCTGGTGTTGGGTGTGTGTGGGTGTCTTAGAAGTCAGGCTAGCTGTAGTGTAGGCATCCTTAGCTCTCCAACGAGACCACCAGCTTAGCATTCAATTTCTCCCAGCTCCTTGATAGCCTGATAAACCCTACTGTGTCGGCTTGGCTGATTTGTGTACCTTGGCTATATGTAAGCTTGCTTAGTCCCTTATTCCTTGGGGAATCATGCCTATCTCGGGTGTGGCAGTGTTACTGAGAGATTGATGAGCACGCTGGCCTATGGTTGGGTGGAACGTTGCAGCGACGTAACTGGTTGCGGGACAAATTCTACATAAGATAAGAATTCTTGACTATTTCATCTCTACAATTACATTTACTGTTTAATGAATCATGATGAACATGTTGATTCCTAAATGTATGTTTGCTTCCGCTGTATGTTGAGTAATTATGCATCCTTGCATGTTTTATGTTCAAGCATTTTTTTTTTTTATGTATGTTCATGTTCATGGGCTAGTTTCCCAGATGTTTATGGTTATGGTAGCATCCTCTTCGCCGACCGGAGGGTCGGGGACATTACACACGCAAAGGTTGGTATTTATATTGTTTACAAGAGATGAGCAAGTCAACCCTTTAGTGGTCAACTACTCTCTAAATTTAGTCAATCATAAAGGCTGTTAACAAATCAAATCCCAACGCACAAGTATCTTCCTTCTCTTTCATGAGTCTGGTTCTCTTCATCGTGATATGGCATGAAATCTCCTTCCTTATCGTGGATGATGGAATGGTATCAAGCAAAGGAAGCATACACGGTAGGTATTCTATAATGGAGACGTTCCACCCTTTAAACACATGGGAAGTAGGTAGGTTACAAATTTGTTCCATCATTTAATGCATGAGATTGGTTATTAACAGTGCGTAGACTGATTAGCGATTTGGACAGAAAGCTGGACAATGAGCTGGAAGGGGAGCTACGTCAAGAGCTGGACAGCGAGTTGGATCATGAGCTAGATAGCGAACTATGTCGTAATATGGATAGCGATATGGATGCGCTGTCTGTTTGTTTTTCTGTTTGTGTACTTGTTATTAATTCACCCAAACAGACTATATAACCTGCAAACGAATATACACATTAAGTAACATATCACATATGATTTAAATAATGTTAATTTAAATCAATAAAATCATAAAATGACAATAATAAATGGATTATATATAAACCTTTAATTTATTCATACCTTGGGCTAAATGGTGATCTGTGTGGCAAAAAATACATAAAAAGATAACAAAACATATGTTTAAATGAGTAATTTACTTTCCAAAAATGATAATAAATCTTGGCTCAACAAGCCTCTTATATTCTAGGATGTGATCCGCATTGGAAACTTATTTCTTTGAGGGGGAGAGGGCCACATCTATGGTAGGATACTTCCTTGAAGCCATCAGTTTATCTCTAACCATTTGGATTCTCTAAATGTTACTATGTCTGACTCAGGTCTCTTTCTTAACTTTCCTTTTTCCCTCGTGATATTTGAGGGATTTCATCGAGACCCCTATTACCACCTAAGTTGTACTTAGTGGTTTTTTATCGAGTGAGCTTGGTGAACTGAACAAGGATAACTTGTTCGGACTTCAAAAGACCTTTGGAAGTACTTCTGGGAAGTACTTGTTGTACTATATCACATGTTCATACCACATGGGGGAATTGTAATAAATGTTCTAGCATGATAGTTTTCGTAAAAGACTCGGTCTCTTAGACTTTATTTGTCAATCTGATCATCCCATGGTGTTTTTTCCCTTAGTTATTATTGGTTGTTGAATAAACCACTGATAATTTCTGAGTTTTTCACTCCATACCTCCAAAGTTGGGGTGGCCGGCTTCGCATTTAGGCCTATTGAGGTTATTAGAGTCTATGTGTCAATGTATAAACATGCTAGACATCATGGTTGAGTCATATGAACATGTCTAAGTCCCCCTAGGTTTTTTCAATTTTTCAATTTTTTAGTTTTTTTTAGTGTTTTTTATTAAAATTTAATTTTTCCAAAACTTAGGCTACTTTTTAATAGTTTAATTGGAAAATTTGATTTTGTAATAAAAGTGGGCCAAATATTCATTTTCAGTCATGTAGGTGCTCATTTTCAAGCTAAGAGCACCATGTAAACCCATGGACCCACTATTTCCTAGTTTTGAGTGATTTTCCATCACTCAGGTCAGAAAACCCCAAAAAATCAATTATTGATTATTTTAATTAATAAATTGATGAATAATGGATCAAATCCAAAATCAAAGATCAATGGATTCTCATCTGATTTGATTGAAATCAGTCAGATCTGAACCAGATTGACTAGATCTGACAAATCCTTGACTGAAGGAGGTGATCAAATCAGATCCAGAGTTGATCTTTGGTTGTCTTTATGGAGAATTATTCCCTCTCTCTCTCCTCTACACATGTGGACTCTCCCAGATGCTCTGTGGACTGATGTGTTGGTTTATGGGTTGATGTGTCAGCTCAATCAGCCCCCTGGTTGACAAGTAGGCTCAGTTCAGCTTCAGATCTGCATTAATTGATTCCCCATCAACTGATTTGATCTGTCTCCTTGGGATTTGCACCCACCTAGGCTGGGTCTCCTATTTTTTGTATATATCCAGGCACAAGCTCTCTCTTCCAAGATAGTTAGAGCTGGATTGAAGGGCTTGCTATTGTAATTGTGTATTGATCATCATTTGTTGAAATAAAGAGAAGCTTTGGAGGGTCAATTGTGGAGTACCTTTCATGTGTGCATCATCATTATCATGCTGCATTTGAGGTGAAACGGCTATTTTTCAATTTTTTGCACTTAACTGTTGTCTGCCTGAATGGTTATTGGAATCATAGGGATAGATCATTGTAAGTAAGCTTACTTACTTCTATTTTTCTACATATGTTTAAATGAGTTAATATCTGTATGCTAAATAAAATTATTTGCATGCTGTATCATCTACTTCTCATATGTATCTTTAGATTTAATGGTTTTGTTTGCAGGATTTGCTGTGTAGCTTACAGGTTTTCCGTGATTGGAATAGCTATGGTTCAGGTTTTATTCCACTAGTTTTCTAATAGATATTGTGAATATTGTGCCCCTTGGTGCTTTACTAACAAGTTTCCTTTGCAGATCTGCTTCAGCAACAAGCATTTCTCTCCTCCTCTTCCTCCTTCAAAATCAATTCTTTTAATTGGTTACTTTGTTCACAGCTTTGATATTTTTTAGATATATTATCTCAAAGTAAATTTAACATAGATATATCTTCTCAAAGCCCATAATCTAGATCTTGTTCTCAAAAGGTTTCATAAGCATTCTAGATCTAGCCTTAGGGAAATCGTCCTTTTTGCATGGAATTTTAAAGAGAAATTGCAGCTTGCATGCATTAGATTTCTGTTTTCTGTTGTAAAAGATAAATCTATAAATCAGTGCACATAGTATTGGCTGCCCAAAATTCAAGCCAATATCCCAAGGAAAGCTTGCTTTCCTTGGTTCCCTTTTTTACCTTTTTTAACTAGTTCTAACTTAGTTTTTCTTGGTTAAAAGTAAGTGGACCCAAAGGTACTTTCAGAGTGTTTTTGGGCATATTTAAGTCTAATATGGTTGCTGGTTTTTATCAGGTGTAACATAAAATAAAATAATCTTCTGTTCAAAAGTGGCCTCAGAAGCGTTTAAATCCCCCCAAGGGTCTCCCTTTTTTACTGAAATCTTTAATTTTTGCACTTTGTAAGATCTTGGTTTCATTATATATAAGAATAAAGAGGAACAATATCAGTTTTCTGATATTGTAACCTCTGGTAATAAAAATAATTTTGAATAGGATCTTTTGAGCCCATTCCCCATCCCCCCTGGGGGGATTTGCGTCCATGTCATTTTTTGTTTTTCGTTCATATTTTTTCAATATATCGTAGTACTAATATGCAGGGTAGTATACTTTGATTTAAAATCAATTCCATATTCCATTTCTATTGGTTTCAAATTAACTTTAATACTTACCCCACGAGCCTCCTTTTAAGCCGAAAGGTGAAGAAAGGTTCGTGGTAGTCTAATTAGAAAATTGTGGTTTGCTTATATTTTTATGTTTCATTTTCCATCATCATTTGTTTTAGTAACCATAATAAAATTAACCACTCCTTGATTCCCCAATTGAGGTCCACTTGGACCAAAAGAGGTTCCTGGAGGGTTTTCCTTTTTAACAAGAACACCCATCTTAAAATTTACTAAAATTGACAAGACTCTGGTGTGTATGCTTTGCACTTGGCTACGGTTTATCTGATCAGTCAAGCTGTATCAAAATCATTTGAGTGACTAGAATAATTAGGACTCACTCTCCCAAATTGACAAACCATCAGGTGAAAATCCAACACCTAGATCAAACCATTACGGTGGAAAAATACCCAAAGGAAGTGGGAAATTCTGAAAAGCGACCTTGGGGGCGCCGATCTCTATCACACCCTAATGGGTGCATTATGAACAATAGCCCCAGAGACTCCATTCATCCCACATATTCCTTGCGGGTAGCCATGAAGGTTTAGTTTTGGACATACTCCAAGTACTCTCGAGTATATCTGGAATCCACCCCTTCGCCTAATTTTAATCAACTCATATATCACATTAACTTAAAACGTACCAAGAGGCAATTGCAAAACATTCACTCCAAGCACATGCAAGTACATTGATTTTATTTTGACTCCATTCCAAGGCACTGGTTATTTTCTTGCTATATATATTTATTGTGTCTCAGCATTGTGCTTTCGTGTGCTCATTTTTGTATCTTGTCATATATGGTTGTTTATGGTTAAATTTCAAACTCCTAAGTAACTCATTCAGTTTAACATCACCGTACTAAGTAATTTAGCCTTAGTAACTTAACAGGGTCTACCCCGCTTGGCTTCATTAGGATTTCATCCTAAACGGAGGAGTCAAGAACAAGGTGACAACCTTGACTCGATACTTGCCCCCAAAGACACATTGAGTGGCTTGAAGATTTCTGCCATGTGACCCAGGTGTGTGAAAGGTGGCAACAACCCCTAGAAACTTTATCGATTTTTCTTTGATTATTTCCTTTTCTAGTAAGGTAACTTGTTGTGGAATTATCTTCTCAGGGATCTTCACTGAGAAAGTTGTTTCCATCCCCACCAAGTCCAAATCTCCTATCTCTATGTCTTCCTATTCCACCTCCTAAGTCTTGTTATTGTCTTCCTTGATTTCCTGATGTTCTTCATGGATCTGGATCTTTGAACTTGGATCTGTTTCTTTGGGTTGCTAGGGTTGATCCTTTACTAGATTTTTATGGGTTAGAGAAGTATCCTAGGCCTACTGATGTTGAGTCTTTATACTTGTATCCATGTCTAAAATTTCCTTCTGTTGAATATTAAATCCTTGAGGTTCTTGGAGGACTTCGAACATGTTTTGTGTTTGAACTTTCTTAAAGATTTCGGGGCCGATGGACTTCTTGACTGATCTTTTCTTATTTTGTACATGGATAGGCTCCCTAGACTCTTGATTTTCTTGATCTTTAATTCCTCCTGGTTTTTTGTTCTGTGGGAAGTCTCTGAATAGGTGCCTGTGGTCATGACATCTCTTGCATCTGAATGGTATTTTTTCATAATCTATTGCTTAAAACCAATCCGCATCCTCCCATGTTAGATCTATTCCATCTGGGAGATCCTTTGATATTTCCAGATATATGCAGATCCGGGCATAGGAGGTGTACCTTCTCTATCGAGTTTGCTCGGAGACTTTTACAAAGCTTCCTAGGATGTTCCTAATTTCCATTAGAATTTATTCTGACCAATATTTCGTCAGTAGGGAGTATATTCTGATCCATACCAAGGATATTGTAATATTTTCCTTGTCTGGATTGAATCTTTCTTTACACGGTCTCAAGAACAAGCCAACAGAGTTAAAGAAATAAGGCCCACTTTCAAATATTCTAGTTCTATCTTCCTCATTAAAAAACATAACTGTAAATAAGCCTTTTGCTCCCAATTTCAGGTCATAATGGCCTTGAGGTTTCCAAGTGGTGTTTATCCACCACATTAAGGTTTTCTCCATTGCCCAGATCCCTACAAACTTCCCTATGAGTGCTTGTTCCTTCATATAGTTGAAATATTCCCTGATTCGTGCTGATTTGATATGAAGATTTGGAACCATCTTCGATTTTGGCACACATTGCCCCATTATTCTAGTCACATCCTTTGCTGATATTTATTTATTAGTTCCACTGGTGCCTTCTCCATCCTTCCCCAAATGGGTATCGAAAATTGTCTTTTTACCCTTATCTATCTCTGTTTCCATGTTCGAGCTCTGAACAGGGGGCATTGCCCCACTATCTGAGGGCCCGCTCATCCCCAAACTAGTTCTCCTGGTGTTTGGAACAGGCTGAAGCCCCTTTCCCCTCTTCCCGAAACTGAAATTCCATGCAGCATGAAACCCTCGTCAAGCCTTCCACCTCTCAAATTTCCATCTCGTATACATCCCACTCTGTTTTCCTTAAGCACATTAATTATCATTAACTAAATTTATTTTTATAAAATGAGAATGTCCCCTTGGTTCATCTCCCAAGTGGACTCTTAAACTCCCAAGTGACTCTTCATATTCACCAGCAACCTTTGGTCTTCTCCTTGCATGAATAGGTAGATAATCCAAACACCAAGGGTTATGTTCCCAACAATTTCCTCCTTAATATGAAGGGGTGTAGGTGAGTCCAAGAGAAGATAGTTGAATAACTAGAAGTGGAAAACTATGACTTTTTGAACAGTTCCATTTTGACTATCCAAATTTCCAAGAAAGTTAACAGAAGATGACTTCTCTTGCTAAGTACAAGTTATTTCTAAAGAGGTGGTTTTGGATGACCACTAACCAAAGGGCCTAGAAAAAGGTGCAATCTTCTACTAAGTGGGTGGTTTAAGGCTGACCACAAACTCTCAAACTTTGCATGAAGTCTCAAAGGTTCTCTGAAAGGTGTTGGTTTGGGGACCACCATCTAATATCTAGCATAAGCTGAAGTCTTATACTAAATGTTTGGTTTGTCACTTGTTTCTAATGGTATTCATCTTCCCCTTGTCAAGAAAAATGTGGTGAGAGGAGAGTCTCATGGTGTCAAAACTAGACACAAAACACATGAGTACTGTGGAGCATGGTTCTCTTATGTCTTGATGATACATCGATGAATCTAGTCTCCCAAAATAGTTGTGGCTCAATATCATTTGATATGTATTACTTGAAGGAGGTCATGACTTATTGTTTTCAGAATGACAAGGATTTGAAACTTGAATCCTGAAATCATTTTCCCCCCTATCAAGTACAATATAAGATGCAATAAAATATTTTGCTGCAAGTTTCACTCTTGCAGGTTTCTTAAACTTCACACACTGATTTGAAGAATGGTATGCTTCCCGCAATGCTGACAAAGATGGAGATAAAAACACTTATCTTTAATATGTCTAACTCAATCACAATGTTGGAATATGGAACTTTGAACATGTTGTACATCTCCTTACATGACTTTATTGTGTCCTAGAAGCTAATAGGAATCATCTTCAACTTCAAATAAAGGATTGTTCTGAACAAACACTACTTTATAATGTTGATTCCTATGTTGTACATATTCCTCTTTGGATTTCAAGTCCTATTTATGATTTATGACAGTTTGGAGAGTTTCTTTTCTTATTGTGATTTAGTCATAGTTGTAAGAACTAGAGCGTTCAACAACTCTAATGTCTCTTTAGTTTGAGACATTGTGACGACTATGTGAGGCCTCCTTGTGCGGGAAGGACCAAGTACAAATGAATCAATCAAATTGAGTGCTTCTTGAAACTCTTCCATTTACCAATAAGACTTAGCAGACTCAAATTTATAGGTGAGGGGTGTTGCTATTAACCGAAAATGAACCCACATACAATGCAATTCAACTTCCCTTAAATTTTGATACTGTACAAAAACACACATGCAAGTACAAAAAATACACTCTAGAACTTTAAAAAAAAGCCACTGTTTGCAGGTAACACTTGTAAATGTTGAATTGAGGAATATGCTATACCTGATTTCTCGAATGAAGGTGATCTACTTCCTCAATCTTATTATTTTGGAGCCGCTATAGAAACAAAATGCAAACTTGCTAGTGTTAAGTTTTCTTAATTTCTTAGATGATATCTTAAACCAATTTTCAGTATTAGGATCACTGAAAGAACAAAGAGTACAAAAACACAAATATTTTCCTCAATGAAACCAAAAAGGAGAAAACCCCGCAAAAATTCCTCAGTATAGAACTCAACCGAAGCAGTGTAAAACCCAGACAACTCCTTATCTCTTCTTTCTGGTGCACTTGCTATTCTCTCTCTTGAAAAATTCCTTGAGTGAGTGTGTAAAAATTAATGGGAGCACCTCCCTATTTATATTTGTCCCTAGAATTGTCCTAGGACCTAACAGGGCCGACTTGTCTAGCAAGACACCAAAAATAACATTTATTATAATGAAACTTGGGTACTATTGACCTGACTTACATCTATAGGTTTACATTTATTTTTTCAATGACTCTTACATGACCAAAATCATCTCATGACGGAGGAATACAATCAATACATATGGAATATATTCTAAAGTTACAATAATTTAACACTCCCTCTTAACTAGGAAGGTATTCAACCAAGGTAGCAACTACTACCAAAATTGTACATATGACTGGTGAGTCTCTATACATCATAGGAAGTTTTGGAACAACATCATACATATTCATCATCGATCTCATATGGATCATCTTCTGTAACCTCAGTATGTAAATATTGAATCATCTTCTGCATACATTGGATCATCTTCTGTAACATAAGTATATGAATATTGAATCATCTTCTGCAACATCAGTATGTGAATATTGAATCATATTCTACCAACATCAGTGGGTAGATATTGAAACATCATATGCAACATCAGTATGTAAATACTAAAATATCAATAACAACATCATTAGCATGTTAGTGCTAAAAACAAAATCATCAATAAATGCTAGATCATCATCTACATTACCAGCATAGAGATGTTGGAACATCATCATCATCAACATAAAAAAAAATGTCGAAACACCATAATCATCATCAGTATAGAAATATTGAAACAAACTCATCAACAGTCATCACAACAATCATCAGTATGAAAATATTGAACTTGCTACATCAGTATAGGAATACTGAAACTATCTCTACAATCATCAGTATAAAAATAATAAAGCCACATCTTTCCCACTAACTCTCTCGATGAGTTAGTTAGTATCTTGGTGAGTTCTCTAGTATATCCATCTAGGCATTTTGTCTAACTTACTAACCCTTTTGAGTCAACAAGTCTAGTCAGACAGATGGATATTTCGGGGGACCAACAAGTCTTATTCTAGATTAATAACCCACTTGGATTAAACCAGTCTAGCCAGAAATACTAATCCCCCTAGGATCAAAATACCGCGTCTGACTTACTAACCCTTTTAGGTCAGAAATCCTAGCCAGACTTACCCTACTCTATCCTGAGCTACCACCACTACATCCTTCTACCATATACCTTCACTCCCTCTCTTGAGAGAGATCCTTTTTAGACTACACCAAGCTTATCTCTAAAGTATTCAAACTTTACACAAGACAAAGGCTTAGTCAAAACATCTGCCACTTGTTCCTTTGTAGGAGCATACTTGAGCTTTACAGCTCCATTCTAAACCATATACCAAATGTAATGATATATAACTTCGATATGTTTTTTCTTGTCATGAAATACCAGGTTTTTTGTCATTTAATACAACTTTGATTATCGCAAAGGATATCAGTAACATCTATCTTTGCATCAAATAACCATGCCAACATCTTGTGAAGCCATACTGATTTGCTACAAGTTGAACATGCTACAATGTATTCATCTTTTGTCGTGCTAAGTGCAATACTGGTATGATTTCTACTAAACCATGAGATCATTCCTAATCCCAAGATAAGACAACATCTTCAAGTGTTCTTTCCATATTCAACACTTCCTTCCCAATCTGAATCTATAAATTCATGTAATTTGATCTCTCCATTTGATGCATATCTAAGACCATAGTCTAAAGTCCCCTTTGTATATTTCATCACATGGTTTTCTCCAACTAGGTGAATATATTTTGTATTCACCATAGATTGACTCAAAAATTTTACATCAAAACATATACCTGTTATTGTATTGGTTAAGTACTTCTTTTGAAGTGTCATCATTCAATAGTTTCAAATTTGTTGTCATCGGAGTAGTCATAGACTTGCAATATATCATCCCAAAACCTTTTAGGATTTATAATTCATATTTTCCTTGATTTAGGAAAATCTTGTTTGGATACTACCATACTTGAAGACCTAGAAAATAGTGCATCATTCCAAGGTCTTTCATCTCAAATTCCACAGCAAGATTCTTCTTACATTCGTTGATGGGATTATCTTCACCTGTCAAGAATAGATCATCTACTTATAGTAGCAATATAATAATTCCATCACCCTCAAATTTATAGTAGAGGTTGGAATCTTCTTTACTCTTGGTAAATCCTAAACTCATAAGGAATCTGTCAATTCTTCCATACCATGCTCTAGGTGCTTGCTTTAACCCATAAGAGTTTCCTGATCATTAGTCTTGAAACCCTGCAGTTGTTCGATATATACTTCTTATTCTATCAATATATTTAGAAAGGTTGTCTTTACATCCATCTAATGTAACTTCCAATTCATATTGGATGCCAAGGAAAGGATGGTTCTAATTGAGGTATACCTAGGTACTGGTGCAAAGGTTTTCTCATAGTCGATTCCTTCCTTCTAGGAGAATCTGCAAGCTATGAATCTTGCCTTGTACTTTTCTATACTACCATATGTTGATTGTTTTGTTTTGAAGATCCATTTCAAATATACCACTGACTTGTCTTTTGGTCTTGGTACTATTTCCCATACATCATTATTTATAATGTATTGGTATCCCTCGATCATTTCATCCACCCATTATTTTTTCTTTGTTGCTTCTTCAAAACATGTTGGTTATTTATCAATGAGATCACACATCAAAGCTAGATAACAAGGGTACGGCTTTGGCTTCTTTATTTCTATGATGGTTCCTTCCAGGGCACCATGTATTTTTTCTTCTTCGATTACTTCATGATACCAAAAAGGTATTCTCTTTCATGAGATAATTTCACTAGGAAATTCTTCGGTTCTTTTAGGTTCTATCATGTCATGATCCTCAAGCATCTAATATTCTTCTTCATTCCTAACTGTTTTAGGACCTTCTATGGCTATACGATTTTCATGCTCCTCTTCATCTTCCTTGTCTTTCTTTGATTTTCTGAAGGTTGTATCTTCATCAAAGGTGACATCACTACTTAATTCAATTTGACGATATCTTGGGATAGATATTCAATAAGCTTTTGATTGCTCAATATATCCTACAAACATGCCCTTATTTCTTAAAGGATCTAACTTTGATATTTTCTTCTTGGGAATTTTTATGTATACCGGACAACCAAATATATTTATGGGACTTACTTCAGAATTTTCTGTGGTAAACATCTCTTCTGGAGTTTGGTTCCCAAGGGTACTGTCAAAGATTCTATTATGTACGTATACTCTTTGAAATGCCCCGGTTTTGACCGCATTTGTATTAAAATTTACATGATGTATATATTGTAATAAATCGTGGTGTGGAGCTAAAGGCAAAAGCCCCACCATTGATTCAGTTGTGTTATGTTTCGGCAATAGGGATCATTGCCAATGGAATATTGTGCTATCCGGCACATTATAGTTTTGGAATCATGTAAATATGAACATCAATTAAAATAAACCTACAGCCAGCTACGACGATGCAACGTTAAATGAAAAGGGCATGATTCCTAAGGTTAAGGAGGGGTTGTCTTACCCGTGGTGGTCATTGGGAGTTTCCATGTGTTGACCACCCACTAAAATTCTATTGTTTGATTTGTTGGGAGCAGTTATGGCTGGGGAGTGGTGGGTGGCAAGAGACTACCAGTCTTTTCCCATGTACACTCCACCAATGAGCTCACTCTTCCTCACGCGGAGGGTAGGGGAACGGTCACCACTTTCCCACTCACTCCACTCTTCCATTTGTGGTTTTGGTCAGACTTACCCTCACACAGATACATTTTTCTCTCTTTTACACTATCGGGTTCTCCATCATGAGTCTATATGGACCATCTCCCACAGGTAGGGGTCGGATCTGTTCTCCCTTCTCTCGCTGATTGTTGGTTGTGGATTTGTTTTTCCTCCCATAGGGAGTTGTTCTATCTTTCTATTGTTCATGCAGGGAGTTGTGTATTCTCCACCATTTTCAGCATGTGTAACATTCTGTTACCCCATCGTTGAATCGGGGCTATGTTTTCTTCCACTGGTCTGTTGGCTACGTTCTTCTCCCTCACGTACAGATTGGGAATCGGTTCCTTTCCCATTTCTACCTGTGTAAGTTATTCAATGTTTACATTGGGGATTGTGTCCCGTGGACTCATGGATGTTGGCTAGCTGTTGATTTCCACATTCGTTGGCTGAGTTTTCCCCTGTCTATGATGGGAGTTTTTCTTCTTTCCCATTTGCGGACGATGTAAGGTTGCCATCGTTTCCTTATATGATTGGGGGCTGCTGTTGATTTTCCCTAGTATTGGTTGCTGCGTGTGCCAATATCTTGTGGGGTTGTTGTTGAGTTTTTTTTCCATGATAGGGACAAGAACAACTTTGAAACGTCTTGTTTGACCTGAGCTGTGTTGACCTTTTTGTTTGGGGTTGTCACCCTGTTATCTTTACCTTCTTCACAGAGCTGTGAACTGATTTTTTTACTATGGCTTGCAGTGGTTGGTCTTTGAACTATTGAGAGTAGGATCAAAGGCTGGGTATGCTTGAGAAAACCGGTGTTTGGAGCCACTCAAACAGAGTTAAACTACTGGATTTCTTCTCCACAACCATTGAAGAGTATTGGAAAGGAATGTCAGGGCCTGAGGGACTGTGAAGCAGAGAAAGGACTGATTCCTGGTGTTGGGTGTGTGGATGTCTAAAAGTCAGGTTAACTTTGGGGTAGGAATCCTTAGCTCTCCATTGAGGCCACCAGCTTAGCATTTAGCCTTTCTTAGCTCCTTGATAGCCTGATAAACCCTACTGTGTGGGCTTGGATGATTTGTGTACCTTGGCTATGTGTAATCCTGCTTTGACCCTTATTCCTTGAGAAATCATTCCCATCTCAGGGGTGCCAAGTGTTGCTAAGAGATTCATGAGCATGCTGGCCTATGGTTGGGTGGAACGTTGCAGTGACATAGCTAGTTGTAGGATGAATCCTATTGAAGATAAGTATTA
This sequence comes from Pseudotsuga menziesii, assembly GCA_001517045.1. Classification (NCBI taxonomy): domain Eukaryota; kingdom Viridiplantae; phylum Streptophyta; class Pinopsida; order Pinales; family Pinaceae; genus Pseudotsuga; species Pseudotsuga menziesii. Next base: position 125,019 of record LPNX010196497.1, read on the forward strand.
TTGATTATTTTGCCGCTACATTTATATTACTAATTAATGAATATAATGAACATGTGGCATGCTTGATTGAATGCATGTTTGCTTCTGCTATGTATATGAAGGATTATGCATCTTAGTATGTTTTATGTTTTAAGAATTTTATTTCAAAATTATATGCCTGTTCATGTTCATGGGGCTATTTTTCCCATATGTTTGGTGATAGTAGTGTCCTCTTCACCGGTTTGAGGGTCAGGGACGTTACAGTATGGTAGCACAGGCAAGTTCCCTTCTGCCCAGTAGAAATCAAAAGGAATCTATGCATGACAAGAGAATTTTGAGAAATTTGAAAAATTTCTCTAAGTATTGGAACCGTCATCCCATCAGAGGACTAAGTATGAAGGTCCTCTGACATAACAGATAGACTAGTCTGACAACCATCTGATACAGAAGACCCCGGCGACAGCGAAATTTAGTGACCCGCCGATGTTATGATGATGGAGGAAGAAAATTGTAATAATTTTCCTAAGTGTCCGTCAGCCATCGGAACAACTTAGTGGAAGCGGGAGCCGTAGTTTCAGCAAAGGTCCGCCAAAGATCATCGAAGCATCGACGAGAATTAAAGGATGAATCAACCGATGTAGCGATAAGAAAAGTTCAAAAATTTTCCTAAGTGTTAAAAACCATTGATGATCGGATCACCGATGACACGTTAGTGTTGGAGCAGGGGCATGCAGCTACAAGAAAAGCTGCTATATCAGAGGAAGAGAGTCAAAGGAAATAGTACCCGAGCAGCTGAGAAGAGAAAGCTCAACCACTGCACTTAAGGCAGCGGTGAATAAAGGATGGCTCAACTACCCTCATAAAGGAAAAGGAGCAATAGGATAAGGTATTGAAGACAAAGGATAGAAGAGGATTGTATAGGAAGCGGTTCCCATACCCACGATTAGCACCAGGAAGCGTGGAAGACTACAGGAAGCTGTGGTGTGACGAAAAGTGGCAACCCACAGTACAGATGCACCGACTGTCATAGTTAGGGTTTTTGGGTTACTATTAGGAAAGGCCCACAGTGTTGTAACAGGGTGAGACCTTCGGGCTTCCTATATAAGAATGTATTTTGCATTGTAAAAAGTTAGATAGTTGGTCAATTAGCCAGTTAGACAGTTGGTCAATTATCCAGTTAGTCAGTTAGCTGTTCTTGAGTCGAGCTCTGGTTTTGCTATTCAGTCTGTAGTTATCTTACTGTAACCAATAGCTGGCTCCTTGAGCATGAATGTAACAATCCATGGGGATTGAGAGAGAGAGAGAGAGAGATAAAGAGTATATTGTAAGAAGGCAATATAAGAAGAGAAGAGATCTAAGAGAGAAGGGCTCCTGGTTGTGTGTGTGGAGTTTCCCAGAAGATATCAACCTGCATAATAGGTTGCAACGGAACTGTGTTTACCCTCTCAAGCTATAAGATAAAAACCAGTTCCAGTGGACATAGCCTCCCCCCTGAAAGTGAACCACGTAAAACATGTGTGTTGTGAGACTGTTCTTGTGATTGTGTTTTACCTGTTTGCTATCTGTTATCTGTTATATGAATGTTGCTTATCAGTGATGAATTTATGTGTGTTATGCTTCAGTTATAGTGCATAGAAGGGTAAAAGCAATTTAAATGTATCAAGTAGCCTGTGTATGAGTTTATCAATGCTTGATTCATGATAGTTGACAGTTACAGGGTAAAGTGACTCCGGTATATGAGTTCCGCGAGTTCAGTGTAGTTGATGTTAGTGTGTTAAACGGTAGAGTTTAAGTGAAGTGGTTTAAACACCCTTGGGAAGACTAATAGAGTTATTAGACCAAGAAGGAGGTCGCAGGACCTCGAGAGTGATACACATATTGAGCCTCATTATAGGACATATTACAGCATAGAAAGGCGATATCGCAGCATATGAGGAGCAGCGGTGTAAGATATTGTAGGAAAGGAGCTGAGTAGAAGGGTAAGTCTACGCATCGCCATAGAAGCTGCGATGCGATAAGAGTCCACTCACTAAGAGCGCCAGCTAGAAGGAGAGATCGCCCTCGTAGAGAGAGAGAGATCCTGCTGGCAGAGAAGAGTCGAGAGACCCCAGGATGCTATAGAACCCGGTTGAAGACACTTGAGTCTTCAGCCACCCCATCTAAGATCACCTCGGGTGAGACTTCAGGCCATTCTGCAGTCTGTCACCGAAAGGGCTAGTGAGCTAGGGGTATTGTTGGTACAGTAAAGTAAACCCGCGTCTGCCCATAGATAACCAACAAATGGTTCCGTTGCCGGCTTTGAACAAATTGAAGAGCTAATGTTCTGTTTGAATCCTACTAAAGAAGAACTCAACCAGTGGGTTGGGTCTAAGGAAAGAGAATTTGTTGTGACAGAAAACAAGAGTCCTAGGTTCAGTACAGAGGACTGGTTACAAAAACATATCTTCAGAGATCTACATGAGATATTTTTTGTGACCTATGCAAATGAGCTGTATGACTGGTTATCAAATTTGACTGATAAGAATATATTCAAGAAGAAAAGAAACATTGTCCCAACACCGAAGCTGATTCAGACCATGAGGAGCATAGACAATCCCATTTCATGGGCTGTAGACTTTTGGCTTGCAAGTTTGCTGGAAGGCTTCATTACCGAGTTTGCAGTTAATCAAAGAAAAAGTTTCAGCGAAGCCGAGAGGTACTTCTTCAAAGGATATCGTGGTAAGTACTTGAACTCTTTAAATTCGTCTATTAAGATGTTATTACATGAAAAAGGAGTAATGGATATGTTCTCAGATGAATAAGTTCAGTAAGTGTAATGTCACAAGAGTTTGAGAGTGATTTTGATGAAATTGGATGTACACGTAGTGGTAAGAAATATAAGGTAGATTTCAGCTCTTCCTTCGTGGAAGATAGTTCAGACCATACTAGAAAATAGAGCCAAAGTAATACAGAAAGACCAGTAGGGGGTATCCCTTACCATCCTTATACCCCACAGAAAATGACTGGGACTTAGAACAATCCCGTAGGAACTACATCTAGTAGCTCACACACAGTACACACTACAGTTACACCACCAAGTGGTAGTAACATGGCAAATCAGAATCCACCATGCAGAAACAGAATGGGGGACAACATGAAGTTACCTACCTTTAAGGGTACAGGGGCAGAAGACCCGGAACAACATTGGTTCCTATGTGAAGTCGTATGGACCATTAAACAAATTCAAGATGATAATACTAAACTTGTCCAGTTGGCCACTACACTTAGATAAAGAGCCTTAACATGGTATATGAAGTATACAACAGCGCAGCCCAGAACGCTCATACAAGTCAGGACCACCATGATCAAAAAATTTAAGAAACCTAAGTCCGAGTCACAGTGTATCATAGAGCTTAAAGACATTAAACAGTCACCTATAGAGTCAATATGGGACTTTGATCAGAAATTCAAAGCTCTTATAGACCAGGTCAGATTTGAGTTTGTGCCGGAGCAGCATAAGGAATGGTTCATCGCAGCACTGCTCCCGCATATCAGACTTCCTCTTATGCAACAGAGACTCCATACGTAGGATGAAGCATTGGAGATGGAAATGAAACTAGAGGATTCACCTCTAGCTGAGACTAGTGCAGGTATGACAAACCTACAGAACCAGTTAGCCAATCTCACATTACAGTTACATGAGATTAAGAAAGGGAACGAGATTGCACAAGAACTATGGTGTACCAAGTGTAAAGGACAAGGCCATACTAAAGATAACTGTCCATTATTTGTTAAATATTTAGCAAGTGGGCCTCCAAACCCCTTAATACAGAACCAAGGGCCATGGTGTGAACTCTGCAGAACCAGAGGGCATAGACCACAGGAATGCCCTTTACTTCAGAAGTATGTACAAACCCCTAAGAACTTATATTGTAACTTATGTAAGTCAGTAGCTCATGATGAACATAATTTCCGAGCTTATGATCTCATGATTGAGAGAAAGCATGAATTGTACAGAGTCCAGTTAGAAATAGTAGGTCCAGCAGCAGGACCACAGCATGAACCGGCTCATGATGGCCGTGGTGGAGGATTCAGAGGACAAGGCCGTGGATGAGGCTTTGGCCATGATGGAGGCTTTGGTCGTGGCCGTGGACCGATTACTTGTTACAATTGTGGAGTTGTAGGACATTATGCTAGGGACTGTCAGAACCCTAGTACAACATGTAAATATTGCAAGTCCTATGATCACACTATAGAAGAGTGTCTGATATTGATAGCCAACATTAGGGATCCTAAGCCAGCAGTAAACTAGAACACTCAACTTATTGTTGCTGAGCAGAAAGAACCAAAACCAAGAGTCAATATTGTGACTCGCAGTGGTGCTTCTACTAGTAGGACATCGTAGGATGCAGAAAAGAATATAGGTTTGGAGTGGGTGCACAAAGAAACTAATAAATCAACACCACTTAACCTGCAGAAGAACAAAGAAACGTTTCAGCAAGAAAAAAATTTATTTACTGAACCTACAGCATTAGGATCGTAGGTACTTCCTTGTAGGGGCGTACCACAACAGCAAACACCTTGTGGCATTAGTCCTATGCAGATACGCAAGCTACCACATCGGGAAGGTGCGAAGAGGATGAGTCGATAGGAAATGTACAATCCTTCCTGCGGAGATGTTTGAAACTTGTACGAAATGAGAAAGCTATCAGAGACCTTCAGCGCATCATAGATCAGTGTCAACCGTCTTCTTTCGTGAACAGTGTGCAGTGGGCTATTCATAATATTATGGGCCATACAAGAACAGGAAGAGAGATGAGACTCACAGCGCAAATTGGAGAATTTGAAATGGATGAGGTAATCCTAGATTTAGGATCCGAGGTAAATGTTCTGACTAAGCAGACATGGGAACAAATGGGTAGCCCTAAGTTAGACATATCACCTATCCATCTGTGACTAGCTAATCAGAAGAGGGTATCACCACTGGGTCGATTACCACAAGTACCAGTTGATATTGACAGAGTTTGCAGCTTTGCAGACTTTGAAGTCATAGAAATCATTAGCGATAGCAGACCATACCCATCTTTACTAGGTATTGATTGGGAAATCGATAACATGGATGTTATCAACTTAAAGAAAAGACAAATGACCTTTGAGGACAATCAGATTCGGGTCATCACACCGTTGGATCCTTTCCAGGGTCCTAGCTACATTGAACCTATCAGAGTAGAGGAGGAGGTGCGCAACATGGAAAGCCTTTATCAGATGACCACTAATCAGAGTGATTACATCAACCCCACCGTAGAAGGAAATATCAGTTGGTGATGCGACAACTCATGCGCATCAGATTCAGAGGTTGGTTTAGAAAATTGGCAGAATAGACTTTACGAAGTATCAGCTCGCAGTTGTGCGTTTATGACTAAGTCACTGCGATGGATTGGTGCAGAGATCATTGACATTCCATTGTTTCATGGATTAGTGGATGTCAATGACTTTCTACAGCAGTTTGAGCAGGAAATTCCTCAAGAGCAGAGGATGACAGCTATTAACGTTGTAGTAAAAGCCACACCCGCAAGATGGTGTCATGCACATAAAGAACATATCGCATCATGGGATGATCTTAAGAGACTGATGGCGATCAGATTCTATAGTGATAAGGAGCCCTTACAAAAGAAATACACAGGAGAAAGTGACCCCAGGTCACATACTCAGATTTGTGAATAGAGTTGGTCAAACATTCCAGAGAATGAATGGGTTCACCTATTGATTCACACTTTAAACACAATTCCAAGGAATTGGTACACTGAGACAGAGTTGCGCAGAGGAATTGTCACATGGCCACTTATGATAGACAACTTCCTACTCACTCTCACTTTTGAATCTGAGTATCCAAGCATTGATCAGGCTCTAGATGTAATAAATACTAAGGTATTTGACAACTGTGCCCTATCAGTGCCTGCTCATCTTGATTGGGCCATCCAGTTAGAACAAGCGCTAAAGTGTTACAATTTCACAGAAGAACCAGATGATGAGGATGAGAATCCTCGTAGTTTCAACATTCTAGAGTCAGAAGGGACTTGCAATGTTGATGGATCGAAACTAGAAATTCTTGCTATCACAGAACCTATCAAGATTAAAAAGATCAATATTGGCATAGAAACAGAACCTAAGTTTTCCTCTATTGGAGACTATTGGGATGATGAAACAGTAGGACACATCGCAGATCTCTTACATGACTATCAGGACCTATTTCCCACTAAGTTCATAGAGATGAAGGGAATAGTAGGAGATTTGGGAGTAATGCGGATACCATTGAAAGAGGATGCTAGGCCAGTTAAGAAGCGTCCATACAGATTGAATTATCACTATAAAGAAAACGTTAAGGATGAAATTGATAAGATGCTGGCAGCAGGCATCATTGAACCTGTAGAAGAGAGAAAATGGGTTAGTCCCATGGTCATGCAGGAAAAGAAAACCAAAGGAGAAATCAGGATTTGTGTCGACTTGTGAAAACTCAACGACGCATCACTTCATGACCCATTTCCGACACCTTTCATTGATGAAATTTTAGACAATGTGGGAGGACAGGAGGTCTACTCCTTCACTGATGGCTTTTTAGGCTATCAACAGATCAGAATCTATTCAGAGGATCAACATAAGACCACCTTTGTGACAGAATGGGGCTCATTCCAATATATGGTAATGCCCTTTGGTCTTAAAAATGCACCAGCTATCTTTTCTAGAGTAGTAGTTGCCGTATTCAAGGAATACATTCATAAATTCTTAGAAGTCTATTTTGATGACTGGACTATATTTGGATTAATCGACAAGCATATAGGAGATTTAAGGCTCATGTTAGAGAAATGTAGGCAATATCAGATTTCTCTTAACTTGAAGAAATGTATATTCTGTGCGCCATTTGGTATTTTGTTGGGTCATAATGTTTGCAGACAAGGCTTGATGGTAGATCCTGCAAATATTTCCATCATTGTTAATCTTCCAGCACCCAACTCAGTCAAGCAATTGAGGACAGTGCTCGTTCATATCAGGTACTATAGAAAATTCATCAAAGGCTACGCAAAGATCACAACACCTATGGAAAAGATGTTAAAGAAAGAAGTGAAATTCCTATGGAATGAGGAATATCAGCAAAGTTTAGACACACTTAAAGAGAAGATGGTTACAACACCCATCTTAGTATTCCCAGATTAGAACCAGCCATTTCATGTACATGTGGATGCATCTGGCATCGCATTGGGGATCGTCTTAACCCAGCCAGGAGAAGGAGGTATCGATCACCCTATCGTGTACTCAAGAAAAAAGCTATCTACTGCAGAAAAGAACTACACCACTACAAAAAGAGAAGGATTAGCTATGGTGTATGCTCTACAGAAGTTCAGGCACTACCTGTTGGGTGCCCCATTCAAGATGTTCACTGACCGTTCCTCTTTAAAGTACTTGGTCAATAAACCAGTATTAGGAGGAAGGATCTGTAGATGGTTACTCTTATTTTAAGAGTATGGTTTTGAAATTATTGTAAAACTAGGAAAATTAAATGCCGGACCTGATCACTTGTCGCAGATAGATTTAGGTGAAGAACCAAGTAATTTATAGGACAATTTGCCAGATGCGCAATTGTTTTCTATCCAGATTGTAGATGAGTATTACGCTGATATTATTCACTGTCTCACTATAGGGTGGGCACCTGTTGAGTTTTCTAAGCAGCAAAAAAAATAGTTAGTTGTGAAAGCAGCAGACTTCACTTTGATCGCAGGACATTTATATAAGTTAGGACCAGATGAAGTCTTGTGCAGATGCGTTATGCCGCACGAGAAAAAGGCCATTATCTAAGAAGCACATTCAGGTGCTGCAGGAGGTCATTTCGTAGGGAAGCTGACTGCTCAGAAAATCCTAGCTGCAGGATTATGGTGGCCTAATTTGTATAAAGACACTAAGGAGTTTTTCAGATGCTGTGATATCTACCATAGGGTAGGAAAACCTTCATGGAGAGATGAAATGCCACTGCAACCACAGATTACGCTGCGGGCATTTGACAAGTGGGCTATATATTTCGTGGGTCCTATCAACCCACCCGAAAAATGAACTGGTGCAAGATACATCATCACAGGAACGGAGTACCTCACCAGGTGGGCAGAGGAAAAAGCAGTAAGGAATTGTGATGCTACTACAGCTGCATCGTTCATTTTTGAAAACATCATAAGTAGATTTGTATGTCCAGTAATCTTGATGAGCGATCAAGGCACACATTTTCTGAACCGCACTATTGAGGCCTTGACGGAGGAATTCCAGATCCAACACCATAAGAGCACTCCCTACCATCCTCAAGCTAATGGTACCGTGGAGGCCTTTAACAAGATTCTAGAAAACGCTCTTACTAAGATCTGTAACAGCCAAAGAAATGATTGGGACCTCAGGGTTAATGCTGTATTATGGGCTTATAGGACTACGTGCAAGAAACTTACAGGACACACACCTTTCAGCTTGGTGTATGGACAAGAGGCTGTTATTCCTATGGAATATATTATTCCTAGTTTAAGAGTTGCTCAAATTACCGAGATGGCTGATACAGACACAATGAATGAAAGACTAGCATAGTTGCTTGCCTTAGAAGAGGACAGATTCATTGCAGGATTTCATCAGAAAGTACAAAAGGAACGAGAGAAAGCTTGGCATGACAGACACATCAAAAGCAATATTTTTCGGACAGGAGACTTCTTGCTCCTCTATGATAGTAATCTTGTTAAGTTTCCAGGGAATTTCAAGATGCATTGGTTGGGGCCATACCAGGTTCAGCAAGTTAAAAATGGAGGTGCCGTTTAGCTCAGCAAACTGAACGGGGAGCTTCTTCCCACTTTGATTAATGGCAGTAGACTTAAGCTTTACAGTGATAGCCACTCCACCTCCAGCCTTAACTCACACAGTTTATGAAGTGCAGATGTCCAGTGTAGTTGAAAGGAGGCATTGCACCGGTAAGTAGTCTACACTTAAAAAAAAAAAATCGCATCAGAAAAGAGTATGTTGTGCAAGTCATAGGATGCTTGCAGAGTTTTTGAATGTTGTGGCGTTCATGCCGACACTTTGGTCTGAGACGATGTGGTGTGGAATCACAGCGATGCGATGTTCCCTGTGCCACGTAGATGATTTTGAATAGAGACAGAGGGCTAGTCACTTCACCTTCTGACAAGCAGTCAATCCAGATATGACAGCTATACGTTGCCCTAGATTTGGAAACAGTATAATGATTTATCCATATTTGATAAATCTTCAACGAGACCGGCACCTGCACACAAGATTCGAGGGAAATTTGATCAGATTTTCAGCAATTAATGAGGATCGAGATGATGGTTGTTGTCTTGTCCATGCAATTAATACCACCGATGGGTCTAGCCAAATGACCATTGCTTCAGGGATTATTACCTTCGTTAAAAATACAGAGATCATTCATCCAGAAGGGTTACTTTAGCGATTTCTGAGAGTATAGAGAAATTTGTAAGAGTCTTTCCTGAGCAAAGATACTTTAGTTACAGAGTGTTGGATTTCCCCAATTTCGTAGCCATTGCCACTTCAGGGCATTGCACCAAGTGGTTTCTATCCGGGACGGAACCTTTATAATACATTGTGCAAATATTCCAGCGTGGTGGCCTCCTGTCGGTTATGACGACGCTGCCTAGGGTTGTGAAATTAGGTACATCACAGGTCAGACAACCGCCAAGGATGAGGAGTCAAGCTCAGATAGTAGAAGAGTCCAGCCCATAGTAGGAGGAATAATGTCATATGGAAAGAGAATACATCGTTCCATGAGTTGAGGACGCACTAGAGATAACCATTCCCAAGGGTGCTAAGTTTCCTATTCCCCTACCGCCGATTGATTCTCATGTCAATTAAGATGGAGATCTGTTAGGATATGCCCTTGTTCTCAAATTTATAGACTATAACCTCAGTTTCGACTGGATTGGTATCTCATGGTTCAGAGGAACCCGAGGACCGATGCAGATGATTTTGTTCCTATGGAACATGTCCAGATTCTTGAGCAGTTAGGTTTGCTCAATTTGTTGAGAATACCACATTTTGGATGAGGTGCAGAGGTTAATTCCGCGGCGTGATAATTTCTTGTGTACATGGAGGTTACCTCTGGCTAGTTAACAGGATCGATCTGAACGTCAATCTGATACACCACATCACCGGGCTGTCCAAGACCGGTAAGGACCCTCAGACACATATATCAAGTAAGAGCAAGGATTCCAAGCTACCAGCAACCCTAGTTAACAAGTATAAGCTATAGAGAGGAGGTCGGGATTATGACCTCACAGCACTAGCAAATGATACACTTAGATTTACAGCCAGTCTACTTGCAGGCAGACTGCTAACCAAGGTTCGCCCAAAACAAGTCACAGGATCAGTAATTCACCTTGCCATACAAGTCGCGGAAGGTGAACAATTTAATTGGTGTTTATTCTTATTAAATATTTTTCTTCAATATTGTTTGACAGCGCAAGACAAGCTGAACCACCCCTTCCATTTCTCATGGCTGCTTATATTATGTGCATTCGTCGGATGGAAAGATCCGCCCCATACCCAGTTTCTATCGCTACGAAGCGGCGAGCCCCCAGAGGCGCGTGCTATGCAAACTTATGGGAGAGAAACAACCCAACCAAGAAAAAGTTCAATATGATAGTGTTCTATGAATACTATAAAATATTGAAGAGATTCATCCAGGAGACACCGTGGATCAGCACAGATATTGTGGACATGTATGATCATCGGCTTAATTTTATGGTAGACAGCCATACAATCTATCTAAGGCCAAAAGGGCTTAGAACAGATAACTGGGCAAATGGTTCATTCATGATGACAGCGTAGGACATAGAAGATATCATCAAAGACCTTGATGAAGAGTGGAAGAAGGCATTAGAAGATGCCACAACACTACCAACAGGTACCACATAGACAGACCCATCAGACAAAGGAAAAGACAAAGTGGCGTCCCAGAGGAAAGATACAGCAGAAGTGCCACCACCGGCACAAAAGAGGAAAGATGCAGAAGAAGTGCCACTAGGGGAACCAAAGAAGAAAAAAACAAAAGCCTCAAAGCAACCTACAGAAACCACACTAACGGAGGATGACTATGAACTCATCGCAACGAGATTGCAGGACGTGATGAAGGACTCATTTTAGGCGATGCAGACATCACAGGACAAGCTACAGAGCACGATCGATAAGCAACTTTCAGAGTTGAAAGCACTAATAGAGAAGACTGCCACAATACAGATTCTTCCACCCAAGGCGATGGTAGGAGAAAGTTCAACACCATCGACTTCCCGCGAGGAAGTCTTGGAAAAGGATCACATCAATACAGTACTGATACCGTCAGGGAGCATCCGACTCCCTGTTTCGATGATTCATGTGCAGATACAGGTTAGACAACCTGTCGAGGTTAATCTAGACCAGTTCCATGTTGATCAATTATAGATGATCCAGCAGCAGATAGCCACAGAGCTCAGGGATAGAGAGCTTGCAACTTATAAACAGAACACTCAGCTGAGGAAACAGAATGCAGAGCTCACCGCAGGATTTCACAGAAAGATGGAAGAGTTAAGAGTACATGAAGAAAGAGAATAGGATATCAGTCAGGTCCTGCAGAAAATCACACTGGAGTTACCCCAGTGTAACATAGAGTTTGCCTTACCTCTAATGTAGAAGGTAAGAAGAATTGCAGACAGAGCAAAGGCTCTGGAAGAAACAGTGGTCAAGATGGAGGAAGACCACAGAGCGTAGATTGTTGAGCTTGAGGCTCGAGCACTAGGGACACCTTCAGCAGATAAGGAAGTAAGGGCAGAGGCCTTTAGACTCACTTCAACACATATGCAGAGTCGCACATATGATGCACAGTCATTACTAGCGGATGCGACGAAGACATGGTCAGAGCTAGATGAGTTCCCAGATAGACTGGAATTGTAGCAGAGCATCCAGGACATAGAGAAGACCACAGTAGCAATGAAGGAAGAATTCAAGAGCTTAGGATCTCTTGAAAGGATGAAGAAGATGACAGAGATGAACCAGTTGCAACAGGAAGCACAACGGTTAAGAGCAAAAGAGATACAATTTAATAATTTGCTTCAGCCATATCAGGAACAAATCGTAGAGCTGGTCGATGCGATTGAGCAGAAGGTTAAGGAGTTCAATACAAGAAAAAGTGATATTGATGATACAGAAGACTCCATCATTAGTCAATCTATGCTTGAAATGGCACAAGAGTCTGTCAAGGTTATGGATAAAGAAATCGCAGGACTTCGGGAAAGAATTACAAGGACTTCGCAGGAAGCCAAGGAGAAGCTACAGCAACAGAAACCAGCTATTAGTGGCTCAAAGATGAGCCACAAGTAAGTGTTAGGGGACTGTTGGAGAAGGGCCCCGCAGCTACAAGAAAAGCTACTATATTGGAAGAAGAGAGTCAAAGGAAATAGTACCCAAGCAGTCGAGAAGAGAAATCTCAACCACTGCACTTAAGGCAGCGGTGAAGACAGGAGGGATCAGCTACCCTCATAAAGGAAAAGGAGCAACAGGACAAGGTATTGAAGACAAAGGACAGAAGAGGACTATATAGGAAGCGGCGCCCATACCCATGATCAGTGCCAGGAAGCATGGAAGACTGCAGGAAGCTATGGTGTGATGAAAAACGGTAGCCCACAGTACAGATGTGCCAACTGTTACAGTTTGGGTTTTTGGGTTGCTGTTGGGAAAGGCCCACAGTGTTGTAACAGGGCGAGACCTTCAGGCTGCCTATATAAGCATGTATTTTGTATTGTAAAAAGTTAGACAGTTGGTCAATTAGCCAGTTAGTCAATTAGCTGTTCTTGAGTCAAGCTCTGGTTCTGCTATTCAGTCTGTAGTTATCTTACTGTAACCAGTAGCTGGCTCCTTAAGCATGAATGTAACAATCCGCAGGGATTGAGAGAGAGAGAGAGAGAGAGAGAAAGAGTATATTGTAAGAAGGAAATATAAGAAGAGAAGAGATCTAAGAGATAAGGGCTCCCAGTTGTGTGTGTGGAGTTTCCCAGAAGATCTCAAGCTGCATAATAGGTTGCAGTCGAACTGTGTTTACCCTCTCAAGCTATAAGATAAAAACCAGCTCCTGTGGATGTAGCTTCCCCCCTGGAAGTGAACCACGTAAAAGATGTGCGTTGTCTGACTATTCTTGTGATTTTGTTTTACCTATTTGCTATCTGTTATCTGTTACATGAATGTTGCTTATCAGTGATGAGTGTATGTGTGTTATGCTTCAGTCATAGCGCATAGAAGGGTAAAAGCAAGTTAAATGTATTAAGTAGCCTGTGTATGAGTTTATCAATGCTTGATTCATGATAGTTGATAGTTACAGCGTAAAGTGACTCCAGAATATGAGTTCCACGAGTTTAGTGTAGTTGATGTTAGTGTGTTAAATGGTAGAGTTTAAGTGAAGTGGTTTAAACACCCTTGGGAAGACTAACAGAGTTATTAGACCAGGAAGGAGGTCACAGGACCTCGGGAGTGATACACATATTGAGCCTCATTATAGGACATATTACAGTATAGAAAGGTGATATCACAGTGTCTGAGGAGAAATGATGTAATATATTGCAGGAAAGGAGATGAGTAGAAGGGTAAGTCTGCGCATCGCCATAGAAGCTACGATGCGATAAGATTCCACTCCTTAAGAGCGCCAGCTAGAAGGAGAGATCGCCCTCACAGAGAGAGAGATACCGCTAGCAGAGAAGAGTCGAGAGACCCCAGGATGCTACAGAACCCAGTTGAAGACACCTGAGTCTTTAGCCACCCCATCTAAGATCACTTCGGGTGAGACTTCAGGCCGTTCTGCGGTCTGTCGCCGAAAGGGCCAGTGAGCTAGGGGTATTGTTGGTACAGTAAAGTAAACCCGGGTCTGCCCATAGATAAGCAAAATTTAGCAGAGGTTAGCTAATGATGTGTCTTTTGTTTTGGCTACTTAATGGACTATCCACCCAACAGTTAGTTTCTCCAACAGCCGACAGTGACGACGGAAAGAAGATAAAGAGAAAAATTTTGAAAAATTTTGTAAGTCATGAGACCATCAGTGATCGGCAAAGTTTAGCTGATTGGATCGTCGATGATTAGGTGATGGAGTCATCGAAATGCCACCATCGTCAGTGAAATTTAGTTGTTTGAGGAGTCGATGCGGTGGAAGAGAAGATAAGGTTTTGGTAGAGATCTCCTGAAGATCGCCCCAAACGACAGCAAAGGTTAGTTGTTTGAGGAGCCAACACGGCGACAAACAAGGAAATAAAATTTTTCCAAAGTGCCGGATCCATCGAAAAATATTAGAAGATTAGACCGTCGATACATTGGAGATAGTTAGTTGAACGGACCACCGATATATCAAGAGAAGCCAATCGTTTGGTCCGTCGATGCATCGAGAGAGATTAGTTGTTTTGACAGCCGATGAGTTTTACCCAGTGGAATCCACATACAGTTTACTACCCGCCGTTGTGGCCACCTAGAGATTTTTCCACCCGATGATTAGTGGTTTCGACCGTCGATGTATTGTTAGAAAGTTAGCGAATGGAGTAGCCGATGCGCCAGCGAACGAGGAAAAGGAATTTCTGAAAAATTGTCTAAGTACCAGAAACATCGGCAAAAGATAGATGATGGAAGCACCGATACGTCGACAAAAAATACATGATGAAAGTGCCGATGCGATGGAGGGATAAAGGAAGTTTTCCACTAAAAATTCTTAATTATGGAATTCATCGGTGGAATTTTAGTTGATCTGATCAGAGAAATTTAGTGGATGGAGATGCCGATGCAGCTGCTGACGTTGAAAGAAATTAGATGATCGTCGATCCGTTGTTGCAGCTACCATGTGGACTAGCATTCAAATGGCTAGAACTTTCAACTATTGATCACCAACACATAGCGCTTACGGGTTTTAAGCATCAGTGGAAGTTGGAGGAGTCAGACATTTGTGCGCCTGCCATTACAGAAGCCTAGAGAACTAGTCGTCCAACAGGTAGAGGATCCGATCACTGATGATGGCTTTTGCAGTGCTGATTAAGGACTCGGAAGCCTAGTCTCTTTGCCCACCGAAACTGTAGAAAGATCACTTTCTGTCGTTGCGACTGCTCAAGGGACTGTGCACCTGATGAACAGTCAGTTTTCTCACTGATGCAGATCAAAAGTTTAGTGATTCTGGCCGTCGAAAAATCAAAATGATAGTGGGAAGGAGACCCGATCTTCTCCAAGGAAATTTGGGTTTTTCAAAGGTGACTGAAGTTGGAATTCCTAACCAAAATATAGTTCTATGTTTTGCCATCATTCTAGAAGTGGTGTGGTTTTCACACCTAAGGTCAGAATGAAGCATGTGGATAGGCGTTGGAAATATTATCCAACAAGGAACAAGGGAGAGTCACCAAAATTTGAGTGTAGAGCATCAAAGTGCTAGCAATTGCTTGAAGAGAAATGTGCTGATGTCAAAATGGAAAAATCTGGGAATTGCATGCCTAGAGGTAGCAAAACCACGAAGTCAAACCAGCTGTTGTGTGGAAAAGGAGTTCCATGCAGGGATGAGGGAATTGAAAAGGGAAATTTCCTTAAAACCTGTCTTGCTCATTATAAATACATTTGTAAGTTTCATACATGAAATGTATGAAGATATGCCTTGCATGCATAGGATATTACATGTTGGTAAGATTAGTAAGAATTATACATGTATAATGAACCACTAATGGTGGTTATTGCACTGATGTTGGAATTAGTGGAAAAACCAATGACAACATGGGCATGGCTGAATATGTTGCTGATGCTGATGAATGTGACTAGAAACACTATGGAGAAAGGGATAAGGAAACAAGTCTAGGATCAAAAGTTGGTGAGCAAATTCTGCAAACTCCTGCAAAGGACCAACCAAACTGGTAATGTCAAGGGTGTAAGTAGGACCCATGAAGGTAAGAGTTTAATTATGAAAATTACATGGAGTGGTAAAAACAAGAGGTTTCACGCCATGTGGGTATTTGAATTTTATACTACATTCATAGAGATATGTGTCATGCCTGCATTATGTTGTTATGAGCTTAGTAGCCCAATGAAAGTAAGCACTAATAATCTTGATTATAGTCATGCATCCTATATGAAGTAGTCATGGTTGGGCCATGCATGGTATATTTGAATGCATAGTATTCCTGAATCAATGCAAGGTAGCACTGAGTGGGTATGCATGAAAAGATTTTATAAATCTTGTTGTTATGCATTGAATGGATGCATATGAAAAGTATGAGTAAATGTTGTAGATATGCATACATAACTATGGGTGCAATTGTTGTGATGCATTGCATGAATGCATTGAGATAGAGCATGTGATATTATGAATAACTAATGGCTAAACTGATGAATTAATGACAATTCTGGAACCATTTCAAGAGCTGTTATGAATGCAGGATAGTAAGTGCATGAAGAGGGTAGTCATGATCAATTAGCTACAAGAAATTCTCTATGGAAGGGAAAGGTAGATTTTTGGGGCATGGCAAAGTGGCTAAGACTGTGACAAATGCCGAAATCTACCATGTGAAAGAGCCAAACCTCATGAGAAGAGTCTCATGGCTGTGAAACTAGTTTGTATGCGTAATGAGTTGTAAATTTGAATTTGTGAATTTTGAAATTAAGAAATTGCTGATAACTACTAATCACTATTGGCTTGCATAAGCTTGTGTCAGGAGGACGCACTGCAAGTGGGTATTCATGTTATGCTATTAAGGATAAAATTATAATGGGAATAGTGGTGTTGCTTACAGGAGACCCACAATTGAGGATCACCTCATTGCCAAGCAAACCAATTTCTGTAGTAGACAGAATTGCAAATTCCTATTGAATTTCATTACTAATGTCATTGCTTGGTTATGAAATAATCAATTTGGATTGAATTATTAGATAATGATTGACTGTTTGGCTATTTGATGAATGTGCCATGGTTACAAACTACAAGAAGATCATGTGTGATGGCCTGCAGGAGCCAAACTTCATGGGAAGGTTTTCCCTTATCTTGGAAATGGGTTTCGGGTGAAACTCCATTGGACATTTTGGAAATGTCTCATCTGCACTACATGTTTGGTAAGCCACATGAGTGAGATAGTATAGATTATGTCAGTAAGACATGTGTGGGTATGAAATCTAAAAAGGAATTGGGATGGAAAACTGAGGGACTTTCAACTCAGAGAAGGGATCCCCCATTCCTCCTAAACGAAGGAATATTGCCTCGGCAAATGGATAAGTGTTCTATAACCCTAGCTAAGAATATGCATGTCAAATTGTTGAATTCAATATGCAGAACATGTTTTGATTTTATTGTGGCAGATTGCTTGAGTATGAATAGGGCCTACATGGCACACATCGGAAAAGGGTGCACACTTTTCTGATGTTGAATCATGGAAGGGTTTTTCAATATTGATTACACCCTAGGGAGTGGACACACTTTTGGTGTCTCAATACTTGATAGTGAATGATATGAAATGTGATTATAGTTTTAGAACAATAACGCTGATGAATATGCTTATATTGCTTGTGTTGTCAGGCTAAACAGATGTAGTCTGGTGTTGTACACTAAATGGACAATGACTTGAGCTCATCCTACCTTCTACAGAGAAGGAGACATTCCTGAGGGACTGTTAACTTAGAGAAGGGAGTGGTCTCTCCAAAGAGAACAGAGAAGGATACATTCTTGAGGGACTATCAACTCAGAGAAGGGAGTGGTCTCTTGTGTGATATGGGGTAGTGGAATTAGAGCTCACTACCGGAAATGAGACCTGGAAATGGCCGTTTATTGTTGATATAAGTGCATGTGTTATTGTTGATGGCCTGATAAACCCAACAGTGTTGGCTTGGCTGATGATTGGTTGTTGATATAAGTGCATTGTTCATATAAGTGCAAGCAATTTGTTGATGGTCTGATAAACCCAGCTAAAAGTTGGCTTGACTGTGCCTGATATATGTATAAATGGATGTTGTAAAGTAGCCTATGTGCTAGTCTAACATCCAAGTCCATAGACAATCCCAAGGCTTGCAAAGTGAAGCAGGATCTTGTGGACCAATGAGGAAATGCACAATACAGATAAGTATTGGATTATTTTGCAATTATTGCTTATGAATATGCATGTGTATATGATTCAGTTATAATGTTTTAAGCTCTTGTTAAGAGATAAAAACTTATGAGAATAAACTAAACATGTGAATTTATTCAATGTCTGAATATAGGTATTGCTTAAAGCGAGGACTATGAGAGCATCCTAGGGGTGCATGTGGACATGTGACTGTACTGAAGAGCTCATAATGAGAAGTAATGAAAAATGTGTTAGTGAGACTGTGAAGTTCCTAGCAGCCGAGACAAACCATGTGGGGAGGCTCCATGGTTGAGAGGTCTAAAATAGACCGAAGACACTAAGTGTCATGACCAAGAGGAATTGGTTTAGCATTCATGGTGAAGTGAAAGAGGCTAAGAGCATGAAAAGCCACAGTAGTGGTGTGGGTTCCAAGATGGAACCAAACAAAGAAGGGAAAAACTCTTGTTGCTCTCTCTTTCCTTTTGATTATATATATATATATATATATATATATATATATATATATATATATATATATGCATTGTGAAAACAAAAGATTGTTGAATGCATGTATGACTAAAAATGGAATGTGTGTATTTGCTTAAAGTAAATTGTGAATGCTAGAATGGTTAATTATCTGCCCAAGAATGGACATGAATGAGCTCATGTGCCATATGGGAAGGCATGAAGAATATGAAATTCTCCTTGATGAGACTTAAATCGTCATGACAATTGGGAAATTAATTGACTGATATTAATGCATGTATTATGCTTGGTCTAACATAATTTCAATGATGCATTTCATAGGTGAAAAAGGTGAAATCCAGTGGTGCACATTGATAATGGCAGCAAACCAAAAGTTGCCGAACTTGGTTGGAAGTCTCCTTCAAATGATTTCTAGGACCCAAGAGAATCTTGGAGAGATGCTCAAGATACATAAAAGGTAGAATGAGATGAACCACTAGATTTTGTAAGACTCTATTGGTTTGCAAAAGGAGGTAAAAATATTTCTGGGAGCAATCCGTAAAGGTAAGGGAGGTGGATCAATGATGCGACATTCATCCAAGCGATCCATTAAGAAATGGTCCAGGCATGAAAACTCAAAGTAAATTGAGCAGGTAAAGATGAAGTAGCCAACAAAATGTTGGAAATGTGGAGGACATCATTTACGTCGGGACTGCCCAACGAGGGAACATAAACAGGGCAGCGGCCACAAAGTTCCTCAACTTGGGGATGAGCCGAAATTTGAGAACCAGTAGGATAAGCTCATGGAAGCCGAGGGGATTGGTCCTAAAAGTTCAAGTAAATAATTGAACATGCGACAGATCTACAAAAGTTTGAAATTTTGGATGTGCAAATTGTATATGTATTCCTATGTATTGGAACACTGAGGATGGTGTTATTCCAAGGGGGAGGGGATTGTAATGCCCCAATTTTGACCCCATTTTCATTAAAAGGTACATGATGTATATATTGTAATAAATCATGGTGTGGAGCTAAAGGCAAAATCCCCACCATCGATTCGGATGTGTTATGTTTCAGCAATAGGGATCCTTGCCGATGGCATATCGTGCTATCTGGCACATTATAGTTTTGGCATCATGTAAATATGCACATCAATTAAAATAAACCTACAACCATGGCGATGCAACGTCAAATGAAAAGGGAATGATTCCTAAGGTTAAGGGGGGATTGTCTAACCCATGGGGGTCATTGGGAGTTGCCATGTGTCGACCACCCACTAAACTTCTACTATTTGATTTGTTGGGAGTAGTTATGGTTGGGAAGTGGTGGGTCGTAGGACTTCTAGTCTTTGCCCCATGTACACTCCACCAGCAATCTTGCTCTTCCTCACGTGGAGGGTAGGGGAACGGTCACCACTTTCCCACTCACTCCACTCTTTCATTCACGGTTTTGGTTTGGCTTACCCTTACACAGAGACATTCTACTCTCTCTCACACCATTGGGTTCTCCATCGTGAGTCTGTCTGGACCATCTCCTGCAGGAAAGGGTTGGCTCTGTTCTCCCTTCTCTTGCTGATTGTTGGTTGTGGATCTGTTTTTCCTCCCATAGGGAGTTGTTCTATCTTTCTATTGTTCACGCAGGGAGTTGTGTCTTCTCCACCATTTTCATCCTGTGTAATGTTCTGTTACCCCATCATTGAATCGGGGTTGTGTTTTATTTCACTGTTCTATTGGTTGTGTCCTTCTCCCTCACGTACAGATTGGGAATCAGTTCCTTTCCCATTTCTACCTATGTAAGTTCTCTAGAATTTACATTGGGGATTGTGTGCTGTGGGATCATGGATGTTGGTTGGCTATTGATTTCCACATTCATTGGCTAAGTTTTCCCCTATCTATGCTAGGAGTTTTTCTTCTTTCCCATTGCGAACGGTGTAAGGTTGCCATCATTTCCTTATATGATTGGGGGCTGCTATTGATATTCCCTGGTATTGGTTCCTGTGTGTGCCAATATATTGTGGGGTTGTTGTTGATTTTTTTGTCCATGCTAGGGCCAAGAACAACTCTGAAACGTCTTCTTTGACCTGAGCTATGTTCACCTTTTTGTTTGGGGTTGTCACCCTGTCATCTTTACCTTCTTCACAGAGCTATGAACTGCTTGTTTTACTATGGCTTGCAGTGGTTGGTATTTGGACTGTTGAGAGTAGGATTAGAGTCTGGGTATGCTTGAGAAAACTGGTGTTTGGAGCCACTCAAATAGAGTTAGACTGATGGCTTTCTTCTCCACAACCCTTGAAGAGTATTGGAAAGGGAATTCAAGGCCTGAGGAACTATGAAGAAGAGAAAGGACTGATTCCTAGTGTTGGGTGTGTGGATGTCCTAAAAGTTAGGTTAACTTTGGGGTAGGCATCCTTATATCTCCATTGAGGCCACCAAATTAGCATTTAGCATTTCCTATCTCCTTAACGGCCTGATAAACCCTATTGTGTTGGCTTGGCTGATTTGAGTACCTTGGTTATGTGTAAGCCTGCTTTGACCCTTATTCCTTGAGGAATCATTCCAAGCTCAGGGGTGGCAATGTTGCTGAGAGATTGATGAGCACATTGGCCTATGGTTGGGTGGAACGTTGCAGCAACGTAGCTGGTTTCCGGACGAATCCAATTTAAGATAAGTATTCTTGACTATTTCATGTCTACATTTATATTACTGATTAATAAATATAATGAACATGTGGCATGCTTGATTGAATGTACGTTTGTTTCCTCTATGTATATGAAATATTATGCATCTTAGTATGTTTTATGTTTTAAGAATTTTATTTCAGCATTATATGCTTGTTCATGTTCATGGGGCTATTTTTTTCGTATGTTTGGTGATAGTAGCGTCCTCTTCGCCGGTTTGAGGGTCGGGGATGTTACACTCTTGTTATGGTTGTTTCTACCCATAGGTACATAGGTATATCTTGATCATGTATCATAGCTTTCACATCTTCCATGATAGATCTTTTCTTTCTTTCTGCCACACCATTTTGGTGTGGATTATAGGGAATGGTAAGCTCCCTCCCTGGATTCTTTGCAGTACTCATTGAATTCACTTGATGTGAATTATCCTCCATTATTTGAACTTAAGATCTTGATCCTCTTTTCATATATGTTTTCTTCCAGGGCCTTAAACTCTTTGAATCTTTCGAACGCTTTAACTTTCTTATTTAGGAAATATATCCAAGTTTTGCAAGAGTAGTAATCAATCAAGGAAGCATAGTAAACATAATTTCTTAATGAAATAGTTTGCATTGGCCTGCATATATCTGAATGAATAATATCTAATATCCCTTTTCATTTGTTGTCACTATTTGGAGAAGGTTTCGTAGTATTCTTTCCTTATGCACACTCCTTCATGATCTATGTGAATCTCTAGTGAGCCAGTTACAACCTTTCTCACAATTGGAAATGCTTTGTAATGTATATGAGTAATTATTATGTTCCATAGCTCACATGGGATTATGGTACTAGTCATCAATGTTGAATCTACATGTCCCTTCAATTTGTAGATTTCTCCTTCTTAAAATCCTATTACTAATGCATCATCTATAATTTTTCCTTTGTCCACATGAGGACTTCTCCATCCAAAAAAGCAACTCTGAACCATTTCTTATTTAAGGATGAGATATAAAGAATATTCTTATTTAGTCTTGGGACATACAATACATCCTTCATCTTCATAGACTTTGGATATTGCAACTTGTAGGAGGCTTCTCCCATTCCTTTTATGGTATGTTGGTAATCATCTCCAAGCATTACCTTGTGTGGGGACTATTGAATATTGTAACTTCAAAGGATATTCTAAATGTATTTTACTAATGTAACCCAAGGGAGATGTTATTATTCCTCTGGCGGGGTGTTACTATTGTATTTGGTCATCATAGAGTCATGAGGTAAAGCCTCCATTGTAAGTCGGGTCAATAGTACCCTAATGAATATAATATAATATTGTATTAAGTCTTCCTAAGTGAATTTGTCCCACTTAGTTAAGTGGGGTCGACTTGTTAGGTTAAAATTCAAGTGACGAAAAGAGCATAAATAGAGGAGATGTTTTCCTCATTTGAACACACACTCACTTGTGTATAGTGCATAGGAGAGAGAGAGAGAGAGAGAGAGAGAGAGAGAGAGAGAGAGAGATCTGTTGGAGGGAGGCACACCTATTTGGGATATTTTATAGTAATTTTTATACATCTTACACAGAGGAAGTTTTTCTAGGTTTTCTTCCCCATGAGGGTTTCGTGGGATAAATCTATGTGTTCTTTTGTGTGGTTGTGCTTGTCTATCTTTCAATGATCTTTTTTTATGGTTATGTTGTTGTGATGCTAAATGTTATAATATTTGATATAACCATTAAAAACTTAACATGATATCATAGATACCCTGAAAGAAGTCTTTGTGCAGCCAAAACAATGCTACAACTACAATTATTGAAGATTAGGGTTTCATGCTTGAAAACCCTAAAAGACTAAAACTAGTCATTTTGTGACATTCTCTACATATCGATATTGGAGAAGGATTAGGAGCCAAAACGTTTACAAGCCTAAGATAAATTCATGATGTACCCTGTGTAAATGTTTCATCCTTAGATTCAGTATATTCTAGGAGATGTGATTCCTCCAATTCAGGGTTCCATCCTCTCCTGGGATTCATCCTTAAACAAGTGACATGGGGAAAATTGCTATATCTTGGGATATGAAAGTATAAATGAAATTTATAAATATTTTCCAGATAGGGCACAGACTGTACTTTCTGTGGTAAAAGTTTTAGACTCCAAAGTTGAAACAATGACATGTGGTAGTCCATACAAGTTCGCTATGTTGAACTGTCCTGAAATAAGTCACCTTGGGAAACTTCACATATGTCCCAATTGGTGAAACTAATTCTGATATAATATGATTTTTTGGAAAGAGGAATGACATGGCTACCTCAGTTTGAATTTTTAAACATAGAGGAGTAGTAATTTCAGAGATATCGCAGAAATAATATCAGGAAATTCTGCAGAAGAAAGTAAAGAAAACTAGGGAATCATATATTTTGTAGTTTTGATCACAATTTTGGGAAAATGAGTATGTTGTTTAGCTTGCCTTGAGGAGGTACATATTTCTATCCAATAATATATGAAAGATACCTAATTTGAAAAATTAGGGTTTCTCTGTCAAACCCTAGGTCCACAAGAAGTAGCATTCCAAAAAAGATTTCAAGCATGAGATTGAAGCAATCTCATTGGTCAAAGAAGAAGCTGCAGATCCAGAAAAAGATGAAGACAAACAAACAAAGATAATTATTTGAATTGTCTTTCCTGTATATGTTGTGTATTATGCATGATAGAATGTTTGCATTAATGATAGTATAATACTAATACACATATCGGTAAGTATCCCATGGTGCTATACAACTCTCCATTGCTACGTATCTGGAATGAGACCTCTTTGCCGAGATATTAGATTAGTGCACAATCTCAATAATTTCATGGTAGATATGGAAGGCATCTGGAAAGTTTCCGTGAGATATGGATGAATGTTGTATTGGCTAAAATATTTGCATGATGCATAAGAATTTGTCTTTATGCATATGTCGTATGAAATGGTTATAACCATGAAATTGGTGCATTTGACTTGTAGGAAAGGTCATGTACAACTACCTACAAGAAAAGGAGGATGAGACTTGTTCCAAAGAAAAAGTGATGAAAATTAAATATTCGCTCCAATAAACATGAACATGAAGCTTCTAGAGTCAAAGACACCATGATGGAAGAAAGAGCTTCAGAATAATATAAGAAGAGTGGTAGATCCACCTCGAGAGATGAATAACACCTTGGGAATTAGAGATAACTCAAGATGAATAAAAGTATGGTGGTATTTCCAAACCAAAGTAAGAGGTTTCAGACACACTCTAGTAGTGTTACACAGTTGGGTGACATCATTGATGCAAACCCTTCCAGTTATGGAAGAAGCTATGATCAAAGAGTAACAATTGATCATGGGGAATGATGTTTATGATATGTTTTCGAGACCTGAAGGGAATTTTGTAGTGTATTCCATATGGATCTACAAGAAAAAGTATACAAGAAAGGTTCGTGGTTTGTCTCAGAAAGAATAGACTATGGAATGACATACTCTATTAACCAGACACACTTCTCCATTAAAAGTATATATCGAGAAAAGAACCACCTGTACATAATAGGCTTTGTACGAGCTCAGAAGGCACCGATAGATAAGGACATCCAAGAGCTTAAAATATCATCTAAAGTGATGAATATCTTAACCTTTGATACAAGGTTGAACATGGAAACCTATAGAATATAACAAGCTCACAAATGGGTGTGTTATCACTCAAAATATACCTAAGGTTGTGAAAGGAAATCTCAAGGTAACATCAAAAACCACTTTAGAAAGAAACTGGTGTTTCTTTCTAGAGAGGGATCTGTCAGATATAAATTTAACAAGGCCAGATATTGGAGTCAACAATTTAAGTTATGCAGATGGTTGAAACAACACAAATAACCATTGGGAAATGGAGTCAAAACAGATAAAGATAATACAAAGCTTCATACATAGAATTTCAATAAAGGAAAGATAATCATTTAGTTACATTCATTCATTGATTTTCAGGCGATAGGAGAGAAACATGAACAGTCCATCAATATAGAGCATCACAAGATGAATTCCATATAAATTTTAGAGGAAATGTTTGTGAATATCTAAAACAATAGTCATAGAATAAAATGCATGAATTCTAAAACTATTAAACACTACGTTCATATATGAAAGAAAGCAGAATGGAAGGTAAGCACTTAGAAAACATTCACAAGGAAAGAAGGCACAGACTGTAACATAAACAACACATGAATATTTGAATATCAACTAGCATTCGGCTTTGTAATTTCATTCAAAATATATTTTATCACAAAAACATCAGTCCAAACTTATGGGTTCCAACCCCCAATACCTCAAATAAATTCAAATATATACAAAAATAGTTTCTTCCCAAGAAGATCAATAACCAAATAATCTGCTAATCATAAGTTTTTTGTAACCATATCCCTAATAACTAGGAATAATAATTACATGCTCTGATTGAAATAACAGATTGCTTGATTATAGCAAACTTTGTAATGGCAAGGCATCACGAACAAACAACTTCCTTAACTGCAACACCTGTCTTTATGAATGTAGTATGTATTTGGTCTTCCCAAATTTCTCCACGATCTTCCATTGTTCCACATTTGGAGTGTCGTATACTATCATTTCTCTTATTGACACCTCCAAATCCACATAAGATTCCTAAGACACGGCTGGTAATATTTTTTTAATAATTAAAAGCCTATCCAATATCTCAAAGTCTTTTGTCAACTTTTCTACCACAACCTTTCTTGTTAACCCTTTGACTAGATCTTCAAATTTGGAATGATCCATGTGATTTTGTACCAATAAGCTGTGATATTGTTCCTAGGAAAACAACCGTCCTTCGTCATCCCAAAAATAATGGAGACCATCATCAAATAAATCTTTAAAAGCAGTCCTGAAATCCTTTATTTGATAAGACATTTTATTTGCCTTATCCTGCACCAATTTCATGAGTTGATGTTTATTGATAAACTTATTTTCCCATAACACAATTGCTACCCTATCTTTGATCCTGATGTCCTGCAAATTTTGATATGTTAAAGAATTCAATAAATTCATAGCATTGTGACCAGTATTCAAAGGCTTCATTTCCATAGTTTCATTGGCCAATTTCAATCTTTGAGTAGCCAAATTTACCAGTGCGCTTTCATCATCAATAAAATTTAAATAATGCCTGAACTTAGTGATTTCCATAGACAAAGTATCCCAAATCAAATGTTTAGCTCCCTATAAAGGAGCTATTCTTGTTTTTCTTTCTTTTAATTCATTGAATTTTTTCTGTAATTTGGTTTTATCATTACACACATTATTCTTCTCTTCAATTCTGTTAGCCAATTCTGATTTGATCTTTTCATTCTCATCTTTCAATTCTTTCATATCCACTTCTTTCAAGCTCACCTGAGACATAGGAACTAATAAAGCATATGTAGAAAATTCATTTAATGGTCTTTCAACATTTACAAGGGGTAAATCAGTATCAACAAAGGGTTGATTCATCAGTTCTTCCATAACCTCTTTTTCATCATTTTGATATTTTCTCAACTTTGTAATCTGAGCTATCAATTCATCCCTTTCTACCTCCCACTTGTTTTTCTATTGTTGCAGCTTCAATTATTTTCCTTTATAATCCATCATTTCCTGATATACTTTCTCTTTTTCTTCTTGAAATGAAAACAGTCCCGAAGATTGAACATGTTCAGCATTTGTTGATGTAATTATAACTTCAGAATGTATTTCACTTGTATTTCTTATCTATCGTAACCCGATGTTTATTACAAGATATTATCATGTATGTCATGCCCCGATTTTCCGATCAGGAGAATCAATAATGTAAACAAGTCAAGTCAAGTCATTGTGGGTAACCCTCCTATTGTCTAAGGGTTAAAGTCCTCGTAGTTCCGAGGCACTAGGGTTATTAGACTCTCCTAGTAGAGGTCGGCCCTAGTAGGGTTTTAGTCATTTCGAGATTAGTATAAATAGAGAGTTGGAATCTCTATTTAGCACACAACACAGACACACTTAAGTGTAGCACATATTTGAGGAAGAAGAAGACACTGGGACTAGACAAGAAGGAGGTTACTGCTGTCGGGAGAGAATCTTACTATTTTGTGGTTTTACCTTTTGTGTTGATTCTATCTCTGAGGAAGTTGCGGGGTTTTATCCATTTATGGTTTCCCTGAGGAAAAACACTGTGTTCATTGTCTCTTGTGTTTGATTGTTGTACTTGTTGTTCTCTCAATTAAAGATCCTAACATAATGCTAGCTTGAATGTTGAAAAACTAACATGGTATTAGAGCTAACCTGAGAAGAAGACACTGTGCAGCTGCGGGAAATAGGGCTTTGTACTCTATGGATCTCTCTCCAAATATTTTCAGGAAAAGTAAGGTGGAATAACTCTCCTCCTTAGGGCGCATCTTTCTGTCGAAGCAGAATCCAATTCTAAGGTTTTTCAGTTTTGGACCCGACACTGCTACCAAAAATTAGGGCTTTTCACAGAAGAGGTATTTTTCAGTGATCCTATGCCTGGATTGATCTCCTCCCCAAAATCAAAGTTAGGGATAAATTTCAAGGCATTTGTTTGGACAGAACTCCAGAAAAGCAAAACCCTAATCTGATCATGAACCAGCTCTACAGGATTTCAGCGCAAAATTCAGATTCAACATCTTGACCTGGTAAGATCTAAAAGCTTTTGTATTTCCATTTGAGGTTCTCAGTTAAGATGTCTCATCATACCAAGCTTGATGAAAAGCTTGAGGGAGCTGATAACTTTCGAGCTTGGAAGTATAGGATCTCCTTGGTCCTGGAAGAGAATGAGTTCGACTCCTACATCCATGAGGAGGTTCCAGTTCTAGAGGGAGATGAGGCTAAGGCCTTGCATAAGAAGAAGTTGTTTATGGAAAAGAGAATCATTGCAGATTCTATCAAGGATCATCTCATACCACAGGTATTGTCCATAAAGACACCTAAAGCTATGTTTGATGCCCTAACCAAATTGTTTGAAGGGAAGAACATAAACCAAAAGATGACTCTGAGAAACCAACTAAAGAATGTGACGATTCAAAATGCAGAAACAATCCAGTCTTACTTCAAAAGAGTTTCTCAGATCAAGGAACAACTAGAAGCAGTTGATGAAGAAGTGGAAAATGCAGAGATTGTGATGACTACCTTGAATGGCCTCCCTAGGTCATGGGATTCTTTCATCCAAGGAATATGCGCTAGAAAGAAGTTAGTTAAGTTCAGCAGAATATGGGAAGAGTGTTCTTAAGAAGAAGCTCGGATAGCAACTCGAGAAGAAAATATGGGAAGTGAAGATCAAGCTCTCACAGTACACTCCAACTCAACCAAAAGAAGATCTCATCACCATAGAGATAAGTCCTATCACAAAAAGGATTTATCTAGAGTCATATGTTATACTTGTGATGAAGCAGGACATTATGCAAAGAATTGTCCTAAGAAACCAAAGCTAACAAAGAAGAGTAACAGAAGAAGACATCATTCTCATGCTACTGAGGATGATGAACCATCCAAGAAGAGAACCAGATATGAAAGTTAAGATTCTTCAAGCGAGGATGAATATGTTTTGATCTCCACTCTCACAAAAAACATTACTCATGGAAGCAATTATTGGCTCATAGATAGCAAGGCTTCCAAACATATGACAAGATTCAAGGAATCCTTTGTAATACTGTTAGAACATGAATCACCTCACAAGGTGAAGCTAGGAGATGACTACCAATATCCAATAAAAGGTAGTGGGAAATATTCCTATAAACTAGACTCTAGAAAGACTCTAACAATGAAGGAAGTATTTTTTGTGCCGGGACTCAAGAAGAACCTCCTCTCCATATCACCATTAGATGCAAAAGGAATGCGGGTTGCATTCATAGATGGTCAAGTCATCATGTGGCCAAAGGGAAAGACTATTGATGGTGCAATAGTGATTGGTGAACAAGAAGGAGGTTTGTACAAATTAAAGGGTAATCTAGAACAAACCTTGGTCCATGACACAATAGAGCCAAGTGAACTTTGGCATAGAAGGCTTGCACATGTGCATTACAGAGCACTACCTATTGCAAGAAAAGTTGTTGAAGGTCTTCCAGAAATCCAAGCAAAACATGACGAGGTCTGCAAAGGATGTGCGAAAGGAAAGAATACAAAGAAGAGATTTCCAAGTAGAAAAAGAAAAGAAAAAGGAATATTGGAAATCATCCACTCTGATGTATGTGGTCCTATGTCATCAAACTCACTAAGCGGGTACAAATATTATGTTTCCTTTATGGATGATTTTTCTAGGAAGACATGGGTTTCCTTCATGAAGAACAAAGATGAAGTATTCGACAAGTTCAAGGAATTCAAATCCTTGATCGAGAATCACACTGAAAAGAAGATCAAGACTTTTCAATTAGATAATGGCGGAGAATTCACTTCAAATGAATTCAAAGAGCTATGCAAAGAATCAGGGATTAAGAGGGAGTTGTCCACTCCTTATAATCCACAATAGAATGGGATTGTGAAAAGGAATAATAGAACTATCATGGAAGCTGCAAGAGCAATTCTTCATGATCAAGACCTTCCTATGCATCTTTGGGCGGAATCTTCCCGAACAACGGTGTATGTACAGAACCATACTCCACATAGAGTACTCGAGAACAAGACTCCTGAAGAAGTCTTCTCCGGCAAGAAAGTAGAAGTCAGCCATCTCAGAATATTCGGCTATCCACTGTACATACACATTTTGAAAGAGAAGAGGACTAAATTAGATCCTTCAGGAAAGAAGGGTATATTTTTGGGATACTCTGAAAGCTTGAAGGCTTACAGAATATACTTCCCAGGATTCAATAAGATTGACATCAGCAGGGATGTGACATTTTATGAAGATACAGCTTACAACAAATCCAAAAAGAAACCTGCTGAAGAATCCAAAGAAGAAGAAGCACCCAGAGTTCATGATAAAACCATGAATGAAGAAGATAGAGAATTTGAAGAACCACAAAGACCTGTAGATACACCTCTAGAGAAGAATCCTCATAAGAGGAAACTTGCTTGGGTACCAGAACTTATCCAAGGTGCAAAAAGATATGGGGCTCCATAAGAGAATCATAGAGAAAGAAAGAGGACCAGATCCTGCTCCTGGTATGTAGCTTTACTATGTGATTTCATTGATAAAGAACCTTCCAGTTATGAAGAAGAGGCAAAACAGAAATAATGGAAGGATGCTATGATCAAAGAATACCAATCAATCATGAAGAATGATGTTTGGGATGTTGTCCCAAGACAAGAAGGGAAGTCAGTTGTAACTTCCAAATGGATGTACAAGATCAAGCATGCTGCAGACAGTAGCATTGAAAAATATAAGGCAAGATTTGTGGCTCGGGGTTTCTCTCAGAAAGAAGGAATAGATTATGAAGAAACCTTTGCACCTGTAGCCAGATACACTTCCATCAAATCGGTACTTTCTCTGGCTGCAGTGATGAAATGGAAGATACACCAGATGGATGTCAGGACTGCTTTCTTGAATGGTGTAGTGGAAGAGGAAGTGTATGTGTATCAACCACTTGATTTTGAGACACATGGCAGGGAGTCTCATGTGTGTATATTGAAGAAAGCCCTGTACAGTTTGAAATAGGAACCCAAGACATGGTGCGGAAAAATTGACATCTTTCTATCCAATTTGGGTTTTACCAAGAGTAAAGCAGATTCCAACCTGTACTACAAGTTTGAAAATGGCAACCCAGTGATACTTCTACTATATGTAGATGATCTATTTGTGATAGGTATGGATGGGTTGATTGCTGATACAAAGAGAAAGCTTGCTGCTAAGTTCGAGATGAAGGAATTGGGTATGATGCATTATTTTCTAGGTATGGAGGTGTGGCAGAGTGCTGATGGAATCTTCCTTAGACAAGAGAAGTATGTAGTAGAGATAATGAAGAGGTTTGGGACGATGGACTGCAAGGCTATGGCCACACCTATGGCATCAAACCTAAATCTATTGAGTGATGCTTCATCAGATTCAGTTGATGCTACTATGTATCGTTAGATGATTGGTTCCTTGATGTATCTGACGAACATGAGACCAGACATTTGCTTTGCTGTGAACACCTTGATCCAGTTCTTGACAAATCTGAGAAATGTTCACTTGATTGCTACAAAGCATATTCTGAAGTACCTAAAGGGTACATTTGATTATGGGCTCAAGTACGATTTGAATCACAATATTAACCTAGAGGGTTATGTTGATTCAGATTGGGTAGGCAGTGCCATCGATAGGAAGAGCCTTTCTGGGTGTTGCTTCAGTATGGGATCAGGTGTGATCTCTTGGTTTAGCAAGAAGCAATCCTGTGTGGCACTAAGTACAGCTGAAGCAGAGTATGTCACAACTTGTTCAGCTAGTTGTGAGGTAGTATGGCTAAGGAAGCTACTGTCTAATTTATTTGATCTCTAGTTGGATGCTACTTGTATACATTGTGACAACTAGAGTTGCGTAAAGTTCTTAGAGAATCTAGTGTTTCATGACTGTTATAGCGGATTTCACCACTCTGGGTGAATCACACTTTGTATGGCCTTCCCCTGTCCCACTGCAGACTTGTTAGACCCTATGGACCACTTTTTGTCCTTTGATGTTTCCTTGATCATCCCTAAAAACATATGAAAAATGATATACCCGAATTTTAAACCTATAAGCGCGTATATATGCGGGTTTGACCACTAAAACCATGTACATCGGGATGTGTACATAATCCAAATCCTTTTGGAGTTTTCCTTGACATGGATCCGACTCATTTAACTCCTGGCCTTCCCTATGCCTTGAGATCGCTCAGATTCGACCTTTCATTACCCCTTTGAAAAGCTATATAAGGAACCCCTTGGTACATTGAAGGCGTAAGAGAGAATTGAGAGCAAAGAAATTATAGTCCATTGTTGTCAGAACTTATGCTTGAGTATACATCCCTTTGTCCCTTGGAGCACTAGTGTGTTCTTCCCAAGCTTGCCTTTTGCTTGTGAGCTTGCTATCGAGAGATGGAGGATTGAGGTGGAGGAGGCCCAAGTGGGGGATTTAGTTTCTTCGGTTCGCAGACGTGCTGTCATAGGTTGTATCTTGTAATCTCTGATTTATATTAATAGAAATATATTTTCCTGTCCAATAATGTGTGTTTGAATGTATATTTTATCCATGGGATCATGTCAAATGCTTTTACATTATTGATTATATATGCTAGAATAGATCTAACACCATGATATATAGAATGCTTGTATTGTTTACTTGTTGTTGAGGAAGTAATAGATCAATTCAAGCTGAAGATTGGAAAGCTCAATGGGGATCTACTTCAACTATCCAGAATAAGGTACAAGGTCTAATCCTTTAGTGTTAGACATTTAATTTCTATTGCATATTGGAAAGGATTGATTTTTGGAGTCAAGCTGTTTGTTGTTGTACCCCAAGCCATAGGAATTTCTCTCCGTAACAGAATTGGCGACTCTGCTGAGGATGCTCCTTATTTTTCTTTGTGTTTGGGGGCATAATGGGATTGATATTCTTGACTTTCTCTATGTTTCTCCCTATTTCTGTGTTGCATGTTATAGTATGTTCATCTATTTACACTCCCCTTTATTGGTTTGACCCTTGGCCTGCTTTTTACCACTGCCTTCTCTGTATACACGGGTTTTTGGCCAAAAGTCGCGTACATACACGGATTTTTGGCCAAAAGTCGCGTATACACGCAGGTTTTTGGCCAAAATCCACGTATACACTCAGGTTTTTGGCCAAAAGTCGCGTATATACACAGCTGTTCTTTAAACAGTTGCGTACATCCTCCCTTTTGGTGAGTTTGATGTTGTGGGAAGTTGTTGGGTGGGTTGTGAGTGTGGTTGGGTCTTCCTTGGGTTTCTTGTTGTTTGTTGGATGCTTCTTTTGTGACCAAAGACTGCATTTTCATTGATTTTTCTTTGAAAGTAGTTTTAGTCATTTATCTTTTTTGTTTTGCCATTAGTGCATTACTCTTTTTGTCCCGGTGTCTTGCTGGGCTTGTCTTTTATACTTGTTGCAGAGACTGAGAGTTTTAGATGACTTTTATTGCATTTTTCATTATTTTATATTGAAAAATACAAGGTAGTTGCACTCTTAGTTGCATCTTAGATATGGAATTGAGGAGGTACTTGCAATGGATTGCTTGGATGAGAGTTGTGTTTAGGCTTTCATCTAGGAAGGATTACATTGGCATTTGGAAAGGAATATATATTTATGCATCTCATGTAGTGGCATACCCTATTTTTCATTTGACAAAGATTGCACTTAGCATGGTTTGTTATGGTGTGCATATTTACTTCATTACTAAGTCATAACTTCACTAGTTGCACGGCCATTTCCCTTTGAGTAATTACAGCCAATTAAAATCAACGCTAAATTAAAATGAACTACACTCTTTTCTTTTCTGGGGTGCACCAACAAGCTTAGGTTTTAGGATCTTGGAATAGTTCCTTGTAAGTCAATTCTCCAAGATCACTAAACAACAACATGTATGTCTCTGTCCAGGTGAGTGTGTGAAATCCTTGGTATAACCAGTGTTTCTTAGGATCCTCCTCTCAAAAGGGAGTTAAGCATGAGGCAGTGTGAGTGGTTATTGATTGGGATGACCCCTAGTCATAATTGAGTAGCACCAGAGATATTTCCAGGATTGTATTCGTATCTGGGGGCTCTTTTGAGAGTTTCGGGCTTTGCTACCTTGCTCATATGGTCAATCTCGCCTGCGACTATCCACTTGAGCATTGATTATATTTAGGTGACCTTAGTTTCCTTACCTAGCTTATTGAGGGGGTACTCTACAGGGTTTATTCTGCAGGTGTCCTGGCCAGGTAGAGGTTGGACATCACAGTCGCTTTATGCGTTGAAGCTGAGGGCCACTATAATTGGTTACATACCTCTGCTTGTAGTGTATGGGAGTTTCGAGCCTCTCTAAGGCGAGACATACATGCTGCATTCGGGAGCTCACATATCCTCCCCTTGGTTTTCTTGTATTTTGGCTGTAGATTTTTTTAGGAGTGTGCTCTTTGTGCGCTAGTTGGCCTTTGGGATCATGGTTACTTGAGTATATTTATGCTCTCTTGAGTTCAGGTCCTTTTATTTTCGACATGCCTGGTATTCTATCACCCGTCCTTGGTCTTAGTATAGACCCTGGTGTCAGACTTGGGGGCATCATAGCCCCTTACCATGCTCATATATTTGGGAATGGTCATATTCCATTCTCTACTCCATTTATGGAGGATTTTTATTCCCTTCATTCCGTCTTTACACCGGTGGTCACCCTCATGGGGATGGTAGTGGATGCATGAAATTTGGGTCTACACCTTACTTTCCTTTTTATCTCCCATCGTTCACTGTATTGTTTCCTTTGGGTGCTATTGTCATGATCATTCCTCCTTATATCTTATAGTTTGGATTCTTTATTGACTATTTTGGGTTCTTTTGGACTAATATGGTTGTCATGTAGGGTCCAGTTTTTGTACACTCTCTCCGATGTTTTAACCCGTTCGTGCCTATCACAGTTATTATGTCTGAACTGGCATATAGGTTAGGATTTTGCATCCGCTTGCACTTATGCATTGCCTTATGACCGTTCCATATTAACCTTAGGTACGAACCCATTCCATGGTATCACAGAACCTTCATGCTGCTGTTAGAAGTGGTACTATGTGAATGGTAGAGCTTTCCTATACATGGGTGTCCTAGTTAACTCCCCTTTGCATTTGGTACCCATGTTGTGAGTCCTCTCTTAGGTCTAGGAGTCCATTGTATAGTATTGCTATGACATTTCACAAGAGCTTCATACTCCTCTTGATCTTATGCTGGCCTATTTCCCTCAAGACTCCCTCATGTCAAGTTGTGAATGCATTATCATGAGCTTTGACTGCCTTATTGAGCTTTATGCCGGCTCCCTTGACATTGCGTTTCAGCCATATAGCCCGAGATTGTCTCATATCTAGCCATGCAGAGCCATTTTTTATATCCTTCGAAGCTTGATTCCCTTTTTACCAGGAGGGGATTTTCCCCCGAGTGTCGATATCCTACACATGTATCCTTGCATTGAGCATAGGTATGTTCCACTGCTTGGAACTAGTTTGTTTTCCCTTGTGACACTCATATCCTCCTAGTTTGTAACTATAAAGCTAGTTTATTCTTTTTTCAAGCTTTTCAAATAACTGAAAAAGTCCAAAAAAAAATCAAAAAACCAAAAAGCCGGACAAGGAAAGATGTTATCTTTGGCAGCTGTTGAGTCATGTTGCCTTCAAACAGAGCACTATATATCACATCCATTGGTTGGGTTATAGTTTGAATTTAGGATCTGTACTCGTTTATCTAAGTTTATCTCCACTGACTGGTTAAGCTTCCAGTCCCTATGGACCCTCTGTTGAAGCCTCCTATGTCACAGAGATGTCCCAGTTTGTATATCGAGTCTATGCTGCCTTCATTCAATCACCATATGCCATTATGCTCTTGTTCGAAGGAAGTTGAAATCTGATTCGGTCATTCTTCAGTTATCTTGACTTTGGATGTCGGCCATTCCCGGTACAGTTACTGGTTCATGCACTTTATGATCGAGTCCTTCCACATTATACAACTTTGCTAATTACCTCATGTTGGATGATGGGGGATTCCTTAATGCCCTCCTTCTAGTGGATTTCATCCCATTGACTTCAGATCATTTATTCTGGGATTGGAGTCTAGAGTCATTGTAACGTCTCCGACCCTCCGACCGGCGAAGAGGACGCTACTAACACCAAACAATTGGGAAAATAGCCCCCATGAACATGAACAGGGATAAATTTTGATATTAAAAAGCTTAACATAACACATGCTAAGATGCATAAAACATAAAAGGATACACAGTTACTCAACATTCAGCGGAATCAACACACACATTCTATCATTTAACATGTTCATCATAATTCATGGAACAATAGATATAATTGCAGAGGTGAAACAGTCATGAGTACTTATCTTTCAATCAAGAACTCTCCTACAACCAGCTACGTCGCTGTAACGTTCCACCCAACCATAGGCCAACATGCTCATCAATCTCTCGGCAACACTGCCACCCCCAAGCTGGGCATGATTCCTCAAGGAATAAGGGTCAACGCATGCTTACACATAGCCAAGGTTTTACCAAGTCATCAAGGAGCTAAGACAGGCCAAATGCTAATATGGTGGCCTCAACACCATTCTTATCATGCATACATAGCCTCTAATCCCACTCTCAACAGTTTGAAGACCAACCACTGCATACCGCAGAAAAAAAATCCCTTCACATCTCTGTGAAGAAGGCAAAGACAACCAGGTGCCAATCCCAACCAACAGGTGAAACAACTCAAGTCCTCAAGACAAATAAGAGTTGTCCTTGGCCCTAGCGTGGCCAAAACAACTCAACAGCAAAACACCCAAAATATTTCCACAGCCTTAGCATCCAAGAAGCAACCCAAAACCAAGGAAAATCGACAGCCCAACGCACAATGAAAATTATGGTGACCTTACACAGTCCCAAAATAGAGGAGAAGCCAAAGTCACACAATAGACAATATACATGGCCACAACTGATACAAAGACATACACATACCACCGAAACTGGTATGGAACACACAGGCGCACAACCCTGAGCGTGAATGGCTCCTGCAAATAGAAATCGCACACCCTCTTCACTCAGCCCTACGCGTCTCTGTGTGAGAGTGAATGGCTCCGCTTATGCACGTAGATGAATAGACAATGACTCTACGTGAGGATGAATAGACAACAGCGAGAATGCCTTAGCAGT
Source organism: Pseudotsuga menziesii (assembly GCA_001517045.1). Taxonomy (NCBI): domain Eukaryota; kingdom Viridiplantae; phylum Streptophyta; class Pinopsida; order Pinales; family Pinaceae; genus Pseudotsuga; species Pseudotsuga menziesii. The sequence goes on from LPNX010196497.1 coordinate 162,031, forward strand.
GGAGGGAGTGGAGTGAATGTTTTTTCTGCCCCACGCGACGTGAAGAGGAGAGTCTGCTGGTGGAGTGGGTACATGGGCAAGGACTGACAGTCCTGCCATAGCCACCACTACTTAGCAATAACTACCTCAACTACTCCATAAAACATTAAATAGGTTGGATGAGACAAGGGAAGATGGCAAATCAAACAAGGATTTTCCCCCCCCTAGACCAACGTTTGACATCCCCCACACCCTTATCCTTTAGAATCATGCCCTTTTCATTTTAACATTGTGCCATTGTAGCTAGTTGTGGTTTATTTTATTTGATGTGTGTATTTACATGATGCCAAACTATAATGTGCCGGATAGCATGATATACAATCGGAAACTATCCCCATTGCTGAAACATACACAACCAAATCGATGGTGGGGCTTTTTCCTTTAGCTCCTCACCACGATTAATTACATTATATACATCATGCAAACGGGGTCAAAATTGGGGTGTTACATTCCCCTACCCCTTGGAATAACACCGTCATCGGTGTTCCAATACATAGGAATACATATACAATTGCACATCAAAAAATTCAAAATTTGGCAAATCTGTCCCACATTCAATTATTCACTTTGAACGTTCAGGACCAAGCCCCTTGGCTTCCATGGAATTCTCCTGCTGATTCTCAGCTCTCAGCTTATCCAGAAGCCTAGAAACTTTGTGACTATTTCCCTCTTCATGCTCCCTCATTGGGCAGTCCCGGTGTAATTGATGTCCTCCGCATTCCCAGCATTCACTGGCTGCTTCATCTTTACCTGCTCAATTTCCTTTGAGTCTTCATGCCTAGACCGTTTCTTAACGGGTCGCTTGGACGAATGTCCCATCAATGATCCACCTTCCTTTCCTTTGCCAATTGCTCCCAGAAGGCTTTTCACCTCCCTTTGCAAACCAATAGATTCTTGCAAAATCTGGTGGTTCATTTCATTCTGCCTTTTCTGTATCTTGAGCATCTCCCCAAGATTTTCTTGGGTCTTGGAAATCATTTGAAGGAGACTTCCAGCCAAGTCCAACAACTTTTGATCTGCTGCCATGATCAATGTGCACTATCGGGTTTCACTTTTCTCACCTATGAAATGCACCATTGAAATTCTCTCAGACCAAGCATAATATAAACATTAAAATCAGTTAGTTAATTACCCAATCGGCATGACAGTCCAAGCCTCATCAAGGAGACTTTCATATTTTTCATGCCTTCCCAGCAGGAACATGATCTCATTCATGTCCATTCTTGGGTAGGGAATTAACTATTCCAGCATTCATAATTTACTTAAAGCAAATACACACATTCTGTTTTCAGTCATACATGCATTCAACAATCTTTTGTTTTTCACAATGCATAAATATATATATATATATATATATATATAATTAAAAGGGCAAGAGAGAGAAGCAAGAGTTTTTCCCCTCTTTGTTTTGTTCCATCCTGGAACCCACACCACTGCTGTGGCTTTTCATGCTCTCAACCTCTTTCACTTCACCGTGAATGCTGGACCAATCCCTCTTGGTCATGACACTTAGTTTCTTCGGTCTATTCCAGACCTCTAAACCATGGAGTCTCTCCACCTGGTTTATCTCGGCTACTAGGACCTCCACAGTCTTACTAGAACCTTTTTCATTACCGCTCATTTTGAGCTCTCTAGGATAGTCACATGTCCACATGCACCCCTAGGATGCTCTCATAGTCCTCGCTCCCAGCGATACCTATATCCAAACATTGAATAGATTCACATGTTTAGTTTATTCTCATCGGTTTTATCTCTAGAACAAGAGCTTAAAACATCATAACCAAATCATATACACATGTATTTTCATAAGCAAAATAATCCAATACTTATCTGTATTGTGCGTTTCCCCGTTGGTCCACAGGATCCTGCCTCGCTTTGCAAGCCTTGGGATCACCTATGGACTTGGATGTTAGGTCAAGATGCCGGCTGCTCCACAACATCAAATAATTATTGTCCAGCCAGTACACCCACATGTCGACTGGGCTTGGAACTTTACCATGACCATCTCTAGGTCTAGGATCTACTATGGATCCTCAGGCATATAACAGCCCAACATACACTTATACCAACATACACTTATATCAACAATAATGCACACTTATATCAGCAATAACCCTTACTCCGCAACCCCTCACAACAACCATTTACCTTTTACCTTTTAGGGTGCAACACCCAACTGTATCTATTTAGCCTGTCAACACAAGCAATATAAGCAAACTCATCAGCGTTATTGCTCTAAAACTGTAACCATAGTTCATATCATTCACTATCAAGTATTGAGACACCTAGAGTGCATCCACTCCCTAGGGTGTAATCAATATTGAAAACCCTTTCATGATCCGACATCGGGAAAGTGTGCACCCCTTTCCAATGTTAGCCATGTAGGCCCTATTCATACTCAAGCAATCGGTCATTATGGAAATAAAATCAAAACATGTTCTGCATATGGAATTTTAATAATTGACATGCATATTATTAGCAAGGGTCTGTTGCCGCCTTTCACACACCTGGGTCACGTGGCAGAAATCTTCAAGCCACTCGGTGTGTCCTTGGGGGAAAGTCTCGAGTCAAGGCTGTCACCTTGTTCTTGACTCCTCCATTTAGGCTCAGCTCCTAATGAAGCCAAGGGGGGTAAACCCTATTAAGTTACTAAGGATGATTTCTTAGTGTGATGATGTTAAACTAAATCAGTTACTTAGGAGTTTGAATATTTTAATTATAGACAATTAAAGATGATGAGATACGAAAATAAACACACGAAAGAACAAAGCTGATACACAATGTATATATGAAGCAAAAAAGACCAGTGCCTTAAAATGGAGTCAAATCATCAAGATCGATGTGCTTGCATGTGCTTGGAGTGAATGTTTTTCGATTGCATCTTGGTATGTTTTAAGTTAAATGTGAAGTATATGTTCATTAAATTAGGCAAAGGGGGACTCCATATATACCTGAGAGTACTTGGAGTATGTCCAAAACTAAACCTTTACGGCTACCCACAAGGAATATGTTGGCTGAAATGGAGTCTCTGGGGCTATTGTTCGTAATGCACCCCTTAGGGTGTGACAGAGATTGGCGCCCCGAGGTCACTTTTCAGTAAGTTCCCGCTTCCTTTGGGTATTTTGCCACCGTAATGGTTTGATCTAGGTGTTGGATTTTCACCTGATGGTTTGTCAGTTGGGGAGAGTGAGTCCTAATTATACTATTCACCCAAGTTCTTTTGATACAGCTTGATTGGTCGGACGAACCACAGCCAAATGCAGAGCATACACACTGGAGTCTTGTTAATTTTAGTAAGTTTAAACTGGATGTTCTTGTTTAAAAGAAAAGCCTCCAAGAACATCTTTCGATCCAAGTGGATCTCAATCGGGGAATCGAGGAGGGGTTAATTTTAAAGTTGCTGATAAACAAATGATAGAAAAAGAAAATAGATACACAGTTCTGGTTTCTTATTTAATCCTACCACGAATCTCTTTCCCCTTTCGGGTCAATCGAGAAATCGTGGGGTAAGTATTATGATTAATTTGAAATGTAAGATATGTAGTATCGAATTAATAACAAAATAAAGTATACTACCCTTCAAATTAGATCAATGCTAGTAAAAAATAAATAAACAGAAATCGACGAAAAAGGCACCGACACAAATCCCCCTAGGGGGGATGGGGAATGGGCTCGAAAGAGCCTATTCCAAAAATGGTTTTATTTATTAATGGTTACAATATCACAGGACTGATATATCAGAAACTTCTTGGTCCTTATATAAGCTGAAACCAAGATTTTACAACTTTGGGAAAATTTGAGTTTTTTGGTGAAAAGGGAGACCCTTGGGGGGATTTGAACGCTCCCGAGGCCACTTCGAACAGAATATTCCTTTATTTTCTGTCATACCTACTAAAATACAGCAATCATTTTATAATAACAAATTCCCAAAATCACTTTAAGAGTACCTTTGGATCAGTCTACCTTATCTCAAAGAAATTGAAGTTGAAACTAGCTAAACAGGCGGAAAAGGAACCAAGGAAAGCAAGATTCCCTTGGGATCTTGGCTTGATTTTTGTGCAGCCAAATAAAATGCACTGATATTGCAGAATATTGAATTTTATAATAGTGAAAGGAAATCTAATGCATGCGATCTACAAGTTTCCTTTAAATTTTCATGTAGAAAAGATGATTTCCCTACAACTAGATCTAGAAAGCTTATGAAACCTTTTTAAGCACAAGATCTAGGTTATGAGATATGAAATATCAGATCTATGTACATTTTACTTTGATGAAATAGATCCAAATGAAATCACAGCTATGAACTGAACCAAGTAACCGGGTAAAGTGTTGATTTTAATGGAGGAAGAAGAGGAGAAAAGTGCTGGTTTCCTTGAAGATCCACAGTGGAGCTTTCAGGTGGAATGTCAAGGGACTATACCTTTTGGAATGTTTTGAAGAGAATGAATAAACAAACTAGATCAGCATCCTCTCCAAAGTGTGAACCTGCAACTCAGCTGAAATCAAAGAACTTGCCAAGAAACTTATGAGATCTGATTAGTACATACAAAGAGATTCAAGATAACATGCATATAAGCTTATAGGACATGCTAAATCCAGATCTCTAAACATGCATCAAAGGAGAGTGATAGTCAATAAAACTATTGAACAACACCTTTCCTATCAAGATTGTAATAAGCTAATTACCAATCTTAACCACAGATCTACAAGAAATTAGCAAAAAATGACCACAGATATAGGTTACCTTAGTAAAAAAATGGCAATAATCATCCACACATGTAATGGCACCATACCGTATTGCCTCCAAATATTTTCTTTATTTCAAATGAAGAATTCCAACAATACAATAGCAGCAGCACCTCAATCCCAGTTCTAACTAGCTTGGAAGAGGAGGCTGTGCCTGGATATATACAAATTACAGGACATCAAGCCCAGGGGGGGTGAAATTCCTCATGGAATCAAGTGAAATCAAATAATGGAGAGTTCATCAATTCCTGATCTGTGTCTAATTGAGCCAGATCTGAGTCTCACTGAGTAAAACTGTCAATCGGAGAGCTGATCTGACTGACACCTCAACCTGTTCACTGAAGCATCCACCAAAACTCATCCATATGAGCCAAAACATGTTGAGGAGAGAGGGAGGGCGAAATTCCCCATAAAGGATGCTCAAGATCAACTCTCGATCTGATTTGATCACCTCCTTTAGTCAAGGATTTGTCAGATCCAGTCAATCTGCTTCAGATCTGATTGATTTCAATCAAATCGACTGAGAAGCCATTGATTTATGATTTTGGATTTGCTCCATTATTCATCAATTTATTAATTAAAATAATCAATAATTGATTTTTAGGGCTTTTTTACCTGAGTGATGGAAAATCACTCAAAACTAGGAAATAGTGGGTCCATGGGTTTACATGGTGCTCTTAGCTTGAAAATGAGCACCTACATGAATGAAACCGATTATTTGGCCCACTTTTATTACAAAATCATTTTTTCCAATTAAACTATTAAAAAATAGCCTATGTTTTGGAAAAATTAAAATTTAATAAAAAACACTGAAAAAACTAAAAAATTGAAAAATTGAAAAACACCTAGGGGGACTTAGACATGTTCATATGACTCAAAAATGATGTCTACCATGCTTATACATTGACACATAGACTCTAATAACCTCAATAGGCCTAAATGCCAAGCCGACCACCCCAACTTTGGAGGTATGGAGTGAAAAACTCAGAAATTATCAGTCGTTTGTTCAACAACCAATAATAACCAAGGGAAAAAACAGCCTGGGCTGATCGGATTGACAAATAAAGTCTAAGAGACCGAGTCTTTTACAGACACTATCATGCTAGAACATTTATTACAATTCCCCCATGGGGTATGAACATGTGATATAGTACAACAAAGCTTCCCAGAAGCAAGACTGAAGGTTCTCTGAAGTCTGAACAAGTTACCCTTGTCCAGTTCACCAGGATCGCTTGATAAAAAACCACTAAGTACAACTTAGGTGGTAACAGGGTCACAGAACACTTATCCATTTGTCGACGCAGTATTCCTTCATTGAGGAATGGGGCTCCCTTCTCTGAGTTGACAGTCCCTCGGTTAGCCATCCCAACTCCTTTTTACATTTCATATCCACACGTCTTACCGACATAGTTGATACCATCTCACTCATGTTGCTTACCAAACATGTAGTGTAGATGAGACATTTTCCAAAATGTCCAATGGAGTTTCACTCGAAACGCATTTCCAAGATAGGGGAAAACCTTCCCATGAATTTTGGCTCATGCAGGCCATCACACATGATCTTCCTGCAGTGTGTACCCCTGGCACATTCATCAAATAGCCAAACAGTCAATCATTATTTGGTAATACAATCCAAATTGATTGTTCCATAACCAAGCAATGACAATAGTAATCAAATTCAATAGGAATTTGCAATTCTGTCTACTACAGAAATTAGTTTTCTTAGCAATGAGGTGATCCTCATTTGTGGGTCTCTTGTAAGTAGCACTACTATTCCCATTATATTTTTTATGCTTACTAGCATAACATGAATACCCACTTACAATGCGTCCTCCTGACACAATCTTATGCAAGCCAATAGTGATTAGTAGTCGTCAGCAATTTCTTAAATCCAAAATTCACAATTCAAATTTAACAACCCATTATGCATACCAACTATTTTCACAGCCATGATACTTTTCTCAAAAGGTTTGGCTCTTTCACATGGTAGATTCCGGCATTTGTCATGGTCTTACTCTCATTGCCATGCTCTAAATAATCTACCTGAAACCTGAGCTTCAATCAACCAAACACTTGGTAAGTCTGGATGCATATAACCTTCTCATTGCTACAACCATCAATGAAGCATTTTCAGAATTTATAAAATTCAAATACTTCCAGCTGTTAATCACATCAATATTACCAAAACTCATTTACTTCATGCAATCATTATCATACTAACATTTGCAAGGAATAGTCACATCATTCATGCAATTAAATGAAATGTTTAGATACTCCTTTCTTCACAAGCATATCATTTGTACCACCTTACTCTTCCATAGAGCATTTCCGGCAGCCAACTGATCATGACTATCCTCTTTATGCACTTACTATCCTGCATTCATAATAGCTTTTGAAACGGTTCCTGAATTGTCATCAATTCATCATTTCATCCATTAGTTATTCATAATATCACATGCACTCATCTCAATGCATTCATGCAATACATCACAACATTTGCACCTATACTTATACAATCAGTCACTCACACCCTTCATATGCATCCATTCAATGCATAACTACAAGATTCATAAAATATTTTTAATGCATATCCACTCAATGCTACCTTGCATTGATTCAGGATTACTATGCATTCAAACATACCATGCATGGCCTAACCATGACTACTTCATATTGGATGCATTACTACAATCAAGATCATCAGTACTTACTTTCCTTGGGCTACTAAGTTCAATCAATATATACAGGCATGACACCTTTCTCTATTCAAATATCCACATGGTATGAGGTCTCTTACCTTTACCATTCCATGGAATTTGTCATAATCAACTCTTACCTTCATGGGTCCTACTTACACCCTTGGCATTACTAGTTTCGTTGGTATCTCACAAAGGATTGCAGACTTTGCTCACCAACTTTTGATTATGGACTGGTTTCCTTATCCCTTTCTTCATAGGGTTTCTGGTCACATTCATCGGCATCAACAACATACTCAACCATGTCTAGGTTGTCGTTGGTTTTTCCACTAATGCCAACACCAATGCAATAGTTATCATTAGTGGCTCATTATAAATATATAATTTTCAATATTCTTACCAACATGTAATATCCTATGCATGCAATACATATCCTCATACATTTCAAGTATAAAACTTAGGAATGTACTTATAATCAGCAAGATAGGGTTTTAAGGAAACTTCCCTTTTCAAGTCCCACATCCTCGCATGGAACTCCTCTTCCACACAATAGCTAGTTAGCCTTCATAGTCCTTGCTACCTCTGGGCATGCAACTTTCCAGATTTGTCCATTTGATAGAAGCAGCCGTCATTAGCACTTTGCTGCTCCATGCTCAGATTATAGTGACTTTACCTTGTTCCCTACTGGATGAGCTTTCCAACGCCTATCCACATGCTTCATTCCGACCTCGGGTGTGAAAACCACACCACTTCTAAAAATGACGATTTTCACCAAATCTCGGCATTTTACACACAACTGCATTTTGGACTGGGTGCCAACTTCACCCATATGTAACCCCACTGAAAACTGTTGAAAAATCTTGTTGAAAAATATTCGAAATCTACTGGAAAATCCCACTTGAAAATCCCAAAATTTCCTCTGCAGAATCGGCTCTCATTTCGACTATCAGCCCAACGTTTCGGCTGTCAAAACAACTAACTTCTCCACTGTATCGACGATCCGAACCATAATCCTTTCTGCTGCATCGACAGCTAGAACCACTATCCATCGGATGGATAGTTCCTTAGGCATCCACAATGTCAGGTAGTAAACTGTCTATGGATTCCGCGGCTAAACAGCTCATCGGTGGTTGAAACAACTAATTTCTCCCGACCTATTAGCGGACCAAACAACTAGCTTCTCCTGGCCTATTGGCGGTCCGTTCATCTATGCTTCCAATATTTGTTGGCGATCGAATCCTCTACCTGTCGGACGGCTAGTTCTCTAAGTTTCCGACACTTCAGCGGTCTAATCTTCATTTTTCATTCGACGCTCATCGGCGGTCCAATCAACTAAATATTTTTGACGTTTCAGGCTGATCCTCCTTTGGTTTTCGACGTATCGGTAAACTGATCCTCTAATTTTCTCCGATGTGTCGGCGGTCCAATCCTCTAAAGTTTTATGATGTTTCTGTACTTAGAAAATTTTCAAAAATCCTTCTTCTTCCTTCTTCCACCACATTGGCAACCTCATATTCTATTTTCCTCCGATACCTGCCGCTGCATCGGCTACTCAAACAACTAAATTTTGCCGACGGTTTCCATAGACGAATTTTCAACTTTTCAAAATTTTCCCCTTTCTACTTTCTTCTGCTAACGGCATCGGAAGTCCTTTCGGCTAACTCAGCCAACGTATCGGCAGCCTTCAAGAGATCCCCACCGCAACTACGGCTCTTCCTTCCACTATCCTCCGCCGACAGCCAGCACTTTTCGACGATTTCTATACTTAGAAAATTTTTTGGCGAAAATTTTCTCTTCGGCTCCCTTCACATTTTCTCTTCCGGTGTTATCAGAAGTCCTTCCAACTAACTGAGCTGACGTATCGGCTGGATTCAGCTAACGCTTTCTGATGATCTCAACACTTAGAAATTTTTTGAATTTTCACCCACGTTGACTCAATCATGTACTTTCTGCCGCCGCTTGATCTTCTTTTCGTCGGAAAAATAGTTCCATCAGCAGCCGTAATGGTGGAACACGATCTTCGATCTGCTTCCGATCGGTGAATTGAATTTGACCGGCATCGGTAGTCTTTTCTCGTCAGAATCCTAGTGCTCTAGACTTCTGCAATGGCAGGTGTACGAACCACTATCTTCTTCTGATAGCCGACGATTTCTATACTTACAAAAAAATTTCGAACTTTCTTCATGGCATCGGCGGTCGGAAGCCTTACCCATCGGATGCGTATTTTTTTAGCCATCCGCAATGACGGATGCTTGAACAACTTTCTGCTTCCGATGATTTTAACACTTGAGCCGAATTTCAAAACTTTCCTACTGTCGGCAATAGGATCCACTAACACTGCTGCATCGGCATTTTAGTCCCTTCGACAGCCACAACAGCGGACAGACAACTGCTAAATTATTCCACGGTGTTGACGACCCCAACATCTATTTTCTGCCAATAGACGTTAACACTTAAAAAAAATTTCATAATTTTCCCTCCGACTATTCTCTGTTGGGCATGCTTCCTTCTAGCTCTTCCGCTACATCGGAAGTCCGTTCCACTAAGTGTTCCGATGAACTGATTGTTCAAACACTTAGGAAAATTCGTGGAAGTTTTCTATCATCCATTTCTGATCTCTGCTGGGCAGAGAGAAATCCTTCCTCTGTCACTGCATCTTGGTGGTCCATTCAGGCCCATGCTGCAACATGGGCTCTGATACCACTCTATAACGTCCCCGACCCTCCGACTAGCGAAGAGGACGCTACTAACACCAAACTAACGGGAAAACAACCCCCATGAACATGAACATGGATATATTTGGATATTAAAAATCTTAACATAACACATGCTAAGATGCATAAAACATACAAGGACACACAATTACTCAACATTCAGTGGAAGCAACACACACATTCCAGCATTTAACATGTTCATCATAATTCATGGAACAATAGATATAATTGCAGAGGTGAAATAGTCATGAGTACTTATCTTTCAATGAAGAACTCTCCCGCAACTAGCTGCAATGTTCCACCCAACCATAGGCCAACATGCTCATCAATCTCTCAGCAACACTGCCACCCCCGAGCTGGGCATGATTCCTCAAGGAATAAGGGTCAACGCAGGCTTACACATAGCCAAGGTTTTCCAATCATCCAAACACACATAGCATGGTTTTACTAAGTCATCAAGGAGCTAGGACAGGCCAAATGCCAAGCTGGTGGCCTCAACACCAGTATTCTCATGCATACACAACCTCTAATCCCACTCTCAACAGTTCGAATACCAACCACTACATACCGCAGCAAAACAATCCCTTCACAGCTCTGTGAAGAAGGCAAAGACAACCAGGTGCCAATCCCAACCAATAGGTGAAACAACTCAAGTCCTCAAGACAACTCAGAGTTGTCCTTGGCCCTAGCATTCCCAAAACAACTCAATAGCACAACACCCAAAATATTTCCACAGCCTTAGCATCCAAGAAGCAACCCAAAACCAGGGCAAATCGACAGCCCAACGCACAATGAAAATTATGGCGACCTTACACAGTCCCAAAATAGAGGAGAAGCCAAACTCACATAGCAGATAGTATACACGGCCACAACCAATATGGAGACATACACATACCACCAAAACCAGTATGGAACACACAGGCACACATCCCCGAGCGTGAATGGATCCTGCAAATAGAAATCGCACACCCTCTTCACTCAGCCCTGCACAAGGAAGATGAAATGGCCTCCTCCTCCTGCGCGTCTCTGCATGAGAATGAACAGCTCTGCTTATGCATGTGGATGAACAGAAAACAGTTCTGCATGAGGATGAATAGACAATGGAGAGAATGCCTTAGCAGTGGAGGGAGTGGCTTGAACGTTTTTTCTGCCCCACGCGACGTGAAGAGGAGAGTCTACTGGTGGAGTGGGTACATGGGCAAGGACTGACAGTCCTACCACAACCACAACTACTTAGCAATAACTACCTCAACTAATCCACAAAACATTAAAGAGGTTGGATGAGACAAGGGAATATGGAAAATCAAACAAGGATTCCCCCCCCCATAGACCAAGGTTTGACATCCCCCACACCCTTATCCTTTGGAATCATGCCCTTTTCATTTTAACGTTGCGCCGTCATAGCTGGTTGTGGTTTATTTTATTTGATGTGCGTAGTTACATGATGCCAAACTATAATGTGTCGAATAGCATGATATACCATCGACAACTATCTCCATTGCCGAAACATACACAACCAAATCGATGGTGGGGATTTTTTCTTTAGCTCCTCACCATGATTAATTACATTATATACATCATGCAAACGGGGTCAAAACCGTGGTGTTACAGTCATTTTGAGTGCCTTGAGACTTGCAATCATCAGTGGCAGGTTCTCTCGCCATCGACAGCTTCTTGGGAATACATCAATGTCCCCTGATCAATGGATCCTTTTAAGTGTTCGACCTCAACACATTTAATCACACTTATTAGTTTGCACTTTGGTACCTTTATTCCCATTTTCATTATCGGTGGGTGATCTCGCATCTGTTAACGGTATACATTAATGACCAGTAATCAGACGATGGACTACTATGTTCAAACTCAACACCTCTATTTGCATAGTAGGACATGTACTCATAGCGTTTGTGTAGAAGACTTTCCAGATTGGTGGCATCTCTTATATGCTACCTTCTTGATCGTGCCATTGTTCATGATATTTTAGCTCTCATGACTTGATTCCAGTGTATGTCAGATATTTCCAGCCACTATGGAGATCTTGATCTATTTTATATCTTCAGCCATTTTGGAGATCATGGTCCTTTGTATATCTTCATCATGGAGATTCTAATATATGTATATTGTACGTGGCGATGACCACATATGTGATATCATGTATCATGCCTATTCGTGGCCATTGTACTCTTAAGTATCTGGGACTACTATATGTATTTGTAGTTGTATGCATAGTTGTATTATTGTACTATGTTGATTGGGTGGCTGGTCTTCCATTTGGGATCCTTCATTACTCCACTTCTGGGATGGACTTATAATGTATTTCGGCCATCGTATGACCCCTCTGACCTCACACATTAGGGGGCATCTGTTATAGCGGATTTCACCACTCTAGATGAATCACACTTTGTATGGCCTTCCCCTTTCCTGCTGCAGACTCCTTAGACCTTATGGACCACTTTTTGTCCTTTGATGTTTCCTTGATCATCCCTAAAAACATATGAAAAATGATATACGTAACTTTTAAACCTATAATCACGTATATACACGAGTTTGACAACTAAAACCGTGTACATCGGGATGTGTCCATAATCCAAATCCTTTTGGAGTTTTTCTTGACATGGATCCGACTCATTTGACTCCTAGCCTTCCTTATGCCTTGAGATCTCTTGGATTCAACCTTTCATTACCCCTTTGAAAAGCTATATAAGGGACCCCTTGGTACATTGAAGGCATAAGAGAGAATTGAGAGCAAAGAAACTATAGTCCATTGTTTTCGGAACTTATGCTTGAGTCTACATCCCTTTCTTCCTTGGAGAACTAGTGTGTTCTTCCCAAGCTTTCCTTTTTCTTGTGATCTTGCTATCGAGAGATGGAGGATTGAGGTGGTGGAGGCCCAAGTGGGGGATTCAGTTTCTCCGGTTCACAGACGTGCCATCAGAGGTTGTATCTTGTAATCTCTAATTTATATTAATAGAAATATCTTTTCCTATCCAATAATGTGTGTTTGAATGTATATTTTATCCATGGGATAATGTCAAATGCTTTTACATTATTGATTATATATGCTAGAATAGATCTAACACCATGATATATAGAATGCTTGTATTGTTTACTTGTTGTTGAGGAAGTAATAGATCAATTCAAGCTGAAGATTGGAAAGCTCAACGGGGATCTACTTCAACCGTCCGGAATAAGGTACGAGGTCTGATCCTTTAGTGTTAGACATTTAATTTCTATTGCATATTGGAAAGGATTGATTTTTGGAGTCAAGCTGTCTGTTGTGGTACCCCAAGCCATAGGAATTTCTCTCCGTAACAATGACAAGTCGAAGCATATCAAGATCAAGTATCACTATATCAGGGATATGGTGTAGAGGGGAGCAGTGAAGCTCCAGTATGTTGCGACAGAGGAACAGATAGCTGATGTGTTGACGAAGCCATTGGCTAGGGTGAAGTTCAAGTACTTCAGGAAGAAGCTTGGTGTTCTCCAGATAGAAGTTTCCTCCAAGGGAAAGTGATGAGTCCCATATCCATTCTGATGAGCAGGTTAGATGTAAGGGCTGAGCCATTCTGTCATGGCTAAAGGATTAATTTCCTCCCATGTTAGATGTGAGTGCTGGCCATTATGATGAGTAGGTCAGATGTAAGGGCTACCGCCATTCTGATGAGTAGGTCAGATGTAAGGGTTGTGCTATTCTGTCATGGCTAAAGGATTAAGTTCCTCCCATGTCAGATGTGAGTGATGTCCATTCTGACGAGTATGTCAGATGTAAGGGCTACCCCCATTCTAATGAGTAGGTCAAATGTAAGGGCTACCAAAGACATATGAGGAGGTAGGAATACACCCAGCATGAAAGAAGGATGGCTCTGTAGAACTTCCTATGATGAGAAGAATCATGAGATAGCACATATGATGATGACCAGAGGAGATCCAAATCAAGCTATGATCCAAATCTAGTTATGATGACTCTGAAAGATCCAGATCGAGTCCAGTGACGATCTAGATTGAGTGATGATCCGGATCTAGTGATGATGATCTAGATTGAGTGATGATCCAAATCCACTCTAGTGATGATGATCTAGATCCAGCGATGATGATCCAGATCGAGTGATGATCTAGATCCAGCGATGATGATCCATATCGAGTGATGATCCAGATCTAGTGATGATGTCTAGTTATGATGATCCAGATCTAGTGATGACCCAGATCCAGTGATGATGATCTAGATCAAGTGATGGTCCAGATCCAAAAAAGAAGATGGCATGAAGATAAAGATGACTTGAAGATGAAGATGACTTGGAGATGAAAATGATGAGAAGATCCAGAGAATAAGACCAGTGATGAAAATTGTGTCGAGAGAATACCTTCCTAATTAATAGGGAGTGTTGATGTAATTGTAACTTCAGAATGTATTTCACTTGTATTTCTTATCTATTGTAACCCAATGTTTATTCCAGGATATTATCATGTTATGTCATGCCCCGATGTTCTGATCGGGATAATTAATAATGTAAACAAGTCATGTCAAGTAATTGTGGGTAACCCTCCTATTGTCTAAGGGTTAAAGTCCCCACAGTTCTGGGGCACTAGGGTTATTAGACTCTCCTAGTAGAGGTCTACCCTAGTAGGGTTTTAGTCATGCTAAGATTAGTATAAATAGAGATCTGGACTCTCTAATTAGCACACAACACAAACACACTCAAGTGTAGCGCATAGTTGAGGAAGAAGAAGACACTAGGACTAGACAAGAAGAAGGTTACTGCTGTTGAGAGAGCATCTTACTGTTTTGTGGTTTTACCTTTTGTGTTGATTCTATCTCTGAGGAAGTTGCAGGGTTTTCTTCATTTATGGTTTTCCTAAGGAAAAACACTGTGTTCATTGTCTCTTGTGTTTGATTGTTGTACTTGTTGTTCTCACAGTTAAAGATACTAACATAATTCTAGCATGAATGTTGAAAAACTAATAGCATTAGGGACTTTAAGATTCTTTTTCAACACTTGAATGGTATTATCCTTCTCTTTTAGAAACTTCTTTGTCACTTGTGTATTTCTTGGTTTGGTCCCTAAGCTTATAACATCTTCCTGCAACTTTTTAATTTGAATCAAATTTGCTTTATTTTCAACCTTCTCATGCTTCAATTGAACTTCTATCTTATCTACAAGAGACTGTAATTTAGTAATTTTCACAATTGGATGTAACAAATCAGAATAAATAACATCTCTAGTTTGTTTATGGAGTTGTGTTTTATTAGGAACACTGATTTTGTTCAGCTTCACCTCCATTTAATACACTTTCTTATCACTTACCACAACAAATTTTAGGGTATTCCTCTCTGTGTCTTGAGTAGAAATCAATGAAGTCTTTTGATTGATTAATTTCCTAACTCGAGGAAGCAAATTCTTAGTTTCCTTTGATGACTACATTTATTTATCAACATAACCCGACATTAACTATATTCTAGATTTGTAACAAGAACTGGACTCTGTCTTACTTTGATCTTCGAAAGAATATTGATGCATCTGTAGAGAGTTTTTTCTGGAACAAGACCATCTTTTTTAAATCTTCTGAAAATATTTCTTCTGAAATAATTTGCTCATCTTGAGGATGTGTTTTGATCTTTTTATCGGAAATGTCTTCATCTACGTCCGTGTCATCTTCTCTAGAAAGAGTCCTTTTATTTATAATGCTGGAATTAACAGACGCTTGAGCAGCTACAACCAATTTATTCCTCCTATCTTCATCAGCTTCTATATTTTCTTCAAAATTATCCAGATTTACTATTTTGTCTAATCCCTCAACAATTTGATGGTCAAATGGATTATTTTTGTTCAGTTGCTTGCTCTGATAAATAATATGGTGTGGGTCGTAATTCAATTCTTCCTCTTTTTGAAAATCCATAACTTCTAACAATTTCTCAATGACTAACAAGGCGCTTTTATTCTTAAAAATGAAAGGACCAACTTTGAGAGGAAATTTAACATTGGAATCTTTTTTAAACGCCCCAAAATGTTCCTCCTTTGCATATAACCTCTGTCTCATGAATTATAATGTGAATATTCTTGCCTGGTCAAGAAAGCGGGTAACCTATATGGTTCTCCAGTGAACCCATACACTCTAAGAATAGTACATTCTTTATGCAAAAACCAATCTCTTGTTTTGTCTTCTAAAGAAGACTGTAACATAAGTCTCATGTCTTCCAACACCATTGGCAAGACATCATCGAAAAGCAAATTGTATATCTCAGCCTTGATTGTATTTATGAACTCGAACATGTTAATCTGTTTTGGAAGGTCTGGAGAGAACATGGTAGAAAAGAACTGCAACTTCGACACATTAGAACACAAAAGCATGTTCAACAAATATGACTGATATCTGAAGAACCTAACTTTAGGAAATTCAACCAATTGGGTATGGAATAACTTCGGCTAAATACTCATCAAGATTGAAACAATGGGATAAATGGGATTCATGGTCAGTCAAACCTATACTTAGCAAAAAAAACTAAGATGACTTTGTTGATATGCGTATCATCGTCCAAACCCAAAACTTGATTGACAAGTGACATGACCACTTGTACTTCCTCCTTGAAAATATTGACATTGTGTTGGTACTTAGGGCAGACCTGGGTTCTTATACTATTATCTTAACCAATAAAAAGACCCACAGTGTTGGCCCTTTCGGAAACAACCTGCGAACAGGTTGCAGTATCACCCAAAAGAGTTATGGGGTGCCGCAAAATCAGGATTCTACAGGAAAAGGAGGGATATTACTGTACCTTTAGCCTTAACAAATATTAATCATACAACACAGAGCTTTGACAGTCACTTAATTAGCTTCACAGTTTAGATAAACAGACAGTTACTTGCTCAACCCTTAATTGGGAATTCACAGCGAAGTTAATTCTTAACAATATATCTTACTTATCATTCACCTACTTATCAATTGCATAAAACAAAATAGCACAAAACAAAAAGGAACCACCACAACACAAGATGTACATGGTTGACCCCCAGTGTAGGGGCTACGTCGACAGAACTGCGTTTTATTCAACTCTTTACAAACAATAGTTTTGATCTGCGCACTCAGCTGCAGATCTTCTCTACACCCAAAAATACACACTTAACTATAGAACCTTCCTCTGAACTACGCACTCAGCTGCAGATCCTTTCTTACAAAACTCTCTGTGCACTTGGCTGCAGAGGTCGTCCATGCACATAGCTGGGACTTAACCTTAACAAAACCCTCTGCGCACTCAGCTGCAGAGGTCATCCATGCACACAGCTGGGACTTAACCTTAAACCCAAAATAGTCCTTAGCTTCTTTGCATAAAATTATCATCATACCAAAAACCTTCGAAAAATCTCTTTTCTCCTTTACATAAGTGCCTATTTATACAAGTGCACTATTACAATACCATGTGTTTAAACCATGGGATTAAAAACCATGAGTTTAAACCATGGGATATTTACAAAAATAGGGGGTTCAACCCAACCCCGAAACCCCTAAGACTATTTTGAACCGCAACTCCGCTTACAATCTTCGTGCTCAAACCGCGAAGTTGCCAAAATTACAGACCTTTAAGGTCCGCACCCCAACACATTGTATGGAAAAAATAAACCCTCTAATGACTGATCGTCTTTTATAATACTGGATAAAAAGTGACATATGACTTCATTTTTACAATTTTTATATAATTCAATTAAGACTTTATCATTGAAAGATTCATAGCTTTCAGGGAAACTATCAAGAAGACTAAATACTCTGCGAACAGTTTTTGCGTCAACTCTAAAAAGGATTTTTGACGTTGTATGACTCATAATAACTCTTTCGGAATATGAGTAACTACTCACATACCATTCAAAAAAATTAGGGAAAGGTAGGGTTTGTTCAATAGAAAAGTAATATAAGAAAGAACTGCAGACATTTAGCATATCATTCCCTTGTGAATTATGCTACCACAAACGCTCCTTTGAAACTGATACACTACATACTGACATAATAGGGTCAAATAAATTCCTCTCCCTATCAACAACAACCTCTTCTCTCTCATCTAGAACTCTGCACAATATTCCTGAACCCTGCTCCTTATCCATAATAAAACAAAGGTAACAAAGTCTCAGTGTTTTAAGGCTTACCTGGTAACTGTTGCATATGTAGAAGTTGACTTTCAAAGAGAGATGGCACACTATCCCTTCTTCTTTTCACCAATAGCATGCAAACAAAATGACTTTACCTAGTTCAACTCACTTTTTATACAATAGATCATTCCAGGACCCTCAACAAGTTGTTTTTCCTTTACCGCTTTCCTCAGCGGAACTCACTAAATATCGCCATGTGGAAATTAGTTTAAATTCCTCTACCACTCATCCTTTTTAATTATCTCATAGCTTTGAACTCCGAAGTAGAATACGACCGTTGATAAGACTTCATTTCTTATCTGAACCATTGGATCAAACATGTTCTATGCAATCTACCAGCCTTTCTCATTTTTTTCAACCATGCATCTTCACATTGTAGACTACCTTATGACCATAGATTTTATTTTCTTTATCTCTTGGCCTTCGATCTTTTTATCTTGTTAACCAATTCTGTTGCTCCATCAAAACTTCTTTCTTGTGCAACTTTTCCCAATGGATCAATTTGCAACCGTAGATTTTCACACTCATAGATATACACCCTTGAATTGTGCAATGAATTAACTAAAGTGTGCATTTTTAATAAGAGACTCATGAATACCAACCCCTTACCAATTTTTATATATGCCTTTATCATATTTCGACCACATACTTCCTCATTTTTTCAACATAGAAGGTGTTAACAACTGGTTCCAACTGGGGATTGTATTCTCCCTGTGAGGTATCAAAGAACTCGTAGACTAGGTGCCTGTTTCTAACTTTTGTATCCAAACCTCAAAATTTTTTACTTTTCCTCTCATATATATTTTCTAAATAAATAAAAATGGCTACCCTCCAAAATATTAGGGCCTTCACTCCAGGCTTCAAAAATATTCAGTTCGCCATATGTACTGCTTTAAAGAAAATAAATATTTACAAAATATGGTACAAATCTTACCCTCCACCCTAGGACAGGTAATGTTTCAAAAATATTCCATTAACAGGGTTACTCTCCAGTGAAACCCCATTTGGATATTCTAGAATGAATGCATTTTCCCCCGTGTGACCTGTAATAACATAAGGACCTACCCACATTTTCCATGCTTGTCTTCCCTAGAAGCAACCCATTTTAATACCAGGTCATCAATTTGGAACTGTTCTTATTTCACCCTTCTATCAAAAGTATTTTTCATTTTTTCTTGGTGTATCTGCACTTTATCATAAGCTTTATTCCTTTGCTCCTCTAATTCGATAATTTGGTTTATTCTTCTCTACATATGATTGAACTCATCATGCTGTTCCTGAAAATATTCCATAACTGGTACACCCAACGATGCTGTAAAAATGACTTCAGTTCCATATACCAATTGAAAAGGAGACATTCCAATTGCCCTTTTAGTGCTAATTCTATCATCCCACAAAGCATACTTAAGCTTGGTGTGCCAAGCTCTTTTTTTATCTTCTAACAACTTCTTAATAATTATTACCAGACTATTATTAGAAGACTCCGCCAATCTGTTTCCCCGTGGATAGTAAGCATTTGAATGATTTAGACTGATATGATATTTATGACAAAAATTAATCATCTTTTTGGATTTAAAATTTGTTGCATTATCAGTCACTATTTGTTACAGAGAGAAATTCCTATGGATTGGGGTACCACAATAGATATCTTGACTCCAAAAATCAATCCTTTCCAATATGCAATAGAAATCAAATGTCTAACACTAAAGGATCAGACTCATACCTTATTCTGGACGGTTGAAGTAAATCCCCATTGAGCTTTCCAATCTTCAGCTTGAATTGATAGATTTCTTCCTCAACAACAAGTAAACAAGACAAGCATTCTATATATCATGGTTTTAGATCTATTCTAGCATATATAATCAATAATGTATAAGCATTTACGTAATTCCATGGATAAAATATTCATTCAAACACACATTATTGGACATGAAAAGATATTTCTATTAATATAAATCAGAGATTACAAGATACAACCTCTGACAGCATGTCTGCAAACTGGAGAAAGTGAATCCCCCACTTGGGCCTCCACCACTTCAATCCTCCATCTCTCGATAGCAAGCTCACAAGCAAAAGGAAAGCTTGGGAATAACACACTAGTGCTCCAAGGGACAAAGGGATGCAGACTCAAGCATAAGTTCTGGCAACAATGGACTAAAGTTTCTTTGCTCTCAATTCTCTCTTCCTCTCCTTCAATGTACCAAGGGGTTCTTTATATAGCTTTTAAAAGGGGTAATGAAAGGTCGAATCTGAGCGATCTCAAGGCATAGGAAAGGCCAGGAGTCAAATGAGTCGGATCCATGTCAAGAAAAACTCCAAAAGGATTTGGATTATGCACACATCCCGATGTACATGGTTTTAGTGGTCAAACCCACGTATATACGCACCTATAGGTTTAAAAGTCATGTGTATCATTTTTCATATGTTTTTAGGGATGATCAAGGAAACATCAAAGGACAAAAAATGGTCCATGGGGTCTAAGAAGTCTGTAGCGGGACAGGGGAAGGCCATACAAAGTGTGATTCACCTGGAGTGGTGAAATCAGCTATAACAGATGCCCCCTAATGTGTGAGGTCAGAGGGGTCATACGATGGCCGAAATACATTATAATTCCATCCCAAAAGTGGAGTGATGAAGGATCCCAAATGGAAGACCAGCCACCCAATCAGCATAGTACACTAATACAACTCTGCACATAAATGCAAACACATATAGAAGTCCCAAATACATAAGAGTACAATGGCCATGAATAGTCATGATACATGATATCACATATGTGGTCATCGCCACATACAATATACATAGATCAGAATCTCCATGATGAAGATATCCAAAGGGCCATGATCTCCATAATGCCTGAAGATATAATAGATCAAGATCTCCATAGTGGCTGGAAATATCTGACATATACTGGAATCAAGTCACGAGAGCTGAAATCTCATGAACACTGGCATGATCAAGGAGGTATCATATAAGAAATTCCACCAATCTAGAAAGTATTCTACACAAATCGCTATGAGTACATGTCGTACTATGCGAATAGAGGTGTCGAGGTTGAACATAGTAGCCCCTCATCTGATTACCGGTCATTAATGTATACCGTTAACAGACGCGAGATCACCTACCTATAATGAAAATGGGAATCAATGTACTAGAGTGAAAACTAACAAGTGTGAATAAATGTGTTGAGGTCGAACACTTGAGAGGATCCATCGATCAGGGGACATTGATGTATTCCCAAGAACTGTCAATGGCAAGAGAACCTGCCACTGATGACTGCAAGTCTCAAGGAACTCAAAATGACTCTAGATTCCAATCCCAGAATAAATGATCTAAAGTAGATGGGATGAAATCCACTGGAAGGAGGGCATTAAGGCATCCCCCATCATCCAACACGAGGTACTCAGCAAAGCTGTATAATGTGGAAGGACTCGATCATAAGGTGCATGAAACAATAATTGTACTGGGAATGGTCGACATGCAAAGTCAAGATAACTGAGGAATGGCTGACTTAAGCTTCAAATTCCTTCGAACAAGAGAATAACAACATATGGTGACTGAATGAAGGCAGCATAGACTTGATATACAAACTGGGACATCTCTGCGACACAAAAGGAATCAAAAGAGGCTCCATAGGGACTGGAAGCTTAACCAGTCGGTGGAGATAAACTTAGATAAACAAGTACAACTCCTAAATTCAAACTGTAACCCAACCAATGGATGTGATATACAGTGCTCTATTCGAAGGCGACACGACTCGACAGCTGCCACAAATAACATCTTTCCTTTTCTGGCTTTTTGGTTTTTTGATTTTTTTGGACTTTTTAAGTTATTTAAAAATCTTGAAAAAAGAATAAAATAGATTTATAGTTACATACTAGGAGGAGACGAGTGTCATAAGGGAAAACAAACTAGTTCCAAGCAGTGGAACATACCTATGCTCAATGCAAGGATACATGTGTAGGATATCGACACTCGGGGGAAAAATCCCCTCCCGGTAAAAAAGGGAATCAAGCTGTGAAGGATATAAAAAATGGCTCTACATGGCTAGACATGAGACAAGCTCGGGCTATATGGCTGAAACGCAATGTCAAGGAAGCCGTCATAAAGCTCAATAAGGCAGGAAAAGTTCATGATAATGCATTCACAACTTGACATGAGGGAGTCCTGAGGAAAATCGGCCAGCAAAACATCAAGAGGAGTATGAGGCTCTTCTGAAATGTCATGGCAGTACTATACAACGGACTCCCACACCCTAAAGGAGAAAACATTGGCATGGGAACCAAATGAAAATAAGGTGCTAACCAGGGTAACCATGTAAGGTGAAGCTCTACCACTCATATCATGCCACTTCTAAAGTAGCAAGAAGGTTCTGTGATATAATAGAGTGGGTTCGTACCTAAGGTCATGATGAGATGGTCATAAGGTGATGCAAAATGCAAACAGTGATGAAACCTAACCTTTATGTCAGTTTAGACATGATACTTGATATCGTCACGAACAGGTCAATCCAATGGCTAAAACAACACTGAAAAAGGTCCTCTACATCACGAATTATGTCAAAAACGGTCCAAAATGGTTAGAAAATGTCGAAACTATAGGAAAGGAGGAAAAAATTTTAAAATATTTGAAAATTTTCTATAAATAGTAAATAATTCAAAATATTATAAATCATTTGAAACTTTTACCCATTTGAGCTCTGATTTTCAACAGCGAATTCCAGGAGATCCAGCCGGCAGAATCCACTACCGTTTCTTCCAAGTATTTACTCATGCTCTCCTCTTGCATTTTGATACAATTTTTATGAATTTCCATGGTCAAATAAGGTTTTTAGGCCAACCCAAAATGAGCACTATGGCCCATGCAGAAATCGAGGTTTTTTCCGTGTATAGGGCTGGACATACGCGAAAAATGCCCTCGAACCCGTGTACATACGCGGAAGTTTTGAAAACAGTCACGTATGAGGCCGTGCATATGGTTTTTTCAATAAACTAATGGGAAAATTTGCAATTTATTGGGTAGGATGGTCCTAGAGTGGAGAGAGCATGAGCATGGTGAAGTAGAGGAAGCAGTAAGGGCCGATTTAATGGCTCAACAAGCTCTACGTGCATGCGGACTCTACAAGTTTTGGTGTCTTGGTGGTTTGAGGGCCAAACCAAGACTATTATAGATACTGCTGGATTACTAGGATCCAAACTCAAAGTCCTTCCATATATATGGGATGTCCCTCACCATAGAGGTGGAGGACATATACTTCATTACTAGGATTTCTAGACGAGGGGAAGTGGTGAAGCTTCATTCTTGTGGTGGGCCAGGAGGTGGCCTAACTCTCAACGAGTACATTGTAGTGTACTATTATCTAGACACAGAGAAGGTGGGGAGTCAGGTCCCTACCAATGCTATATAGGTGTTGGGCCTAAAGGCCATATTATTGACACTGGGTAGGATAGCCGGCTTGGCATCACTCCACCAGGCCTCGGGGCCTCTGATGTTCTATGCAGTGGAGTGCATGAGACCCATGATCTATGACTGGAGCACTACACTACTAAGCAACATGAAACATTAGCTCAGTGAGTGTAAGGCAGGAAAGGTGCAGAACTTTGGGTTCAACAGTATTTTTAGCACATTTTTCTTCGAGCGTGTTCCAGGATTGAGCCCCAGAGTAGATGTTCCTCTTCATGGGGTTCGAGATTCGGCCCAATGGCATTGGGTAGATTCTATGCGCGGACTGGGGGGTGGTAGGGTGGCCAACCCATATCCAGCTGACTTCTTTCCATGGTGGCGACGATAGATAGTTGCCATCGATGACTACCCCTACGCAGGGATAGATTTTTGGGGGGACCAGGACATGCCGTTACCACCAGGATCGACATATGGCGATATAGGTAACGAATCTCGACCCTCTCTTTTAAATTTTGAGTTATTTAATTTTTTTGTATTTTCTTGATTATTTGGAATCAAAAAGATATATTTTTGGGTGATAACACATAGTGACATCTACCATTTGTGTGCAGATGTGGGACCATGGTGGCCATAAGGCTTCCCTCATCATAGACAGAGGGGAAGAGGAGATGACATCACAGGTGTGGATGTGAAGCGGACACTCCAAAGCATTCATACCAATTTTGTGAGATTGACTCATAGAGTTCCCATGGCACAAGTAGAGGACTTGCCTGAGGCGATGCAACAATAGGTGGTAGGTGTACCATGCACATGGGTGCATTTATTCCGACGGCTAGCTAGAGCCGTAGTGACCTTCCATGATCACAAACCTCCTCCTCCACAAGATTAGACACCTGGGAGTGTATACATTTTGTACTACTGTGTATTATATGATGGTGGCTTGAAAGCCTCAGTTTTGTACCATGACACTATGTATTATCACATTTTTGATGTATATAAAAAGTTTTATGGTGATCGATTTATTTATTTACATGTGTAAAAATTGTGTTTGTGATTAATTTATTGTGAATGAAACAAATGCCAATCTAACACGTAGTTAGCATATGAGTCAGCAACTTGATTATTATTTCTTGGAATGTGTATATATGTTATATTGTCAAATTGCCATTCTAACAATCTCACACGCAAGAATCTTCTCAATAACGTCGGATCTCTAACATGGTACAAACCATTGAGCTGTGACACTACTAACTCTGAATCAAGATGTACCTCAAGAGACAAAATTTCATGTAAAATGGCATCCCGTAGAAGCTCGATAACGGCACTGTATTCAGCAACATTGTTGGAATATGGTCGTAGACATACGCCTCTTGACGATAGTACCTGACCCATAGGAGTATAAATCACCCAAGCAGTAGAGTTTGAATGTTGAGTGTGACGGCTTGCACCATCCGCAAATCCTATGTAGGTGGAAGATTCCATTGACATCTGCCAAAAGAAATAGAAAATAATCACAAACCTGATCACGATAAGAAAAATACCTAACTATGCAAAACTGTACAATAATATACAATAAGCAGCCTTGGTTGAATATTATGCATAGTATTTTTTGAGATAGAGCCCATTTCTAGGCTCTGCCAAGGCAGTTCCTTCGTAATCCACTAACTCATACGCACCCTTCTCTAACAAATGCTTGACCATGTAAGGACCACGCCACATAGGATTAAATTTCCCTGCCCCCAAGGGTTCTTTAGGTTGATCCCACAAAAGGACCAAGCCTCCTTCACTAAACCTCCTTGGGTAGACAGACTTATCCTACTGGACCTTTACATGACATTTATTAACTTGTAGAGCCACTAAGGCATCCCGACGCTGCTCATCAAGTTGCTCAAGGTGAACCAAACGCTCCTCCAATGGGGAAGTGTCTGGTAAGAGTTCTACAACTAGCTTCAATGAAGGAATTTCGCATTCAACTGGCAATATCGACTCCACTCCATGTACAAGTTGATATGGAGAGAAACCAATGGCAGTCTTAATAGTGGTTCGATATGCCCACAAAGAAGGATATAACATGATGTGCCAATTGTTCTTGCTTTGTGCGATGGTTCAATGGAGAATGGACTTGAGTGATTTATTCACTGCCTCTACCTGTCCATTCAATTGGGGGTAGTAAGAAGAGGAATGCTCTTGCTTATACCATAACTTGGATGCCAACTCTTCCATCATACGGTTCTGAAAGTGCAAGCCATGGTCACTGACAAGCTCTTTCGGAATCCTGAACCGAGTAATAATTTGGTTGAACACAAAGTGATCGGTTGTCTCACCGTTGGATTTTACTGTAGGCAAAGCCTCAATCCATTTCGTGAAATAATCAATAGCCACTATAATATGATGGTGCCCCCCAGCTGAAGCTGGGTTGCAATCCATAAACTCAAGCCCCCACTTCGTGAAGGGACCGACGATGATAATGGGATGTAATGAGGTAGGTTTTGAGCACATATTATGTGTGAACACCTGGCAAGGGTGGCACCTCTTGACCACATCAACACAATCCTTAAATATCGATGGCCATAAATAACCCGCTCTTAAAATATTTTGAGCTGTAGAAAGCCCAGATAAATGACCACCACATGCCCCTCCGTGGCAATCATTCAGCACTATCTCGGCCTCTTCATGAGTTAAAAAATGCCATAAAATGGAATCTACCCCATGGCGATACAAAGTATTGTCCACTATGAGGTAGTTCTTAGAGCCGTGACGTAATCATCATCGTTCATCTCGCGAGAGGTGAGTAGGGGTCTTTAGTGTTTGTAAATATATTATGATATCCCCATACCATGGTTCTAACATTGAGATTAAGAATATGTGTTCATCGACAAATGTATCTTCACAAACTAACTCCTCAGCCTCACTCAGGAAATTTGATATAAGCTCTGCAAAAATTAAAGACTTATTTTATTTTGTCGAAACAAACTCAAGATTGAATTCTTGCAGAATGACAATCCATTTATTATACTTTCCCCCAATCATCCTTCAGGTGAGGACGAATTGAAATGGATTGACATGGGATACAACCAAGGTCTGGCGAAGGAGAATATAATGTCTCAACCGCTGAACCACATGTACGGTAGCTGAAGTGAGCTTATTGACATGAGAATAATGAATCTCTGCGTCAATAAGGTTCTGGCTCAAGTAATATATGACATGCTCTTGGAGCTCCTCATCCTCTTGAACCAAAACCATACCAATCGTCTCTAAGGATGCGACCACATATAATAGAAAATTACGGCTATAATCTGGGGGACTAATCACCTGGGCCGATGCTAGGGCTCGCTTGAGTGCATCAAAGGACTCCTGGGCTCACTCATCCCAATAAAAGGGGGTGTCCTTCTTCAAGAGACGCATGAAGCCTCTAGTCAAATTGGAAAAGTTAACAAAAAATCTTCATAAGAAGTTTTCCATGCCTTGCAAACACTGAAGATGACGAATATTCTTCGGGAGAGACAACTGAAGTATTGCCTCAACTTTCAAAGGGTTGACTCTTATACCCTCTTTAGAAATGATGAATCCTAACAAACGCCCTGATTTCACACAAAAGATGCACTTATGAGGATTTAATCTAACCAAATAGTGGTGGCATATTTCGAATACCAATCTCAAGTGATAGGGATGATGCATTCTCATGCGAGAATGAGCAGCAAGGTCATCCAAAAATACCTCAATAATTGATTTGAGATCCTGGAAGATCAAGGTCATTTCCTGCTGAAATGTAGCTGTAGCGTTTTTAAGGCCGAAAGGAATTTTCTGATATGTAAACATTCCCCAAGGAGAAATAAATGCAGTCTTATGTTGGTCCTTAGGTTTAATCTGTATATGATTATATCTGGAAAAGCCATCCATAAAGGAGAACACCTCGCTACCCGCACACTCATCCAAAATATGATCTATAAATGGTGTGGGGAAGTTGTCCTTAGGACAGGCACGATTTAAATTGCGAAAATTAGTACATATGCAGATCGCTCCCTGCTTCTTATCAACCGGAACGAGGTTTGAAACCCACTCCGTCAAGGGAACAAGATAGATGAAACCAGCTTTCAACATCTTCTCTATCTCTGCCTTAATTGCGGGTTCTTTCCTAGGATTCACCACACGTAAATGTTGTCGAACAGGCTTAGCATTGGGGTAAGTCTTAATCTCATGCTCAAAAATATGAGGGTCAATACCTGGCATCTCGTCGTAAGACCAAGAAAAAATATCATGGAATTCCTTAAATAGCTCAATGTATTTAAGAATCTCAGCATGGGAACATTCCGCCCCAATATAGACATTCTCTATGGTTCCAGGATTGTGAGAGATGTTGATAGGAATCATTGAAGATATGTTTTCCATGTTTCCATCAGCCATCAGACCAGGAGAGCTTAATGGAACCATAGGACTACCAACTCTCTGACTAAGAACCACCATAAAATCCTCATGCTCCAAGCGGTCAAGCTCTGGAAGAAAGTATGATCTATGATGAAGTTCCTCCCATGGTGGCTCAACTCCCAACATAGCCTCAATAATCACTTCATCTGAAGGGAAAACCGTATCAAAGTAGTCGTGCATGTGAGAAGACTGTACTTCCCATGCCAGCAGCACATAAGGGTCCTCCTCCTCCATCCGCGAAGAGGAAATACTGGGCTCTGCAACTGACTTGAGATTAGCTTGATAAGCTATCATAGCTACAGGAAAAGGCACGTTTGTCTCGACAGGATCACTTGAAGTACTTGGTGTAGGAAGAATCTAAGGATCTTCCATATGACTCGTGTGAAAAGACACTGATGTCGTAGATGTTGAAGCCTCATCAAAACTAGATCCTATCATGAGGATCAGTGCAGGACAACTAAAACTTCCCATGAGGGATGGATACATGCCTACACCCACACTCCCAGTTACCAGCTGAGAGTGCTCAATGATTAGGATCAAAGCTCCCAAAGATGCGGTAACAGATGGATCCAATTCCTACCCAGCAAGAGATTGTATTCAAGGGGCGCATCAACCACCTCGACCTCTATCGCCATGGTCTTCCCTCCCAAATGGAATTTAAGGGAAGGAAGGATGCCGTGCGGTCTAAAAGATCTCCCATCAAAAGCAGTTAACATAGTCGCTGATTTAGACAGCTCAGGAGAACCCAGACCCTTCCAATAGGATAAAGACATCACAGAAGCAATAGCACCCTCGTCAATCACAGTGTGCTTGACGGTCATATTAAGAAATTCTACGTGAACCAAAAGAGACACATAGTAGAGAAATCCAGGTTGAAGTCTTGCGGTTTCACATTTGATCACAGACGAAGAATCATCATCATTCACACCAAGGGCAAAAAGCAACTCCTTCCTTTGTGAAGGACAACTCTGAAGCACTTCCAATGCAGACATCGCACAAGGAGTGTGGCCCAAATCCTCGACAACTGAATAGTTCTGGGTGGCTCAGGAATTTGGATTATGCCCTGAACGCTTAAGGACTCCCTTAGGAATGTGAGGTGCAGTCTCAGGTTTATCTGTAGATTTCTCAATGCACAAAGGGGACCCTGGTGGATCAGGCTCTTTTCCTGGGCTAGGTTGTGACAAACCATAATATTTTGCATGGGTCACAACTTTTGTAGCACGGACCATGTTAATGCACCCACGACCACTACCCTCCGATGGATCATGATCATCACTAGACTGGTCATGGGACTTCGAGTTCATATTTTGATTATGCAATAAAGGGAACTTAACCTTACATTTATATTGCTTGTCCCCCCTAGCATTTTGGCCGTTCTTGTCATTATTGTTAGCATTCTCATTCTTACGCCCACCCTTTCGGTTATTTTTACCCTTTTTTCTATTCCATCTGGGCTGCTGGTTACCCTTCTGGTCCGACGATTGCATGAAAAATACACTCATTGTTTGGGCAGGTTGAGATGAAGCTGTAGCTTGTCTTGAAGCAGATTGGTTGATTGACAATTGACTAACTTGTTTTGCAACCGAATCCATAGGTTTCACACTCGCACAACCTACAATTCCATCGGCATGTGGTCCAGGTTTGACTTTGGGATCGAAACTGGAACAAGGAGCATTGGGAATAATCTCATACAACAAACCGGACTGAGCATAAATCAAATCTAGTTCCTGTGCCCTAAAAATAGCTTTTTCCTCATTTTGCACTCCGGATGTGGAAACATCCTTCGCTATATATGACAATAACGACTTGAGGAACCACTCGAGGAGGAATTTCGGTGGTATAAAAGCTTTAATTAACCTCTTTCGTCAGTCCCACTCTTGAATATGATCAGAGATATGTGTGGCTTTATCTTGCTGAAATTTCGACAAGAGTTCAGTACCAACATCATAACGTACTGGTAGGTGGAAGTGATTGAGAAAATTCATCACAAGGTCATTGAATAAAGCGAAAGCTCCCCTAGGTAACTCTATATACCACTTCGCAGTAGGCCCTGTAAGGGTGCGTTGAAATAGTCTCAAACAGAATGAGTCCTGATGTAAGGAATTCGAAGAGCACCATAGGTGAAACGTAGTAACGTGTTCACTCGGATCCTCTCCCGGTTTTCCCTCAAACTTAGGTATGTCCGAAGGAAGTTTGGTAGGGACAGCCAACCAAGCTGGGTAGTGAGCCACAGGATCGTTCGTCAGTCTCGAAAAGTCAAGAAGATTTGGGAGTATTTTTCCCCTATGATTTTATTTGCTGTTACATTGTGGGGGCTACTGTAGATTGTTGGGAGTCGTTTTGGCCACGAGAGGGCCAAGAACGACTCAGAAATCATTCCCCCTGTTCAGCTGTAATTCTGATTGATTGCATACATGCAATGGCTGGTCTTTGGACTGTGTAAGGAGCAGGGATGGGGGCTTGGTTTTCTTGATAAACCTGGTGGTTGGAAACCACATAGACAGAGCTAGAGGTATGGCCTTCTTCTCCACCACCCCTGAATAGCGCTGGAAGGGAATGCAGGGCCTAAGGGACTATGTAGAAGAGAAGGGACTGATTCCTTGTGTTGGGTGTGTGTGGGTGTCTTAGAGGTCAGGCTAGTTCTGGTGTAGGTGGTCTTGGCTCTATAATGAGCTCACCAACTTAGCATTGAGCCTTTCCCAACTCCTTGATGGCCTGATAAACCCAACTATGTTGTTTTGGCTATGTTTGTATATCATTGGCTACGTGTAAGCTTGTTTGTTCCCTTATTTCTTGGAGAATCATGCCCAACTCGGGGGTGGCAGCGCTACTAAGAGATTAAGGAGCACGCTGGCCTATGGTTGGGTGGAACGTTACAGTGACGTAGCTGGTTGCGAAACGACTTCTTCATAAGATAAGTGATCTTGTCCATTTATTTCTGCAATCATATTTTCTGTTAAAGAATGTAGTGAACATGTTGAATGCTTGTTTGAACATATGATGGTTTCCGCTGTGTATGATGATTAATTTTGTATGTGTATGTTCTACTTAAATGCATTCTACTTCAGCAATTTATTTTATGATTTCACATGTCCATGGGGCTCTTATCCCGGATGGTTACGCTATGGGTCGCGTCCTCTTCTCTGGTCGGGGGCATGGGGACGTGACAAGGGTCCATAAGTCATCGCATGCGATGCCCCATGAGACACTCCGTAGGTAGGAAGATACACTCTGAAAGTAGGGATATACATACATGAAGTAGGGATATACACCCCAAAAGTAGTTACATGACCTCTAGAAGTATGAACATAACCTCCCGAAGAAACAGGCGGTATGTAAACCTGAGACATAATCGATCTAGTAACCATAGTACGGAATTGAATCGTAGCCATGTGCTGGCTCAAAGGACCACGTGAATAAGGTGGAGGATGTACATTTGAAGAACTAGGGACCGAGGATGAAGGAATCTGAGTAATAATGTACATGCTATCGCCTATCGTCACTCGTCTCGGATCGCTAACCCTAGACCTAGGAGGGATATGTGATGTAACTTCCACCACTGGGATGGAAGGTGCAATGTGACTAGTGCTCCCAAACCTCTCTGCATGGTAAGGAATGAGAGTGCCCCTAGGCATAGTGTTAGGCTCAAAGTCGGATTTGGAATGAAATGCCAAATCATGTGTAGGGAAACCAGACATAGCATAACTACCGTATCTAGTGCTAGCGGGTTCAAAATGAGTCTCGACATCCTCTGACATTCCATACTAGTAATGCGTCAATGGGGAATCAACCCTAGAGTGAGTATGTCTATTGTACATAGTTCCTATCTCAGAAATCATAGGACCTAACTTGGCCAAGTCGGGTGAAGGATCGTAAGTAGGAGTAAACTCTCCATCATCTACACGAATGGGAGGAGGTGGTTTAGGAATATGTTCTAAATGGTCTCCCATGGTGTGTGAATCAATGTGTGAAATAGTCCACCTGGATTGTCTAGGTCTCTCTCCTAAAGGAGGAGGAGAAGTAGAAGGCAGAAGTCCTGCTAAACAACGAGAACAATGAGGAACCACACCCGAATCCACAATGACTCAAAAAATAGAAAAGACTCTCTATTTATGTAAACCCTAAGCCAACTATCGTGCATAGAGCAATCACTAATAAAATCTAAAGCCAAATGCAAGCAAACAAGGGATGGATAAATGAGCTCCCGAATGAATCAGGTATGTCTCGCCTAGGAGAGGCTTGAGACTCCCATACACAACAAGCGGAGGTACATAACCAATTATTGTGGCCCTCAGCTTCAACGCATAAAGCGACTATGCTATTTGACCCCAACTTGGCCGGGACACCTGTAGAATAACCCTTGCAAAGTACCCCCTCGATATCCTAGGTAAGGCCACTAAGGTCACCTCAATATATTCAATGCTCAAGCGGATAGTCATAGGTGAGATTGACCGTATGGGCAGGGTAGAAAAGCCTAAAACTCTTGAAAGAGACCCAGATACGAATACAATCTTGGAAATATCTCCGGTGCTACTCAGTTATAACTAGGGGTCATCCCAATCAATAACCGTTCACACTGCCTTGTGCTTAACTCCCTTTTGAGAGGAGGATCTTGAGAAACACCGATTATACGAAGGATTTCACACACTCACCTGGACAGACACATACATATTGTTGTTTAGTGATCTTGGAGAATTAACTTACAATGAACTATTCTAAGATCCTAAAACCTAAGATTTTTGGTGCACCCTAGAAAAGAAAAGAGTGTAATTCTTTTTAATTTAGCGTTGATTTTAATTGGCTTTATTAATCAAAAAAGGGATATGACCGTGCAACTAATGGTGTTATGACGCAACATGAAGTAAAATGCACACCTAACAATCAATGCAAATGCATTGTGTCCATGAAAATAGGGTATGCTACTATGTGAAATGCACAATTTTTCTTCAAATGATGAATGCAAACTTTTCCTATATGAAGTCCTAACTAGTACTCCAAAGAAAATCTAGTGCAAGTATAATGCAAAGATGAAAAATGCAATGCATGATGAGAAGCAAATGGTTTTGGATTTTTTGAAATAAAATGAGATGCAAAAAGCAAAAGAATGATTCTACGACCCCTAGACTCTGCAAGCACACACAAACAACACTCAAGCAAAGCACTAAGGTAAAAGAACTCTAACGCACTAATCTCAAACAAAAAATCAAAAATGCCATGACAAGAACCTTCTTAGAAAAAAATTTAGCCTAAAAAAAAACATTCCTGGTCAGAAACAGAGGCCTAAACAGACTCAGGCAGTGCCAAAGGAGACTCAACAAATATCAGAATTCACCCAGCAACTAATTAACTCCCACAAAAAGGCAAAAGCAAGGGCATATGCGACTGTTCTCAGTAAACCTGCGTGTATACGTAAAAATCCGGTTCGCAGACGTGCTGTCAGAGGTTGTATCTTGTAATCTCTGATTTATATTAATAGAAATCAATCCTTTCCAATATGCAATAGAAATCAATTGTCTAACACTAAAGGATTAGACCTCGTACCTTATTCCGAACGGTTGAAGTAGATCCTCGTTGAGCTTTCCAATCTTCATCTTGAATTGATAGATTACTTCCTCAACAACAAGTAAACAATACAAGCATTCTATATATCATGGTGTCAGATCTATTCTATCATATATAATCAATAATGTATAAGCATTTGACATAATCCCATGGATAAAATATTAATTCAAACACACATTATTGGACAGGAAAAGATATTTCTATTAATATAAATCAGAGATTACAAGATACAACCTATGACGACACGTCTGTGAACTGAAGAAACTGAATCCCCCACTTGACCCTCCACCACCACCTCAATCCTCCATCTCTCGATAGCAAGCTCACAAGCAAAAGGAAAGCTTGGGAAGAACACACTAGTGCTCCAAGGGACAAAGAGATGAAGACTCAAGCATAAGTTCCGGCAACAATGGACTATAGTTTCTTTGCTCTCAATTCTCTCTTCCTCTCCTTCAATGTACGAAGGGGTTCCTTATATAGCTTTTCAAAGGGGTAATGAAAGGTTGAATCTAAGCGATCTCAAGGAATAGGAAAGGTGAGGAGTCAAATGAGTCGGATCCATGTGAAGGAAAACTCCAAAATGATTTGGATTATCCACACATCCCGATGTATGTGGTTTTAGTGGTCAAACCCACGTATATACGTGCTTATAGGTTTAAAAGTCGCGTGTATCATTTTTCATATGTTTTTAGGGATGATCAAGGAAACATCAAAGGACAAAAAATGGTCCATGGGGTCTAAGGAGTCTACAGTGGGACAGGGGAAGGACAAACAAAGTGTGATTCACCTGGAGTGGTGAAATCAGCTATAACACCATTCTTTTAGGACACCCAAACCTAGCCAATATATTTTCTTTAAGAAAATCCATAATTACTGTCTCAGTAGCTCTCCTGGTAGGTATTGCTTGAATCCACTTCGTGAAATAGTCTGTAACTATTAGAATCCATTTATGTTGTCCTGAAGAATTTGGGTTTATTTATCCAATGAAATCCAAACCCCACTGCTGAAAAGGAGCTTCTACTATTATTGGATTAAAAGGAAGTGGAAATGCCTTTCTCCTACCATAAAAAATCTGGCATTGCTGACATGTGATAGTTTCTTTGCACACATCCGAAAAAAATGATGGCCAATAAAAACCAACTCTCAAAATTTTGTTTGTTGTCACTTTCCAAGAGTGATGTCCCCCATTGTCTCCTTTATGAAATTCCTTCACTATGTGCTGGGCTTCATTTTCTAAAAGGAAATTAAGTAACACACCTCCAGGATCCTTCTAATAAAGATACTGATTTAAAATACAAAATTTAGCAACTTTCAACTTCATAGATCTTGCTCTAGTTTTAATTAATCGTATAGGAGCTTGTAAATTTTGAAGAACATGAACTATATCAGAATACCACCCCTGTGTCCAAATGATGAGATTGACTAGATAAGAAATTAAGCTATAAAGATTCACAATTTGAATCTGTCAACATTTTTGTGAGTCCTTTTCCTTTAATCAACTTGGTAGGTCTAATTTCTATATCATACTCCAATAATATTGCTATCCATTTCGCTCTTTTTCCTTCTGGATCAGGCTGTGTAAGAATCCCTTTTACTGCACTAGTTGGAACATGAGCAATCATATGTGAATGAAGAATATACACACTGAAATATTTTAAGGATTTAACCAAAGCATACGCCTGTTTCTCCATAGTATCATATTTTATTTCCCCATCTCTCAACATCTAATTGAAAAAGGATATAGGTTGCTCCATATTTTCATTATTCTTCTGTAACAAAATTGCAGCAATAGTATGTTCTGAAGCATATGAAAATATTAAGAAATATCTATTGAAGTCCGGACTCACCAGCATAGGAGCTTCCGAAATGTCTTGTTTTATTTTTTTAAATATTTCTTAGCCTCTGCTGTCCATTTTATTTCATGACCTTTTTTCAGCATATTAGTGATATTCATTAATATTTCAGCAAAACTAGGAATAAACCTTCTCATGAGATTTACCTGTCCCAAGAATGATTGTATTTCTTTTTCGCTTCTTGGTTTTCCAACCTTCAAAATTGCAATGACTCTATCAGGATCAATCTTTATTCCATCCTTTGAAATTATATGACCCAACAACTTTCCTTCTTCTAATGCGAAATTTGATTTTTTTGGATTTAATGATATACCAAATTTTCTACATTTTATAAAAACTTTTTCCAAATGGTGAATATGCTCCATATCATATCTTGAATATACCATGATTTCATCCATATAAATTACCATGAATTTACCTATTTCTCCTACAAAAGAAATTTCCATGGAAAGCTGGAAGGTAGCCCCTGCATTCATCAAACCAAAAGGCATCTTTGCATACATAAAAGTGCCCCATGGTGTGGTAAAATCAGTCTTTTTCTTGATCTTCAGGTAACACCTTAATCTCATTGTATCCTGAAAAACCATCCATAGTTGAAATTCTTTCTACTCTGACCACTCTCTGCAAAATATGATCCATCTTTGGAAAAGGATAATTATCTTTCATTAACACTTTATTCAAATTCCTGAAATCTATACAAAGCCTTATTTCTCCATTTTTCTTTCAGACAGGAACCAAATTAGCAACCCACCTTGAGAATCACAAAGTCACAATAATTTTGGCATCAAACAATTTTTTGATTTCCTTCTTAATGACCGGCAACATCTTTGGATTTATTCTTCTGAGTTTCTGTCTGAAATGTTTTTCTCCGGGTTTGATTGGAATAGTATGTTGTATTATTGAAGTATCATATTCTTTGAGATCCTCATAACTCCAGGAAAATACATCTGTATATTTTTTCATCAAGTTCACATATTCTTCATTTTCCTTGGCAGGTAGGTTTTTAGACAGCTTCACAATATTTGGATTTTCTTCAGTACCAATATTTATGTCCTCAATAGCATTATCAGCAGGTTTCACTTTTGGATCTTTAGCAACATCATTTTGATCAAAACGCTTCTCTAAGGGGATCAAACCTATTGGTATAAAATTACTTTTTAATCGAATAATATCTTTTACTCCTAGAGTTCCCTTCAATTTTTCAGTCTTAATCATTTATTCTTCACCTTCTTCAGCATCTTGGAAATTTTCACAATTATTATTTTCAGCATCAATATGAGTGTTCACAAACTCCCCATACAATTCTAAAAACCTTTTTAAGTGCTTATCATCTTCAAATACTTGCCAATATTTAGAGTTATCAGGTATGGATAGTCTATTTACAATATCCACTTGATATTCTCTTTGAACATCACTCAGAGTTTTAAATTTACCAGCAGCAACTGCCAAAGAATCAGCTACTATATTCTCATATCTAGGAACCACCTTAATTGTATGTTCTGTAAAAAAGTTACCAAACATATCCCATACTTCATTTCTTCAAGCCCTCATCTGGGGATGTCTGGTTTAATAACTGTCATTCCCCTGGCTTATTACAAGCTCTAAATCTCCCAGAACTCATATCCTTTGTGCTCCCATATCTTTCAATGCATGCAGCCCAAGTAATAAAGCTTCATACTCAACCACATTATTTGTGCATTCAAATGTTAGTTTATATGATAAATCTTTAAAATCCCTAATAGGAGAAATTATATATACACTAGCACTAGCACCAACCTTTGCCGCGGATCCATCAAAATACATGGTCTACAATCCATCTCTTTTCTATTTCTTTTCCAAAACATCTTGTTCCTTTACTCCCTCTTCATTCTTTTCAGATTTAGTTTGCAATGTAGATTCCAAATCACACGGGATAGTATCATTAAAGAAAATAGAAGAGCCCAAATCAGTATCGACAGCATATATATGATGAATATCGGGTCTATCTTGGGTACTTACTACATAAGGAGTTCTTTTCTCACTGTATAACCTCTTACTCCCATTTTGGACAGGAATAGTGGCGTATGACATGTTTATTTGTAAACTACCCTTTCACTTTGAAGTCCAAAATCTTGATAACAATATTCCAAATATTGGTGGAATGTCTGCTACTACAACATCCATCACTACTATTTTGGCTGGCAATTTATTTAAAGTCACTACCATATCTTTAATTAGACCAAGGCATTTCACCCTCTTAGAATCAAAAGAATACAAATCTTTATATGGCCTTGTAACTTCCAATCCTAAACTTTCAACTACTCCTTTAGGCATTAAATTATGTGATGCACCTGATTCTAACATGGCATTATGTACAACCATATCATGCACATTCAAACTCAAATAAAATGGAGGAACTTCTTCATCATCTATACTTTCAACCTTTGGCCCAAATGAAATAGTAGGATTATCATCTGTCAATTCTAAAATGTCTGATTGAAACTCTCCTTGACCTTTAACCATCCTTGTTATCGTATCCTTATATTCAGTATTCCTGAACAACTCATTAAAAGGAATAGAAATCTTCAACTTGGAAAGTTAATTCTGCAAATTGAAGATAGAAGTAACTTTCTCTACATCCACTGGTGCCATTTGTTTTGTTTCTTTTGTTTTTTCTATTTTATTCCCAAATTCTTTATTCACAATAGGATCTTTTTGTATTTCCTTTCCTTTTTCTATATTTAATAAACTAGTAGAAGGCTAGTTTGAATTTGGCCTCCCTTTATTTACAACAACCTCTATGTTTCTCAACCTGATCTTCCTTTGTACATCATCCATAGCATGCAAATAACCCCTCTGATACTGGTCTAATTCCTTCTCAAAATCATCATTTCCACCTTCCTGTGCAAACATATGATGTTCTTCTTTAGTGAGGTATATCTATGAATCTAATTCCCCAAAAAGATGAATTTCATTTTCAGCAGGATCTTCTTCATCTGCAACATAATTCTTAGGGAAAGGTGGTCGAATCTGTTGTTCCTCTTGATTCCTTGGGTTTATCATATCTCTTTGCCTATTTTGTGGAGGCATAGGAGGATTTGGCCTTCTAAAATTTGGATTTTTGATTTGAGGATCAACTTGTTCTCTATTAAATGATCTATTGTCCATAGCCAATCTATCCATTAACTTTTCCATTGTTTTCAACATCATTTCAAATTTAATATTAGTAGCAGAAGAAGAAGTAGAAGGCATATTTTCTTCTCTAATTTTCCTCCTATCAATGTCTCTTTGTTTCATCTTTCCACTTCCCATCATATTTTCTTCCACCTCTAAAGAATCTGTTAAAATTGCAGCAAGACTTGCTGACTTTCTCTCCCTTAATGAAAATGCAAAGTCATTGTCAAAGGCCTCATCAT
This sequence comes from Pseudotsuga menziesii, assembly GCA_001517045.1. Classification (NCBI taxonomy): domain Eukaryota; kingdom Viridiplantae; phylum Streptophyta; class Pinopsida; order Pinales; family Pinaceae; genus Pseudotsuga; species Pseudotsuga menziesii. Next base: position 200,999 of record LPNX010196497.1, read on the forward strand.
TATGAATTTTAGCAGCAGTTGCAGAAGGTTTTATATCTTATGGAATGGAATTATAAACTCTCATAAATCTACTTCAAAATTCATGAATAGATTCAAAACCTCCTTTCTTAAGACTATTGTATTGGGACAAAATATGCAAAGGGCTTTGTTTATCATCCCACCTTTCTAGAAATGCATTTTGGAAATCTTGAAATGTCAGGATGGATGTAGCTGGAAAATATTTAAACCGTTTCTTTGCTACCCCTGATAGGCTTTGAGAAAACAACCTCATTTTAACATCTGCATAATCAACTTCTTTCGAGTCAATAAAATCTTCAAATTTTGCCACATGTTGCTTTGTTGTTATACCTCCCTCTCCATCAAATAAAGAAATTCTCTGGGAATAATTTTGGGGAAGGTCATTCAATACAGCAGAAAAACATAAAGGATCAAATATGGGTGCCATTGGTCTAGGTGGATTTGGAGGGACTGAGGAATTTTGAGTGGTTTGAACAATAGGTCTTTCTTCAACCTTCGGTGACTGCTGAAGATCTCGAAAGGGAATCAAGTAAATAAGATTCTAATCTACGAGGGTTGAATTCAAAAATTTTAAGATCAGATTCAGATTTAGATTTCAACAAAGCCTTTTCAACATTAATTTCCCGTTCTTGATCAAGGATTTTATGAAAATCTTTAGAGGATGATGCACCAAACAGATAAATATCTATTTTTTATTTGTCTTTTTTCTTAAATAATTTTTATGAATCTTCCAAACTTTGTAAAACTTCAGTAACCGAATTACCTCGTGTGTGTATTTTCAAAGCCATGATGTCTTTTGAAATCTCGAAATAATCTAAACTGGAATTTCCAGGGCAAATGTACAAGCTCCTTTACTCACAGAGATTCATGTTTGCCCACATAAATCTTTTCTTGATCCTTTATAAACTTTTTCGTTCCTCCTAAGGCTTACTTGCACCTTCGTTCCCCGACAAAAGAGCCAATTTGTTATCACTAAAAATGTACCTAAGGTTTTGAAAGGCAATCTAAACGTAACAGCAAAAACCACTTTAGAAAGAAACTCGCTTTTCCTTCCAGAGAGGGATCTCTCAGATATAAATTTAGCAAGGCCAAATATTGGAGTCAACAATTTAAGTTATGTGGATGGTTGAAACAACACAAATAACCATTGGGAAATGGAGTCAAAATAGATAAAGATAATACAAAGCTTCATACACATAATTTCAACAAAGGCAATATAATCATTCAGTTACAGTCATTCATTGATTTTTAGGCGATAGGAGAGAAACATGAACAATCCATTAATATAGAGCATCACAAGATGAATTCCATATCAACTTTAGAGGAAATATTTGTGAATATCTAAAACAATAGTCAGAGCATAACATGTATCAATTCTGAAACTATTAAACACTACGTTTAGATATGAAAGAAAATAGAATGGAAGGTAAACACTTAGAAAACATTCACAAGGAAAGAAGGTACAGACTGTAACATAAACAACACATGAATCTTTGAATATCAACTAGCATTTGGTTCTGTAATTTCATTAAAAATATATATTCTCACAAAAACATTAGTCCAAACTTATGGGTTCCAACCCCCAATACGTCAAATAAATTCAAATATATACAAAAATAGTTTCTTCCCAAGAAGATCAATAACCAACCATTTTGCTAATCATAAGTTTTTTGTAACCATATCCTTAATAACTAGGAATAATAATTACATGCTTTGATTGAAATAACATATTGCTTTATTATAGCAAACTCTGTAACGGCAAGGAATCATGAACAAATAGCCTCCTGAACTGCAACACCTATCTTCATGAATGTAGTATGTATTTGGTCTTCCCAAATTTCTCCATGATCTTCCATTTTTCCACATTTGGAGTGTCATATTCTGTCATCTCTCTTATTCACACCTCCAAATCCACATAATCTTCATAAGACACAGCTGGTAATCCTTTTTTAATAATTAAAAACCTGTCCAATTTCTCAAAGTCTTATGTCAACTTTTCCACAATAACCATTCTTGTTAACCCTTTGACTAAATCTTCAAATTTGGAATGATCCATGCGATTTTGTACCAATAAGATATGATATTTTTCCTGGGAAAACAACATCCTTTGTCATCCCAAAAATAAGGGAGACCATCGTCAAATAAATATTTAAAATCAGTCCTGAAATCCTTTATTTGAGAAGACATTTTATTCACCTTATCCTGCACCACTTTCATGAGTTGATGTTTATTGATAAACTTCTTTTCCCAAAACACAATTGCTACCCTATCTTTGATCCCGATGTCTTGCAAATTTTGATATGTTAAAGAATTCAAGAAATTCACAGCATTGTGAGTAGTATCCAAAGGCTTCATTTCCATAGTTTCATTGGCCAGTTTCAGTATTTGAGTAGCCAAATTTACCTGTGTGCTTTTATCATCAATAAAATTTAAATAATGCATGAACTTAGTATTTCCACGGACAAAGTATCCCAACTCAAATGTTTAGCTTCCTATATTTATTTCTTTTAATTCATTGAATTTTTTCTATAATTGGCTTTTATAATTACACACTTTATTCTTCTCTTCAATTCTCTTAGCCAATTCTGATTTGATCTTTTCATTCTCATCTTTCAATTATTTAATCTCCACTTCCTTCAAGATCACTTGATACATAGGAACTAATAAAGAATCTGCAAAAAATTCATTTAATAGTCTTTCAAAATTTACAAGGGGTAAATCAGTATCAACAAAGGGTTGATTCATCAGTTCTTCCATAACCTATTTTTCATCATTTTGATCTTTTTTCAACTTTTCAATATGAGCTATCAATTCATCCCTTTCTACCTTCCACTTGTTTTTGTCCTCCTACAGCTTCAATGATTTTCCTTTATAATCCATCATTTCCTGATAGACTTTCTCTTTTTCTTCTTGAAATGAAAACAATTCTAAAGATTGAACATGTTCGGCATTAGGGACTTTAAGCTTCTTTTTCAACACTTGAATGGTATTATCCTTCTCCTCTATAAGCTTCTTGGTCACTTGCGTATTACTTGGTTCAGTCCCTAAGCTTATAAAATCTCCCTGCAACTTTTTAATTTGAATCAAATTTGCTTTATTTTCAACCTTCTCATGCTTCAATTGAACTTCCATCTTATCTACAAGAGACTGCAATTTAGTATTTTTCACAATTGTATGTAACAAATCAGAATAAATAACATCTCCAGTTTGTTTATGGAGTTGTATTTTATCAGGAACACTGATTTTGTCCATCTTCACCTCCATTTCAGACACTTTCTTATCACTTACCACAACAAATTTTAGGGTATTCCTCTCTGCGTATCGATTAGAAATCAATGAAGTCTTTTGATTGATTAATTTCCTAACTCGAGGAAGCATATTTTCAGTTTCCTCTGATGATTGTGTTTCTTTATCAACATAACTCGACATTAAATCTGTCTTGGATTTGTAATGGGAACTGAACTCTGTCTTACTTTCATCTTCGAAAGAATATTGATGCATCTGTACATACTTTTTCTGGGATAGGACCATCTTCTTTAAACCTTCTGAAAATATTTCTTCTAAAATAATTTGCTCATCTTGAGGATGCGTTTTGATATTTTTATGGGAAATGTCTTCATCTAAGTCCATGCCATCTGCTTCAAAAAGAGTCCTTTTATTTATAATTCTTGAATTAACAGACACTTGAGAAGCTACAACCAATCTGTTCCTCCTATCTTCATCAGCTTCTATATTTTCTTAAAAATTATCCAGATTTGCTATTTTGTCTAATCCCTCAACAATTTGATGATTAAATGGCTTATTTTTGTTCAGTTGCTTCCTCTGAGAAATAATATGGTGTGGGTCAAAAACCAATCTCCTTTTTTGTCTTCTGAAGAAGACTGTAACATACGTCTCATGTCTTCCAACACCCTTGGCAAGACATCATCAAAAAGCAATTTGTATATCTCAACCATGATTGTATTTACGAACTCGAACATGTTTATCTATTTCAGAAGGTCTAGTGAGAACATGGTAGACAAGAACTGTAACTCCAACACATTAGAACACAGAAGCATGTTTAGCAAATATGATTGATATCTGAAGAACTTGACTTTAAGAAATTCAACCAATTGGGTATGGATAAATTCGGCTAAATACTCATCAAGATTGAAACAACGGGCTGAATGGGATTCATGGTCAGTCGAACCTATACTTAGCAAAAAACCTAAGATGACTTCGTTGATATGCGTATCATCATCCAAACCCAAAACTTGACTGAAAAGTGCATGACCAATTGTACTTCCTCCTTGAAAATATTGACATTGTATGGCAAAAATAAACCCTCTAACGACTAATCGTCTTTTCGAATACTAGATAAAAACTGACATCTGACTTCGGTTTTACAATTTTTATATAATTCAATTAAGACTTGCTCATTGAAAGATTCATAGCTTTCAAGGAAACTATCAGGCAAACTCAATACCCCGCGAATGGTTTTCACGTCAACTCTAGAAATGATTTTTGACATTGTATGACTCATAATAACTCTTTCAGAAGACGAGTAACTACTCACGCACCATTCGAAAAATTCAGGGAAAGGTAGGGTTTGTTCAATAGCAAAGTAATATAAGAAAGAATTGAAGACATTTAGAATAGCATTCCCGTGTGAATTATGCTACCACAAACAATCCTTTGAAATTGATACACTACATACTAACAGAATAGGGTCAAATACATTCCTCTCCCTATCAACAACAACCTCTTCTCTCTCATCTAGAACTCTACACAATATTCAATAACCCTACTCCTTCTCCATAATAAAACAAAGGTAACAAGTCTTCAACAAAGTCTCATTTTTTTAAGGCTTACTTGGTAGTTGTTGTATATGTAGAAGTTGACTTTTAGATAAAGATGGCGCATTGTCCCTTCTTCTTTTCACCAGCAGTGTGCAAACAAAAGGACTTTAGCTAGGTCAACTCACTTTTTATACAACGGATCATTCCGGGACCCTCAACAAGTTGTTTTTCCTTTACTGCTTTCCTCAACGAAACTCACTAAAAGTCGCCATGTGGAAAGCGATTTAAATTCCACTACCACTCATTATTTTTAATTATCTCACATCTTTGCACTCTGGAGTGGACTATGACCATTGATAAGACTTCATTTCTTGTCTGAACCGTTGGATCAAACTTGTTCTACGCAATCTGCCAGCCTTCCTCATTTTTTTCAACCGTGCATCTTCACAACGCGAACTACCTTATGACCATAGATTTTACTTGCTTTATCTCTTGGCCGTCGATCTTGTTATCTTGTTAACCAATTCCGCTACTCCATCAAAACATCTTTCTTGTGCAACTTTTCCGAGCGGATCAATTTGCAACCGTAGATTTTCATGCTTATAAATCTACACCTTGGAATTGTGCAATGAATTAACCAAAGTGCACATTTTTAATAAGAGACTCATGACTACCAACCCCTAACCAATTTTTATATATGCCTTTATCATTTTTTGACCACATCCTTCCTCAATTGTTCAACATAGAAGGTGTTAACAGGGTGCAAGAGGAACATTTTGACAAAATTCAAGATAAAGGAATATTGGTATCTAGTAACCTAAGATGGATACATAGTAGATGAGGATGATACCTGTCACTCCAATACAGAATGCAGAGGTAGGATGATGCTTCGCTTCAGGGGGAGTAACTGTAGAAGATCTCTGAGTTCGGCATGGTACAACAGGATGGACAACTTTCTGATGGACCTATACTTTACCAAGAGTAAAGTGGGTTCCAACCTTTAAGTTTGAATGTGGAAGGTTGGGATATGTCGATGATCTGACAGAATGAACTAATGGTAGAAGAAATGATGGAAAAATACTAGAATGATGTTTTGGATATAGTACCCAGACCAGAAAGAAAGAGTGTGGTATCTTCCAAGTAGATCTACAAGATAAAACATGTTGTTGATGGAAGAAAGGAAATATTTTTGGCTAGAGTATTCTCTCAAATAGAGGGAATTGATTATGAAGAGACATTTTATCTAGGAGAAAGGTACACTTCCATCAGAACCATCATGGCACTTTCTTCCATGATGAAGTGGGATATACATAGATGGATGTAAAGATGACCTTCCTTAATGGTATGATTGAGGAAGATGTTTACATCGAACATCCATAAGGATTTAAAAGTTGAAGATAGAATGACTCATGTATGTAAGTTGAAAAAGACTCTGTATGGACTAAAGAAGTATCCTAGAGCTTTGTATGGAAGAACAAATAGCTTCTTGGAAAGCATGGAATTTACTAAAAGTAAGCTGATCCTAAACTTTACCTTAAGATTATGGATGATGAACCTATCATGCTATTGTTGTATGAGGATGATCTATTTCTATTTGGAAATGAGAAACATATCACAAATTGCAAGAAGAAGCTAGCTGAAGAATTCAATATGAAATATCTTGGATTGATGCATTATTTCCTAGGGTTGGAAGTGTGATAGAGATCAGAAGGAATATTTATGAACAAGAGAAAGTATGTTATGGAAATCTTAAGAATATTTGATATGTTGGATTGTGAAGACATGGCCACACCCATGGATACCAACATGAAGTTTTTTTCTGATGAGACATCAAAGTTAGTGGATATGAATCAGTACATATAGTTTATTGGGCCATTGATATATCTGACGAATACAAGGCCAGATATATACTTTGTTGTGAATGCCTTGAGTCAGTATCTAGTTAAACCTAGATGTGTTCACATTATATATGCAAATCATGTGATGAGGTACCTTAAAGGTATGCCATACTTGGGACTTTACTATGGTAGATATCATGACTACAGATTATATGGATACATGGATTCAGATTGGGTAGGAAGTGTCATAGAGAGGAAGAACACATTAGGTGGATGTTATTCTATGGGATCCACCACAATCTCATGGTTTAGTAAGAAACATTCCAGTGTTTTTGTTAACACTATGTTTTTAACACTTGATTCAAGGGCTTGACAAAGGTTCGGTAAGGGTCCCAGCCCCTTGAATCTCATGTGACCATTATTCAACGAGGAAATGGGCAGGTGTATTGTAGCATTGGGCATGATACCTGTTGCCGCCTTTTCACACACCTGGATCACGTGGCAGAAATCTTCAAGCCACTCGGTGTGTCCTTGGGGGCAAGTCTCGAGTCAAGGCTGTCA
>LPNX010196529.1:0-20392 GCA_001517045.1 Pseudotsuga menziesii
GTGGGGTTTAGACTTCATAGGAAAGTTTAAAGATAATTCAAGTAATGGGTTCTCATGGATTATAACAGCTACAGATTACTTCACTAAATGGGTTGAAGCCATTCCCACTAAAATTGCAAATGAAAAGGTAATCATGGATTTTCTTGAAGATAGGATAATAACAAGATTTGGAGTGCCTTCAAAGATAGTAACAGATAATGCTAAGGCCTTTTGTTCAACAGAAATGTCTGCATTTTGTTTGAAGTATGGCATTATATTATCTCATGCATCAGATTATTATCCTCAAGGAAATGGTCAAGCAGAATCTAGTAATAAAAATCTAATGACCATAGTCAAGAAAATTGTTGGGGAAAACAAAAGGTCTTGGGACAGTAAAATAAAATATGCTTTATGGGCTGATAGAATAACAAAGAAAGCATCTACAGGCAAGAGTCCTTTTGAGTTAGTCTATGGTTTAGAAGCTCAGCTGCCAGTTCACCTTACCCTGCCAGTTGTTGAAAATCTGACTAAAACATATCAACTTCTCATTGTGATATTTAGTCAAACAGTTTACATGCAAACTAGATTTATGTTCATCAGAGTTATGATTTATTTCAGACTTATAAATCCACAGATAACTTTGAACTTAAACACTCATGCATACACCCAAATGAATCTGGCTGAAGATAAAAATACACATCAGAACAATAAGAAATTTAGGGCCAATGCCCAGGGCAAAACCCTCACCTTTGTGAGGTAAAACCCAGAGAAATTTTATTTATGAGAGAAGATCATTTTTAGCAGAGATGTCAAACTAGAACTGTCTGAAAAATACATTGAGAAATGTGCCTTAAGAAACAGAAATAAAATACCAGCCAAATACTGCTGTACGGCCCCTCTTAGCTTGCAAATTGTCTTGGAAAATATGCCATAAAAAATACCTTGATTTATGTGCTGGAAAACTTCAACAATCTGTACGGCAGCCTCCTCGATTTCTGTGCAGCAAGGTACAACACTTTCAGAACAGCAATAAATGTGTACTCCTGTCCGTACAGTCCGTACTGTACGGCCTTGTACGGTCCTCCTTGATTTCTGTGCAGCAGCAAAACAAAACCCTCTTAATTTTTGTGCCCTAGCTCATCTCTCTTTTCCTCTTGCTGAAAATGTCTCTCTTCTTCTCACGTGTGAGAATGCTCCTTTCTTCTTCCCACGTGTGAACCCTTTTCTCTCTCCCTTGGATGTACTTTGTCTTTTCCCCAAAGCTTTATTAAATAGGTGAAATCTCCTTTAGAAACCCTAACTAATTAAAACCCTAACCCTAACTTTATTTCAAGGGTCAAGATTAAATTAGATCTAAGGGTCTTTATTAAATGCACATTAAATGTCACTTTAATCATTTAATGACATTCACTTTATTTAATAAAGTCACTTTCACTTTATTAATATAAAGTCACTTTCACTTTATTGATATAAAGTCACTTTTTTATAATATAAAGTGAACTTAGGAAAATACAAAAACAAACTATGTCCCCACCAAGACATTACAAAAACGGTGAAGGACTTACTGAGTTACAATAAAAAATTAACACCAGTGTATCAGTTGCTCCGAGAGTTTGACATAGAAGAGTCTGCACTTCAAAACAGAGTAAATCAGCTAGTAGAATTGGATGAAATAAGGAGAAAAACTTATGATTAGAACTTTAAAAGTCAGGAAAAGACAAAGAGAGCCTTTGACAAGTCGGCTAGACAGAGAGACTTCAAAGTAGGGGATATAGTTGTCCTATGGGACAAAGGCAGAGAAAAGCCAGGGAAGCATGGGAAATTTGACAGCCTATGGTTAGGCCCTTATGTGATCAGATCAGTTGCGGGTCCAAATTCCTTCAACCTGAGTCACTTGGATGGTGAGCCATTGAACATTCCAAGGAATGGTCAACAACTCAAGTTTTATTACATATAGAGTCAACGTGGTGTCCAAAGGGACACCCTTCTGTAACGTATCTCTAACCTTTTTCCTTGCATTTCTTTACAGTTTTGTATTATTTCATCGGTTTATTCATTATGCATATAGATGTAAATAATTGTATGTCTATTTCATTTTGTATAGCAATTTCATTATTTATATTGTTGATTGTTTATTTATTGGTTTTTGCTTGAGGACTTATGTTGGTTATTGGTGAGAATTTGTGGTTGCAGGATTCTGGAGTTCTCATGTGCTCTCCGATGATCGAACCCATGTCCCCAAGTTGGAGCCAGATGTTGCCCACCTATTTCGACTAGGTGGCAACTCCATGTACATGAAGATGTACATAATTGTACTAATGGTACCTTGGAAAAATCTGAGGATTTTTTTCACTTCTGCAGGGCAATTGCCCCTTTGTAAAACGAAATGTCCACTCCCCTGCGTGGGAAAATTAATGTAATTATATGTGCTAGTGTGGGTCATATGATATGGATGCCACACCATGGAACTGGTTGTTAGGGAAGTCCCTTCATTGAGTGTTTTTTCCCTTTCCAATTAATCTTGTTGAATAAATGATTTTAATTGTTTGGTTTTTCATTCAAAATCCTCCAAAGTGGTGACGGGCGTTCTACCAGTCAAGTCCATGAGGTGGCTAAGGGTTCAAAATGTGGTTCGTGACCATACTAGACATTTGTATAGAGTCTTGCGGAGTTTTGTTGTGTTGTTGTATTTTTATTTATTTTTTCGAGTTAATTAATTTCACCCCTTTGTGGTTAATTAACTCAGTTTTGATGTAATAATGTAATTACTCAAGCATTGGCATTTTGTAATAGGGGCTATGAATGCAAGATAAAATTGCTATGAAACCCTTTAAGCCACTGCTTCGAGTCCCATGTCATTCAGATAAGTGGTTGAAGAGATAGACCAATTTTGGTCAAGAGGGGTCTATCTCCCCTAGGGAATTAATTAATTTCCCCAAGTCAAAAATTCATATTATTTGATTTTGAAGGAAAAAATCAAATAATGCCATGGTAATTTTGTTTGGGGGTTGTTAAGCCTAGAAAAATTTATTTCATAATTTTTCCACCCCCCCATGGCCAAGATAAAAATTTTTTCAAGTTATTTTTAATTTTTTCCTAAGCCAAAATTGGAAAAATTTAAAAATTAAATTGAAAATTTTAATCTAAGGTGAATGTATTTTTAGCCTAAGTCTAAAGGTTAAGTATTTTTTTGGAGCAAATGGCAAAGTCAAAGCCAAGTTAGAGCCAAAAGGTGGGTTAAAAGCCTCACTAAAAGGGGCGTCCAAGTATTAAAACCCTCACTAAAAATAGAGTGGGGCGCAATATAGTGAAGAGTCTCCACTAAATTGGAGAAGGGCGCTACCTAGAGGAGGCGCCACATTATAGTGGAGGCGCTAGCAAATGAGGGGCGTCATTTAAAAAGGGAGGGCGCAACTTGTAGAGGGCGCCACCAAATCTAGAGAAGACGCCAACTAATAAAGGAAGGGCGCTATACTTTAGTGGGACGCCCCCATATTAAGAGAAGACGCCCACATATGGTGGAGCGCTAGCCATTTTAGTGGGGCGCTATGCATTTGGAGGGGCGCTAGTCATAAAGGTGAAGGCGCCACCAAAGATAGAGGATGCGCCACATTTAGAGGACGTCTACCAAATTTGGAGGGGCGCCTATGCTATTGGGCCCACGTTTTTTACCTTAACTCATCAAAAGCATCCAAGCCATTGATTGATGGAGCATTTGGTCAAAACCCTAGATCTAAGGGTGAAGATTGCTTAAGACATGGATCAAGCACTCAGGCCGTTGATTGAAAATTAATCTAAGGGTGTAGATTGATTGAGAAGAATGTAAAGTCAAATACCTAGATCTAGTGGTGGAGATTTAACCTAGATCTAGATCTAATCTTGGCCATTGATCTTCAAGGGGTTGGAGTCTTCCTCAACTATATAATGAGGGTCTCACTCCCTCATTTGACATGATCTCTCATGCTATTGTTATGCTGCAGGAATACTTCCCCACTCTTCTCTGATACTCTTTTGCTATTGTAATCTTCTTGCCCTAGTTGGGCCACTTAATACAAGCAATCTTTGGAGGAACTTTTGGTGGCTCTTTTGTACATTGCATGCTTCTTTGTAAGGTAACCTGCTTTGTATTTGTTTTAGTTGTATTTGTATTAGTTTAGATAGCTCTCCACAAAGTATTTTGTGGAGAGACTTGTAGGTAGAAGTATTTCTATCTGCATTTGTGAGTAGATTAGTAAAATTCTACAAAGTATTTTGTAGGGTTTATTTATGTGCTCACCTCTTTGCTTACATTGTGCAGCCCTTATAAGTGTATTTGCAGGGAACTAGAACAAAGGAGCACCTTCTCCATTGATTAAAAACTCTGTTTTTCATTTTCGCACTTTGGTTTACAAGGGTTTTAGAACTCGGTTTTTATCACTGTATAGTGATAAAAACCTTCGTTTTAAGGCCAACCCTTAGTATATTAGTATAGGCTTTTATTTCTGCTGTTTTAACATCATTTAGGTGGCTGGAAACTCAGTTTTCAGCCCTCTAAACATCATATTTCTGTCATTTTTACATTCAGATTTTTACTGTAAATTAGCGATTTTTTTGGTACTAATTTTCTGATAATTTTTTTAGTGTTTCTTGTGATTTCCAGCGAACATAGCTTGATGGTTTGTGACAGGTTTTGCACAGTTGAAGGGGAGGTGCTGCACGAATTGGCACAGAAATACCTCACCCTTCAAACAGAACCAAAAGGGGTTCAAACCCTCACCTCTCTCTCTTTTATTTTCTAATAATTGTAAACCCCAACGAGAAGTTCTCTTGGGGTATTCTGCAAAATTTATAATCACTTGTAATCTATATGTAAATAGATTAGGAAGTAGAGTAGGAAGTAGAATACTAGTTGCTTAGTTTTCTGTTTATGCAAGTTTTTCTGTTTACCCACCTATCTTTGTGACAGACCACCATCTCTGTCACAGAGATTGAAGTGAGGTTAGTTTACTTAGTTTTATTTTTTCTGTTACCCACCTATCTCTGTTACATACCACCATCTCTGTAACAGAGATTGTTGTGAGGTTAGCTTAAGCATAATTTTTATTTCTGTTACCCACCTATCTCTGTGACAGACCACCATCTCTGTCACAGAGATTGCTGTGCGGTTAGGCATTCCTTTTACAGTTTTCTTTCAAGTTCAGTAATCTTTAATTTTTTGTTAAAGGAAGTAACCATACAACCCATCTATCCTGCGTATCCTCTATCCACTTGTCATCTCCCTTTAGGGACTTCAAGTTGGATATGAAAAGCAGGAGAAGTGGGGGCTTAGGTAATTAGAACAACACTTTCCTTTTGCTACAAATTCAACACATTTTACTTCCAAGTCCAAGATCAAGTACCAGCACCTCCCATAAGGGATACCGCTTGGTTGATCTTGTTGATAGTTTTAAAATTAACCTTGTATGCTAATCACCCAAATATTAAAATTTACCCTCTAAAAGTAACCAACAAAAACTTCAATATTTCCTGCTCCTCTACTCGGTTATCACCCTTCGGGGTACTCACGAGATACGACAGGGGATAGGAAAGTCTTAGTTTAATAGGCATCCATCTAGTAATTTTCCTGTTAATTAAAAACAATGACCTTGGAGGCGACTTGGGGTAGTAGACTGAGGGGGGTCTCTAGGCGTTTTACGTCCTCCTTGTTGAGCACCAGGCCATTGGGGTTTGACCTGTGAGCTACGGGTGGGCTTTGTTCCCACTTTGTTGAGCGCAACAGCACTCCCTCTTTGACTGGAGAAGAACTAGATCGGGGTAGTCACACCACCGGTTCTAAAACTTAACTTCAAGAAGAAACACTTTAATAAAATTTACTAAAATAAACCAAGAGACATTGCAAAACCGGTTCTATAACACTTTTCTCATTTCAGAGCACTTTCACTCCAGCATTGCAATACAACTCTTTACTTTCAGTTTCATTTACTTTTCAGTTACATTTACTTTCAGTTCTGCAATTGTGGATGTGGTGAATGCTTAACCTTTGTTAACTGCTTCAAGTAAATCAAACTTAAAGTCTTTCCATATTTCATTTACTGTTGGTTTAATAATTTTCATTTAAGGCATTTTCTTTATGCTATATCTTGTCTAAATTTGTAAATCTGGTTCACATTTGTGTAAACTGTAGATATTTTACCTTTTCATTGTTTATACTGACAAATTTAAATTAATTGTACATTGCTTAAATATCTTGGTTCATTATTGTTTACCATTGTATCATTTATTTGTTTATTTATTACATTGTTAGACAACTTAATCTGTGGATAATTAACTTAGATTTGCATCCATTAAAAGTTGTATTTTCTGACTCCATTCTTTAGGCACTGGTTTAAAATAAAAGGACTGACTGTCATTTAAATCTTGCATATTGCATCAGTTTGACTGTCATCTCTCAGAACCTTAGCCTCAGTTTTAATAAAAGATCCCTTTAATTAATTTATTAATTAATTAATAAAACTGGAACTTAGTCTTTCCGTAGGGACTACCCCCCTTGGCTCTGTTGGGATCTTGCCTAAACGGAGGAGTTGTGGACTGTGGTGACAGTGGTCCCCAGCTCTCGCTTGCCCCCAAGGACACACATAGTAGGTTGTGACTTTCCTGTGTCTTAAAGTGTGAATTAGGCGGCAACAAGGTGGATCCAGGATGGACGGTAAAGGGATAAGCAACTAAAAAGGTGGAACCAAGATAGCCTCGACTCCCTAATGGATGGTTGTCACGCCAATCGAGGCAATCTTCACTTGATGTTGTCTTAGCCCAAGACAACAATGGGGGAGACCCAGATCTACTCCCGACAGGAGAGATCAAACCAAAACACCAGATCGAATCAAATGGAGTTGAAGTACATAAGGTGTAAGGTGGAGTAAACCCTAGATCTATGGATGAAGTCACAAGGTGAATTAGGGCTTGAATCAGGGGTTTATGGGATATGAAATTTGCTCCAAGTTCAAAATACAAGTGACCTATAAGCTTATTACTAGATTCGAGATTAAGGTACTAGCAAAAGATGAGAATATCCACTGCCTTGGGAAACATGACCAATGCAGGGAGGGTAAGAACAGGATTGGGGCTATCTAGTACTAAGGGGAGACTCGAAAGAAGGTATTACAGTATCAAAACACTCGAGCCACAAGGAAAAGATCAAATCACAAGAGAGGGAGGCAACATGAAGGGTAGCGCTAGGGTTTGGAGAATAGTGCGTTGGGATTTGGGCCAAATGGAGTCACTTTAGCAAAACGTTTTTGAAGACCCACTTAGGGTTTGGCCCGATAAACAAAACCCAGAAATGGTTTGCCGAGAGATCAAGCGGTTTGATCCATAATATTTTTAGATTTTTTTAGATTTAGTGTTTTAACATGAAAATGAAGATGCCAATGGATTGAGATCTAGAAAAGAAGAATTAACCTGTAGATCTTACATGGAAAACCTTGTAGATGCCTTAATGATGATGATCTATGCCGTCCTGATCAATTTGAGAAGATTTGAAGGAAGCTTCTATGTGAAACAATTTGCTCAAGGAAGCCAATGCGCCCTCTCTCCTGCACAACAAACGTCAACCATATCAGATTTGATGCGTCACGACAAAAGAACAAATGCTACAGAAAAATAGCAAGATGAAATCATAGATCGCAATGATACTAATGAAAACCCCTTGATACAAGAGAAGCCAAACCAAGCGAGTTGAGGAACCTCTGCAAAAAAGCCCAAGTTGAAGTCGCCCTCCTGTAGACAAGACAATGTTTCCAAAAAATATAGATCTCACAACAAATACCCAAAAGTTAGGAAGCAATAGATTTTCCAATCACCATCTAAGAACAACAGATGCAAAAGGAGATCCAAGAATTTCCACAAAAATAGTTTTCTATTATCCAGATCCAAGAGCCAAAGACCCCTTTCAAATGAGAAGTTCTCTCCTTTAAATAGGAATGAGAGAATCAAAATCCTAACCACTTTTCAAATGGGTGGCTAAGATTAAAAGATACAAATGTTCTAATCAACGGTGGAGATGAGCTCAACATTCAATCCTAACCACTTTTCAAATGGGTGGCTCAGATTAAAAGATACAAATGTTCTAATCAATGGTGGAGATGAGCTCAACATTCAATACATGGATCAATACCATAATATAATATAAAAGTGGACTAAATCACCCTAGGAGAGGGGATCCCACTCAACAAAAAAATAAATGAAGCACATGGTGGGTCCAAGGAGTGTTAACTAACTCCCTTTGGGTGTCCCTATGGCACAATAAAAATAATATAATTTTTTAACTATGAAATTGTGCCTCCTTGAAGAAATCGTGAGCCTTCAAAAAGCTCCAGAAAATAATAACATATGCCCGAAAAATAGATGTGGGTCCATCCAAGTGCTGCAATTGCTGGAAAAGAAGTGGAAGACAGCATCCTCATCATCAGAACTCATCCCATGCCATTTCCTTGCCTCGGTAGCCCAAATCGAATTATTTAGTAGCCATTTTAATTATTTTTCATCTGCCTCGAGAAACATGACATGCCAAAAACTACCTCCTAGGGTGCCTGCGTTATCCAACTGAGCCTAGCAGGCTCTCTAGGAGGGGGTAACATGGTACAAACAAGTGGCTGGACCCGCCATGCCTCATACAGCGCTCGAGGAGATCCAAGAAAAATATCACCCTGCTAAGACAGGCCATTCAGTACGATAAAAATGTACCAGAAGGGTAAACTGAGCCAAATCATCTCTGCAAGCGCCCAGAACTGAAAACAATCTGTCTCACTAGACTCAGAGAGTCCAAATCCATCTGAGGTGTATACTCATACACTCTATAGGCATCTGCACGATCATGTACAATATCCAATATACCCAGATAAACAAAATAATAATCTGTAAATGACCATATAATATAACCCAAGCTATCGTCCATCCGCTGCAAGTGTTCAAAGATCAAGACATGCTCTACAAATCATTCAAGTAATAATCATAACAAGTAGCAATCATTTCATTGGCGATCTATCAACCAAATATATAAGGTTTACATTTATTAACTATAACTCAATCTAGACTTTCAAGATCATACTCACTTCATAGTTGTAATCAATTTGCTAGTGAAGGGTGAAGGCTAAAAATTCAGAAGGCTAGGGCAAAGGGATGACCACCAACTCGACATTGTGACACTTCGGATATGGAAAGGGAATACTCACTCTAGCATATGACGGACAAGCAACAACATAGGGGATGGCAGTGTCTCACAAATGGGTGAGTTACTTCAGAGGTGCTTATTCACCTTGAGAAATGCTCACAATCCAACTCAATACAAGTAGGCCAACAATCCTTAGATATAAATTTTAGGAATCATTGCTTTTTTGGGCTTTTGATTTTCCATAGCCTTGGTCCATGTTTTTATTACACGGATTTTTATTATTTAGGCTTTATGCATTCATGTATGTTGAAAAACACTACTTTTCATGAATGTATTAAGATATTCTTTTCATTGTACTTCAAAGCCAATTTCATTAGGCTAGCCTTGCATTCACGTATGTTTAGAAACACTACTTTTCATGAATGGGATTTTTCATAAGATATTCATTTCATTTCCAAATACATTGTATTGATGGCATCGCTACTTGTTTCAGGTTAGCCAACACAACCTAGGCAACTTAGAGTCGTGACACAAATAACAGGGAGGTTTGTCCAACAAAGGCTCTAGTGGGGAAAGGTCCTCCATGCCATAAATCAAGTAGTAGGTCGGGTTGAGAACATAATTGGAAGGTAATGGATGGGTGGAGACAATGAATAATGAAACCAACACTAGCAAGCCAAAGTATGGTGAGAATGACTACCTCTATTCTCCCTAAGGAGGGTAAAACCAATGAGTATAGATCAAGAACTTCCAGGTCTGAGTAGGGACATCAATACATAATATCAATACATCCAAGTCCACATATTTATATGATCGCCAGATCATGACACTAAATGCTAATACATGTCACACAAATGAGTATAAGAGCAAATGATAACCATAACACAAGATAATATAAGGCGAGTCATAAACATGTAAATAATCCATCTGAACCAACATCAGTCCAATGAGAAAACACTGATACAACCCTGGGCACCAATAACTGCTCTGTAAATAGATAAAATGACTACATCAGTCTCCAAATCTGAGTGTCCTGAGACTCAGTCATGGCATGGGATAGTACTATAGTCCATCAATCAAATCATGATCCATCATAGATGCTCATCTCAGCATCTCATATGTAGGGGAACTGGCTGCAAAATGTATTGAAATCTAAAAAATAGAATATGGTAGCCTGACTACTATATATGTGATAACATTGCCTTCTTTAGATTAGTGATCATAGGCATGGCCATTGGTTTGCAGTCTTCCATTCGAAATCTCTCCAGGATCTTGATTGCAAACTTACCTTGCTTAAGGAAAATCTCCCTTGGTTTCTACCAAACCTCCAACCCTAAGCAGCAATGCCTCATGCCATTGTGCTTAATCTTGAACTATGCTATGATATCTACCTTGCACTCTGCAATGAGCTTCTTTGAACTTGTAAGAAACAAGTCATCTCCATACACCAAAACAAGCAGATCGATCTTAACAAATATCCATACCTTGTAGGTATCCATTGATCCTAGAATACACACTCTTGGTGCTTGTTTGAGTCCATATAAGGCCTTTTTCACCTTGCAAACCGGGGATTCCTTCCCACTGATCTCAAAGTCACGAGGTTGCTTTATGTACATCTCTTCTTCAATTATCTTGTGGAGGAAAGTTGTCTTCACATCCATTTGATGTATCCTTCATCCCATAATGGAAACTAAAGACATCATTGCAAAAATGGAAGTGTACTTGACGACTGGAATAAAAGTCTCCTCGTAGTCCACTCCCTCTTTCTAGGAGAACCCTCTTGCCACAAACATCGCTTTGTACTTCTCTATGCTATCATTTTGCCGCATGCTTGATCTTGTAGAGCCGCTTGAATCTCATTACCGATTTCCCTTCCGGTCTAGGCACAATGTCCCATACATCATTCTTCATGATGGAGGTGTACTCCACCATGGCATCCCTCCAAACTTGCTGGTTTGGTACTTAATGAAAATTGGAAGGCTTGGAATATATGAAGCTGCTCATCAATGCCATGTAGTTTGGAAACTTTTGCTCTCCTTGAATTGGCTTCTATGAGCCTCAACATGCTTCTAAGCATCCCTCAATGTCTAAGTGAACCATTGAGGCCTCTTGACAAAACTGGTAGGAGCGAAAGGCTTCTTCCTATGCGCCTGAAGGTTGCTACCTTGAACTAGAATTCACTGTCGACCCTGGCTCAATCTTCCAGCAGTACACTGAAACAAGAGCATCGCATGTGAAATCAACCAGCAGTACACAAATGATAAATCAACCATGACACATTAGATTTAGTTAAACAAAATATCGTTTAATTTAGACCATTGTTGAAAAAGGATAAATGGAGTCTGCTGAAGGGAAGTGTTGTGCAAATGCTTTTTGGTCAGTTTTAGTTATTATGGATGAAAGGATTAAGGGGAAAAGGGGATTACCAATATACCCGAAAGTACTTGGGAATATGTTCGGATTTTGACTAATATGGCTTTGCACAAGGACATGTGGGCTAGATGGAGTCACGAGGGTGTGTCCAACACTACACCAAACGAGGGTGTGTCCAACATTACACCAAATGAGGGTGTAGCCTGACGGGCCCTCGTGGTCATTTTCTAGCTGTTCCTGCTTCCTTCGCAAAATTTGCCCACATAGTGAAGCTCGAAAACACCGGATTTTCGTTATGTTATGGGGATTGATTTTATTAATGTCTAATTCTTGTTAGATGTGGGAATTATTGAGTGCACACTTTTGCTTTTGGTTATCCCAAAGATAGAGCGAACATGCGATGGGAAAGAGCATACACGGAAATGGCGAAATGTTTGTTCCAATTTGAGATTGTAGAAACAAAAGTAAAGAAGTAAAAACTGAATACTACAGCCAGGAGAGTCTTTCAGGCCTGAAGGCTGTACTTGGGAGAGTAAGGCTAGGTTAGTATTCGTTTACTTTACTTGAAAAAGGGCCGAGCATAAAATAAAACTCTGAAACTACTTTAGAAACTATACAACCTTTTTTGAGGTGGAGTATGTGATTACGTTACAAAATAAAGTAAAAAGGTTAGAAAAATTCACAGCATGAAAAGACAAATGCAAATCCCCCCTAGGGGGGATGGGGTGTGGGC
Organism: Pseudotsuga menziesii; assembly: GCA_001517045.1. Lineage (NCBI taxonomy): Eukaryota > Viridiplantae > Streptophyta > Pinopsida > Pinales > Pinaceae > Pseudotsuga > Pseudotsuga menziesii. Next base: position 12,234 of record LPNX010196529.1, read on the forward strand.
ACTTGGTTGCCCATCTGATCTATTTTATTATGGTATTTACAATGCTTTGAAGAAGCCCTCTTTCTCCTTATAAGATTAGAGGAAAGTGGTTACAATTTTTTGGATGAGGTAAAGGAGGGAAGATGAGGCTTCAAGGTGGCCTTGAATCGCTTGTACATGTCAAAATTTTGCCCCAAAAGACTCAAAACCTGCTATACAAATAGAAAAACCAGAAAACTAATAAGTATCAAAAAGTGCCCAAAATCACTCTAAAAGTGACTTGGACAAACCTAGAAAAAGACTAAAAATTTCTAAGTTAATAGTAGGTCTAAGAAAGCAAGTCACTAAGATGAGTGGGCTTGTGAGACCCACTTTTCTTAGGATCTTGTACAACCTTTAAAGGGAAACCAATTCAGGCACTTTAGATTTATGAGATATAACTTTTAAAATCAAATGCTAGACTTTTTTTTCAAGCCTTAAGATTTTACTATGAAATGACTTGCATAAAAGAGAAACTAACCATGTTAGATCTAGTATAAAATAAGCTTTTTAAATTTGAAGATCTAAGAATGAAAGAAATCCGATCGAATTAATGAAACTTGCATAAACGAGATCTGAAACTTGTAAGAAATGGTAGCCAAGAAGATTAAAACTTTAAGAAGTGAAGGAAAGAGAGATTGAAAGAGTGCTGGAAGCCTGGGAATATTGGGCCATGGAGTTTGCTTTGGTGGAACACCGAGGGACTATGTTCCTCAATAAGATCTTGAAGATGAGGAGGATGCAAACTAGCTCAACCTCTTCTCCAAGTGAAGATCATTTGCAACATAAAAGTCCTTGCACAAATAGATGGTTAAAACATAGGTGTTGTTGGAAAAATAAACTAAGAAAGCATGCAATTAAACTTAAAATACATGCAACTTTAAGGGACCTAAAACAAACAAATAGTAAGAGCATAAATCAAACTAGAATAATCTCTTACCCTACTGGGAGGGAGCTCCCCTTCAAGGCCCACAGTTAACCAACAAAAAACAAAGACAAATAATATAGATTATACCTCATAAGCACTTGACAATCACCATCTACACATGAAAAGCATTACACCATAGATCTTGCCTCCAAATCCTTTATTCCAAATGGTAAACAATACAATACCAACAAGAGCATTCCTTTGGTCCTCTGACCATGAGAAAAATGAGAGCAAGAGCTTGCTTAAATAGGAAAAATGAGAGCAAATCCCAAGGGGGGCGAATTTGCCAAGTGTTGGAGCTTTTTGAAATGAATGGGGGCAAACTAGAGTGAACTAGAGATGGTAGGCGCCACCTCTCACAAGGTAGGTCACCCTTGCCTCTTTCTATGACACATATACAAGAAGAGGTGGGCTTTTTCATGGATAAATGTGCCCCTCTAAGGAGAAATTCGCTCCCTCATGGATTTGATTGGAATTGGCTTGATTTGATCTTGATTTGGGCTCCAATTAGCCCCAACATCATCCTTAGTTGAACTGGAACATGTCTAGGACAAGTACCCACTGATTTAGGGATGTGTTTTTTCTCCATATTTTCCATTTTTCTAATTTTTATTCACTTTTTTGGGATATTTTTCACTTAAGTAATAAATTAATCACTTAAAACTTAGGAAAAGTGGGTTTTGGGGTATAGTGGATGCCCTAAGTTTGAAAACGAGCACCCACATGACAAATTTGTCCCCTTAGCCACACTTTTATGACACTTTGAAGTTTCCCAATTAAACTATTAAAAAATAACCTAAGTTTACGGGAAAAATTATTTTGCTTGGAAATTACAAAAAAAAACTATGGGGGACCTAGTGGAATGTTCATATGACTCAAAAAAGTGATTAGCATGGTAATATACATAAGCACCTAGACTTTATCAACCTCCTAAGGCCTAACCACTAAGGCGAATACTACAGGTTTAAAGATTGAGTGAAAAACTCAAAAATTATAAGTCGTTTGTGCAACAATCGATAATTAACAAGGTAAAAACACTCTAGAGTACTACATTGATAGCTAATTCTAAGTAGGCCAAGCCTTTTACAAAACGTCATCATGCTACGTCAACTTATTACAAATTCCCCGTAGGGTATGTGTTGAATTTTAGCATTCTTTAAGTGCCCTGTGGCCAATGCAAGTGGTCATAGGGGTCCTTCATGCCCACTTAAAGTACATCATCATAAATAGGGAGAAATACTAATGCTTTTATCTCAAACTCCTTGTGCCACCAAGATCGGGTACTAGGTGTCTTAACTAAGGGTAGCTAATCCTTGGAGAAAGTCACAAAGCCCACAAATCGAGGGTAGGAGTGCCTCACATGCTTAGACCCGGTCTAGGACTTATAGTGATGTCCTGGTAACTGACCAGGTGCCTCGGCCCTAGGCTGCATCATTTGACTCAATGCTAAATACTTGGTAACTGACCAAGCGTCTCCATTCTCTAAAGAATGGACCTCAACCCTAGGTTGAGTCCCCCTGTCCTAGACTGGTTCATCTTCTTGGTAACTGACCAGGTGCCTCTGTTCAAAGAATGGCAACTCAGCTCTAGGTTGAGTTCCCCCAGTGTTGCACTGGTTCCACATCCTGGTAACTAACCGGATGTCTCCATTCAAAGAATGGCTACTCAGCTCAAGGTTGAGTCCCCCTAGTGCTAGACTGGTTCCACATCCTGGTGGCTTGACTATATGTCTCCATTCAAAGAATGGCTACTCAGCTCAAGGCTGAGTTCCCCCAGTGCTGGACTGGTTCCACATTCTGGTGACTTGACTAGATGTCTCCATTCTCCAAGAGAATGGTTCTTGATGCTGCTTAGGAAAAATCAACACTCCCTCTCAGCGAGAGAGGTATTCTTGACCATGCCAAGCTTGTCCCGAAAGTACACAAACTTCGTTGTGTCAGAAGCTTAGTCAGGATATTTGCAATTTGTTCGTCTGTACGGATGTATTGCAACTTTAGAGTGCCTCTCTTTACTAGTTCTCTGATGAAATGATACTTTATTTCAATGTGTTTCGATCTATCGTGAAACACCGGATTTTCTGAAAGCTTAATGCAACTCTGATTATCGTGATGAATAATCGTTGAGTCAAGCTTTCCACCGAACATATCAGATAGTAGTTTCCTAAGCCAAACTGCTTCCTTGTAGGCATCACTTGCAACAATATACTCGGCTTCAGCTGTACTATGGAACCTTGTTTTTTGCTGGACCAAGAGATCATTGTAGATCCCATACTGAAGCAGCAACCTGAAGTACTTTTCCGGTCTACTGCACCAACAACCCAATCTGAGTCAACATATCTAGCTAACATTATTCCACTGTTGGAAGTATACCTGATCCCATAAGTGATGGTACCTTGCACATATCTGAGTACATGTTTAGCAGCTACCCAGTGTATGTGCTTCGGATCGGACATGATTTGACTCGGAGCATTCACTATGTAACAGATTTATGGTCTCGTGTGTATGAGATACATCAGAGATCCAATGAGCTGTCGATACAGGGTAGAGTCCACATCTTGTGAGCTGGTGCTTGAGTCTCACAACTTCTTCAAGTTGGTTGTCATGGCTACGCTCATGGACTTGCAGTCCTACATCCCAAATCTTTGCAAGATGTCCATTGCATACTTCCCTTGTGTTAGAAAGATCTCACTAGCTTTTGCCAGACCTTTAGGCCAAGAAAATATTGCATCAGACCAAGATCCTTCATTTCAAACTCAGAGGTGAGCTCCCTCTTACACTATGCTATCAACTGTTCCTCTCCTATAAGGAACAAGTCATCCACATGTAGGACTAGGATCAAGATATGATTATAAACAACCTTAAAGTATAGATTGCAGTCAACAGTACTTTTGAAAAACCCCAAGCTGTGAAGGTATCCATCCATCCTCACATACCAGAATCTCGGAGCTTGTTTGAGCCCATACAAGGCTTTCTTTAGTTTACACACATGGGACTTATCCCCACGAGTCACAAAGCCTTTAGGTTGTTCAATGTAGACTTCCTCATCAATCTTGCCATTGAGGAAGGATGTTTTTACATCCATATGATGTAACTTCCATCCGAACACTGCAGCAAGAGATATGATGGTTCTGATAGTAGTATACATGGCAATAGGATTAAAAGTCTCATCATAGTCTATGCCCTCTTTTTGGGTAAAGCCACGAGCTACAAATCCGGCCTTGTACTTCTCAATGTTGCCATCAACAACATGCTTGATTTTGTAGAGCCATGTTGATGTTACCACTGACTTTGCTGTCAGTCTGGGAACAATTTCCCACACATCATTTTTCATGGTTGAACTGTACTCTTCAATCATAGCATCAATCCATACTTGTTGACTTGCTGCTTCTTTGTATGTGGAAGGTTCAACATTGATGAGCTAGCTCATAGGACTTGAGTACTTCTGTGGCCTTATGCTTTCTTTGAATGTCCTGGGAGGAGCTTTATGCTTCTCAGCTTCTTGTACCGTTTCTCGATACCAGGCAGATCTCCTTTTGGAAGGAGAGACTTCAAGCAGTTCTTCTGGTGGACTTTCAGCTTCCTCAGGTACATTTGGAATTTGAGTCCCAAATTCTTCTTTCTCCCTCAGAACTTCTAAATCTAGGATCTCAGAAGGAGGTTCTTCATCTTACTTTGAAAGCTCTTGTGTTTGACGAAACACAACTTCCTCATGGAATATCACGTCTCTACTGACTTCAATGTACCTATGTCTAAGGACTTAGATGCGGTAGGATTTCGAGCTGTCACTGTAATCGACAAATATACCTTTCTTTCCGGAAGGCTCTAGCTTAGCCCTCTTTTTGGTACATGAATATAGACCGAAGTGCCAAAAATCCTCATGTGGTCAACTGCAGGTTTCTTGCTAGTAAAGACTTCTTCTGGAGTCTTTTCCCCTAAGATAGCACGAGGGCTTTTGTTTTGGATGTACATAGCAGTACATGTAGCTTCGACCCACAGGGATAAAGGAAGATGAAGGTTAGTCAGCATGGCTTTGGCAGCTTCACCGATCATTCTGTTCTTCCTGAGGGTTGTAAGGCACTTTCAACTCTTTCTTGATTCCTGTTTCTCGGCAAAAATCATCAAACTCATTAGACTCATACTCACCTCCTTTATCTGACCTTAGGATACAGATGTGTCTGCCTGTTTGATTTTCAATCAGAGCTTTGAACTCTTTGAACTTGTCAAAAGTTTCACTTTTGGCTTTGAGAAAGTAAATCCATGACTTCCGAGAATGATCATCTATGAATAAAACATAGTACAAGGCTCAAGCACCCACTCAAGGAGGGTGAAGACATAGGTCCACAAATGTCAGAGTGAATTAAATCCAATATTCCTTTAGATCTATTCTTGCTTATGGAGAAGGATTTCTTAGTGTTCTTACCTAGAGCACATCCCTTGCAAATTCCATCATGTTTGGGAGAAACCTCTGGCATACTTGTAACCATCTTTTAAAGGCCTGGAAGAGTTGTATAGTGGAGGTGTCCAAACCTCTGATGCCACAACGCACATGGATCAACTGTGTGGTGAACCAAGGCTTGTGTAGAGTTTCTGGAAGCTTTATAAAGACCTCCCTCTCGAACCCCAGTCGGTACAGATGAGCTTAGCTTCTCATTCTTTGCCCATAGTAGGACCTTCTTGTCCATGAAGAGGACTCTGTAGCCCTTGTCCTCTAAGCCAGCAACAGAGAGGAGGTTTTTCTTCAAACCAGGAACATATAAAACAGCATCAATATGCAAAACTGTACCTGAATCAAGTTGAAGTGAGGTTGAGCCAAATCCTTCAAGCTTGTAAGTGGAGTCATCTCCAAGTTCCACTTGAGTAGTGAACTTCTTCTTTCTGTAGCCGGTGAGTGCTTCGCGATGACCTGTCATATGTCTGGAGGCACCACTATCTACTAACCAAGAGTTAGCACTGTCAGTGATGGATCCAGAAAGAGCAGAGATCAGGTAATATTCCCTTCTAGGTTCGTCTTCTTTGGTAGCCTTGGTATTCTTCTTCTTCTGCAGTAGAAGCTTGGAACCTCCTTTTGAACTTCCTCTTGGGCTGCCTGCAATCCTTGGAAAAATGCTGAATCTTATGACAATTATAGCATTCCAATTTTGAAACATCAATGTGTTTACCTTGTGGTTTCTTTCCCTTCCCTTTCTGAGGGGAGGGCTTCTTGAACTTCCTTGTCTTAGCTGTAAGAGCAAGGTTTCCTTCCTTAGTGCCAGTTGCCTTGGTTTGAACTCTTCCTTCTTCCAAGCAATCATGCCAAAGTCTATCAAAGTTTGGATGATTTTCATGTCCACTTACTGCTGCCAAAAAGGTTTCCTGAGAGTTTGGGAGACCATCGAATACAGTCTTTACAAGATCATCATCATCCACAATAATGTCAATAGCAGTAAGTTGGTCTCTTACCTGTGCAATCTTTGTAAAGAAGGGTCCAACTCATTCATCCTTGTTCATCTTCAGTGTTCAAAGCCTTTTCTTTAAAACTCTCTTCTGACTAGGAGCCTTCTTTTCATACAGATTCGTCAAGGTGTCTAAGCGTTCTTTGGCAGTCTTCAATGATGTGATGGTGGGCATTAAGGTTTCCTTGACTGAGTCATAGATGATCCTTCTAGCCTTTGCTTGCTTCTTCTTGAAAGCAATTCTGCCAACATTAGATGTTGGTTCTTCTATGGTGTTGAAAACCAAGTCATCAAGGTCATTCTCCTCCAGGATGGCTGTGAGCCTAGCTTTCCAAGAGTTGTAATTTGCTGAACCTTCAAGCTTTTCTTCTAGTCTGAACGTGTTGGTAGCCATCTCTGCTTCACAAGTCAGTTATCGAAGTCTGCAAAATGTCCCAAGGTCTAGAAAGACAATAGTAATCTGCTCTCTTACTGGGGTCTTCACATGCAATGCTCTGATACCATGTTGATTTTTAGCATTCTTCAAGTGCCCCGTGGTCAATGCAAGTGGTCATAGGGGTCCTTCATGCCTACTCAAAGTACATCATAAATAGGGATAATTCCTAATGCTTTTATCTCAAACTCCTTGTGCCACCAAGATCGGGTACTAGGTGTCTTAACCAAGGGAAGCTAATCCTTGGAGAAGGTCACAAAGCCCACAAATCGAGGGTAGGAGTTCCTCACATGCCTAGACCCGGTCTAGGACTTATAGTGATGTCCTGGTAACTGATTAGGTGCCTCAGCCCTAGGCTGCATCATTTGACTCAATGCTAAATACTTGGTAACTGACCAAGCGCCTCCATTCTCCCGGAGAATGGCCCTCAGCCCTAGGTTGAGTCCCCCAGTCCTAGATTGGTTCACTTCCTGGCAACTGACCAGGTGCCTCCATTCAAAGAATGGCCACTCAACTCTAGGCTGAGTTCCCCCAGTGTTGGACTGGTTCCACATCTTGACAACTAATTAGATGTCTCCATTCAAAGAATGGATACTCAACTCAAGGTTGAGTTCCCCCAGTGCTGGACTGGTTCCACATCTCGGTGACTTGACCAAATGTCTCCATTCAAAGAATGGATACTCAACTCAAGGCTGAGTTCCCCCAGTGCTGGACTGGTTCCACATCCTAATGACTTGACTAGATGTCTCCATTCTCCAAGAGAATGGCTCTTGATGCTGCTTAAGAAAAATCAACAGTATGAACATGCAAACAATTAAAAAAATGGGCCAAGATTGGTCTTGAAATGTATTCTCAACTTTTGAGCATTGACAATGAACAAAGGACTTGTTTATAACTTTGGCAGCTCACTAGAAATCCACCTAAGTGCAACTCAGTGGGTAACACTACTGAGCTTCAGAGAAATATGAAGGTTGATATTATGTTTGCTTGCATTATAGGGAGGTAGGATGGTGCTAAAGAAGATTGGTGTCTTCTTTGTGCAAGTTGATGCTTGTACTAAGGGAGTTGATACTTCCATCTAGTGGGTGCTAGAAAACTGATTGAGTTGGTGCTCAATAATTGTGATGTACAGAAGTTGAAGCAAGCTTGCTTGACATCCTAAGAAGAAGAGGTTTTCTCCCTTGATGGGTTTCCTAGTAAAATCTGAGTCTGTGCATATTATGTGTATGATTGATGTTATATGTCTGCACATTTGATATCCATTGTTAAGTAATTTCATTATTGGAAATTAGACAGAATTGACTAAAGTTTATAAAAGATTAAGCTTGAATGAAACTGATTCACCGCCC
>LPNX010196529.1:21337-63159 GCA_001517045.1 Pseudotsuga menziesii
CTTATGGGATGGATCCTAGACTTGATTAAAAGACTATTGAGCTAGGGTTAAGTGGATTGATTTAGGGTTTATCTAGGTTGTTCAAATGCAGTCAAATTCAAGGAATTTACCCAATAGCTAGTTAGCTTATTAGATCTAAGAAATTGTGCTAGGGCTTAGATGATCCAAAATTGTTACCCTTGGTGAAATGATCAAATTGATTGGAAATTAACAAAGGCAAGAGATGGAATATGCTTAGTTAAAGCCTTGACACAAGATGACTTGCTTCACACCAAAAATCAAACTATTAACAGACGCAAAGCAAGACATCAAGCAATACTAGGTCAAAATGACCTTCTTTCACTTGGAGTGAACGGGTTCAGGGACTGGTGCCTAGATTTGTGGGTTAAATGGAGTCCAAGAGAAGATGCCCAAGCTATAGATTTGCCCGAAAGCGCACTACGAAAAATACCCTAGTGGCAAAATAACTGAAATAACAAAGTAAGCAACTACAATAACTGTTTAAGGGTTTGATTGTTTAATTTTATTGTTGACAAATGGTTTGAGAAGAAATCTAACAAAGTCCAAGTACATACTTGGATCTAGATGGTTTATTTGGGTCCTTTCTCCATCTTCAACAACACCGGTTAGATCAATGTTTTCCTCCGCAACAAGTCACTATGAATCTCCAATGACAATCGCCCTTCAAAACCCCAAGAAAACAATTAGTGACACAAATGCAATAGCTAAAAAGTAACTTGTAACTTTGTAAGACAATTTTATGCAATAGGAGCAATATCAAATAGCAATACGAAAATAGCAAATGAAAATAAATGGCAATTGCAATAGCAAATAAAAATAAATGGCAATTGCAATATCTATTTTTATCAACAGATGAATCCCCTATCACTTTAGCAAGTCTCTCAAGCCAAGTGAGTCACCCCAATTCGCCTTGGTGAAGTCATCCTCATCATGCAAGAACAAATTTTATAAAAAAATATTTGCTGGATACGGAGTATGTAGATGATCTAGTAGTAGAAGCAATTTGGAAAGAAAGAGAAACCAAAATTTTCCATCAATAGACCAAAATCTGCACTAGAGAAATTTTATTGTCAATTTGCTTCCAAGAGCCAAGAGTCATTTACAAATGAGGGTCTCACTCTCTTTTATAGCTAAGAGGAACCAAATCCCTAACTGATGCTTATGTCAACGGTGGAGATTAAAATATACAATGAATAGATCAATGTTGGAGATTAAATCTCACTTTTTAAATTTTTTACAAGCTAGAAATGATCAAACCTAATGAGGAGGGGCAAATTACCTTCTAAGCCCATGATACAATGAATGATACACATGTGAATACAACACATGTTGTTCTATGAGGCTCAATTCACCCCTAGGCAATCAAGATCCACTTTTACATAAACATCTAGCTCAAGATACAAGTCATCAAAAGAGAAAGTTGCCATCGTAGGGAGAAAGACACCCCCAATGGAGGAAATGAAACATGTCATATGATAACATATGAAAGTACTAGGACAAGTGGTCCAAAATCATCTAGGGGGCCATAACACAATAACCCAATACACCTTTTGCCATTCGTTAATCCCAAGCCATATATCTCAAACCTCGGTCATTTTTTAATTTTTAATTAATTAGATGGAAACCATAATAAATCTTCAATTTGCCCAAATTTGAATCTTTCATTGTCAGAATGTCGATCTAACTGCATGGATGGATCGGGAGACATAAAAAACATTAGGATCCAGTACTCGTATGCCCTTGACTAATTTACCATGATCTTTGTGATGCTATGTCCAAATATTTTAATAAAAACAAGTTTAATTACTTACCACAACCATTAAGCTTTTTTTTTTCTTCCAAAAATTGATACTTGGAGGGGTTTAATTGGCCTCCAAGGGGAATGGTATGAACATTAATAACAGTAGTGGTGTCCCACTTCTGGTTTGACCTGTTGACCAAGTTAAACCAAGGTTTGAGCAAGTCAAAAAGTCAAAATATGGTCCAAAATATAACCAAAGCTCAATATAAGGATATAAACAATATTGATGCCTGCAAGAGATGTTAGTACTCTTATCATGATTAATATTGGCGAACGACTAAACATAAATTTATGCCATACAAGTGGTGATCAATGCAACAATTGTTAGACACAATGGCTTACCGAGAGGAAGGGGGTGAATCGGTAAGTCCATACTTATTCCAAAATTCAATTTCAATCAAAATCTCATATCTCCATTCAGATATTTACTACATTATCATATTCATCAATAACCTATATTAATCATTCATCAAATTAAACACACAATCATCAACACATTGCACAAGAGACAAGATATAATATTTGTAGTTTTATTATATTTCGAACGGCTTCAACCGTGAGGTAAACCAGCACCTACTGAATCAGAAGCACCTACTTCAATCCAAGACTCTGCTTGGTCTTTTTTTAGGTCCTACTAAGAAAAATGGTACAAGTCCATAAATCTTTACATACTTGTCATATTACATCAAGTTACTCTTCATGTCATCATTTAGCCATCTCTGTCTTCATAATCAGCCTGTCAGTCATTGATCTCTGCTCAAATTCATCTACAACCATTAACTCTGTCAAGTTCATACCAAACAAGTCATCTGAGCATCTTACTGATTGTGTTGACCACACACATCATCTCATCTGTTCATCACAAGCACTGCTACACTATCAGCATCATGTCTTCACCAATTCTGTCCATCATCTTTATTACCAATGAACTGTTTCTGCTCCCATATGTTATCAATTCTATGTTGTCACCGTCATCTCAGTCATCCCAATGTAACAAGTCTAGCATATCACTGTAAAGAGCTTCTTAGTCACTGTCAAGTAAGCCAAATGAGGAATATGTTTGAGATAGAATTCTTCTGAGTTTGACTAATCATATCACTGTAAACCTAACACATCAATGTCATCTATCAACCCAATTGACTGCTGCTCAACCAACATTCTTTCATGTGTCTCTGCTTAACAACTCTGATTTTTTTATCCTCTGCTCTTGTCCTCAAAGACATGCCTCTCATCTGGCACCAAGGTTTATAAGACATCAAAGGTACTTCTGATTGTCAACAAAAACAAAGAACTCTTATATACACCCGAATTTTTCATGCCCAAAAAAATCAGAGATAAAAAAACTTCAGCGAAACTGAGTTTCTTCACTATAGATTCAGATTCATCATTCTTCACTTAAGGCTGCTACAGTCGTCTGTTCACATGTAAAGCACTCTAAATTCAGAGCTCTATATTATCATGTTTCACTACCGAGTATACCCACAGGAATGAAGAAGAATAATAAAAAAAACTTGCTGCTGCTCCTTTTTATTGCTGCTGCTCCCTTTTATTGCTGCTGCAACCTCAGTCCCGACTTTCCTTAACTGCTGCTCAAAATATACTCACACCATACTCAGCTTGCGAATTGCAGACTTCACTCCATTATCTGGCTGCCTCAGAAAGTATACACCCGAAAATCAGACCTTGCATCTCTGCTGCTGCCACAGTGCCTTCTGTTACCCGAAAAATCTCAGAGCTAGATTCACCATCGAATTCTTCACTAACTTTTGAAAACGTCAGTCTGTTATTTATAGTGATTTTCCATAAAAAAAGAATTACTGAGCCAACATTGCAAAAGTTATTTAAAATAATCTTTTATTTTAATTCTGGAGCCGACTTGTTATATATGCCATATATATTTTCATTAAAAATTGTCTATCAAAGCTGGGTCGACTTCTCACATAGGTGAGTTTAAATTTTGTTTATGTTTATTTTTATTTCTTCATTGTGAACTGGGTCGACCTGCCTTGGTTCTAAGGTTCTTCTTCCATCTTTTACTGGGACCAACCTGGCATATTAATATCTTAATTCAAATAAACTTTTTATCCTGATTTTCAATGGACGTCTTCTTATGGCCTTAAAGGCTTTCAAAGCATCCAAGCGGCCCAAGCCTTTATATTCACCGTAACCTTCTTCAAGGGTTCCATAACCCCAACAAGTCACAAATGAACACAGAATGGGTCATTTGTTCATGCCCCATGTCATTGTCCTTTGTTTGCTGGCTTGGTCATTTGGCCACATCCCATGTCATCACTTCAAGCTTTGTCATTAATGTTGTCATCAATTACAATCATAGACAGCCATATTCATCAACAATAACATAAATAATACCATACCTCAATGCGACACAAGGCAAACGCAACAATTCCACATACATACTCTTATGCACATTAATTGCAATGTAATCTATAGATCAGTCGTCCCTCTCTTGGGTGAAATGAAATGAAAAGTAGTCTCAAGTTTGGTCAAAATGAAGTTGACTATAGGAAAGCCTTGATTTACCCTTGGAGAGAAGGGATTTCAGGGGCCTCTATGACATTTGTTGGAATGACGAACACTAGGGAAGCCTTAGAAAGTGTCAACAAGGAAGGTCTTCTAGCATTGCATGTGTCCTTGCATGCTAGGAAGACATTAAACAATAAGCCAAATGTATTTAGTGTGATTTTCCTAAGTTTGGACTTAGGAAAATACATTAATAATTCTAATTTGATTTTGACTTAATGGAATCACTTTTATAAAGTGAAATAAACTTAAGTGATGCTAATCTAATCTTGGCCATTGATCTCACTGAAGGATCACATCCATTAATCCATAGTGAGGGTTAGGGTTTTCACTTAGCCATTGAGTTAAAAGGAGATTTGGTGGAGATGACACATACACAGGTGAGATACAGACAGAGAGAAGTCGGATGAAGGAATTTGCTGAAAAGACAGAGGAGCACCTACCCGACAGATTCATTGAGGTTCCAGGCTGAGCTAGAGGCCGTATAGGATCACACAGAGGGTAGTCATACCATTCGGTAAGCGCAGTCGTACAAAAGTACGGAATCCGTACAATTTGACGTCAGCGTCGTACGGATCCGTACTGCGGCGCAGAGGAGGTTGTACTACTGACGCAGGGGCCGTACAATTGCTTTGGGGGTGTGCTGGGATTGCTGGATTTGTCTAGTGTTTCTGCAGAGAATTCAATTCGCCAGGTTTGGTGAATTTATCTGCTGGTTGTAAAAGATCCATATCTTCATAATAGAAATTCTATATATGACTGCTGCATCGGTTTTCCCATATTGGGTTTTATCCGTGGGTTTCCATACCCAAAATACCGTATCTATATTTATGTGATGGTTGTACATGTTTCTCAGTATTTACTTTTCGTTGCAATACTAGTAAAAGAAATTCGTGTGTGGTTTCCAGTAATAAATTAAATATACTGTTTAGCTCTAGTTGAATTTTAAAGGAAACTTTACATGGTATTTGAGCTTAGTTGAGCTAAATCTGAGAGACTTGCAACAACATTGATAGATCAGGGGCAAATCTATTGAAGACACAAACCTAGAGTTCAGAACTAGGGTTTGACAGTTACATTTTAGTATGGCCGTGCAGTTTAGAGTCGAGGATAGAGTCCAGGGGGCTCAGAGCTTTCCTACCTAGAAAGAAAGGATCACAAGGATTCTGGATATCAGTGATGCAGAGGAGTACATTGACTCCACGAAGGTTGCACCCACTGATCTGACAGAGTTGGTAGCTTGGAAGAAGATAGATTCTAGAGCCATGTCGATAATCTTGGATGGAAGGCCGTAATGCTGACGCAGGGGCCGTACAATTGCATTGGGGGTGTGCTGGGATTGCTGGATTTGTCAAGTCTTTTTGCAGAGAATTCAATTCGCCAGGTTTGGTGAATTTATCTACTGGTTGTAAAAGTTCCATATTTTCATAATAGAAATTCTATATATGACTGCTGCACCGGTTTTCCCATATTGGGTTTTATTTGAGGGTTTCCATACCCAAAATACCGTATCTATATTTATGTGATGGATGTACATGTTTCTCAGTATTTACTTTCCGTTGCAATACTAGTAAAAGAAATTCATGTGTGGTTTCCAGTAATAAATTAAATATATTGTTTAGCCCTAGTTGAATTTTAAAGGAAACTTTACATGGTATTAGAGATCAGTTGAGCTAAATCTGAGAGACTTGCAACAACATTGATAGATCAAGGGCAGATCTATTGAAGAAACAAACCTAGAGTTCAGATCTAGGGTTTGACAGTTACACTTCAGTATGGCCGTGTAGTTGGGAGTCGATGATATACTCCAGGGGGCTCAGAACTTTCCTACTTGGAAAGAAAGGATCATAAGGATCCTGGATATCAGTGATGCAGAGGAGCACATTGACTCCACGAAGGTTTCTCCCACTGATCCAACAGAGTTGGTAGCTTGGAAGAAGATAGATTCTAGAGCCATGTTGATAATCTTGGATAGAGTGAAGGACCACATAGTCCCTCATCTTTCCATGAAGAAGACCACATCAGAGATGTGGAAGGCCTTGGAAAGTTTGTACCAGAGCAAGAACAAAAACCGAAAGATGGTGCTGCAAGAGAGGATGCACAATACCAAGATGGCTAAGGGTGAAGGAGTTGTGCCTTATCTCACAAGGATCACACATATCAAAGATGAGCTTGGATTTGTTGGTTCTAAGACCGAGGATGAGAAGCTAGTTCGGATAGCCCTCAATGGCTTCTCTAAGCCATGGGACACCTTTGTCAAAGGTGTTGTGGCTAGGGAGAAGCTCCCTGATTGGTAGAGGTTGTGGGATGATTTTGTGTAGGAGTAGACCCGCATGGGTCAAGGATCAGGTTCATCTAGCAGTGCCCCACATTGTGGATGAGGAGGCTCTAGCCCTGACAGGGAAGAGCAAGGGTAAGGCAAAGAAGAACAAGAAGGGTGGTAAGAAGAACCTTGACATGCCCAAGGTCAAGTGTTTTATCTTCCACAAGCAGGGACACTTTGCCTCCTAGTGCCCAGACAGGAAGAAGAAGAACAATACCCAGATGGAAGGTTCTGTAGAGGTGGAGGAATTCAACAAGAACTTCGATGAAGATTTTTGCTTGATTGCTTGCATTGCAAGCACCACATGCAACAACGTTTGGTATGTGGACAATGAAGCATCTTGTCATATGACAGGACAAAAGAGATTCTTCAAGGACTTGTAGGAGGGTGGATTAAATCTCCACATAGAGCTAGGTAATGATGCGCACTATCAAGCGCAGGGAGATGGCACTGTTTCATTTCAGAGGGAGTTTGGAAGACCCCTTGTTTTGTTGATGTTTTGTATGTTCCGTGGTTGACTAAGAACCTCATATCTGTTTCCACCATGGACAACAAGGGATTTCAGATGAAATTCCGAGATCATAGGGCGTACATCAGGCCCTAGGGGTCGGATAGGAGTTTGGATCGGGTGATTAGGATCTGAAGCGGGAAGGTGTATAGACTACACTTTGAGTTTGCAAAGGCTCTAGTCAGCAACAACAACAGTCAGGGTGATTTGTTGCATAGGAGGATGGCACACTTACACCATGGAGCACTGAGGCATTTGAGACAGGCAGTCATTGGAGATCCATACAACAATATGACTGCCATACAACAATTTTTGAATCAATAAGTTCTTTCAATAGTTGATTCCGTACAGTAGAATCGGAAATTGAATTTGTACTCCGTTGCACAAAATTAAGATCCGTACAATTTGTATGATAAGTTATGCAATGGTAATTTTCTAAAATTTTGTTTCCAATGTGGGTTATTTTATTAAGCAACGGAAATTCATAATGCGTTCAGATCTATTATAGCCATGAAGATGCCATGTGAAATAATGGAGCCTTATTAAGAACACAAGGAGGAAAATGTTGTTCCCAATGTGCTCGATTATCGTCTTGGAGTTTTTAATGACAAAGAAATTTTGAGTCTGAAGATGGGTCACACAGTCTGTGCTATCGGGTTTATCAAAGAAGAACCACCGAACATTCCTCGTGGTGTTATCCTTACTGAGGAAATTACTGAAGAAAAGGCCTTTTATGCATTTTAGGAAGCCAGTGCTTTGAAGACAAGAAGGGAGCAATTAACAACTCAATACAGATGGTTAACCAAAGAGTTCAGTAGTTGTGGATCCTGGGAAAGATCCCTCATTGGTTGAGACATGCATGTGGATTGTAGTCTACTAGTGAGGTTACGCAACATGCATGTGGATTGTAGTCTACTAGTGAGGTTACGCAACATGCATGTGGATTGCTATCCAGTAATTGAGTTCGAGAGATCCATGATTCGAGAGTTTGGGGAAGTAGAGTCTGGGAACTTGGGAATTCAACTCAGGAGCTACTCCTTTCTAAGGGTTACGAGGCAGCTTGGTGGAGCTTAACTTGGTCCAGGAACTATGTTCAGAGAAGAAGCTTCCAAAGAATGTCTACCGTTGTTTTGTTTTCAGCTTATGTGTTTTCATTTAGTATATGTATTTCAATTTGATTTCAGTTTGTTATCTTTTAGTCAAGTATGCTGGGGGGTGTTAAGATATACACATGTAATGAAGTCACTTAAGTGACATATAGGGTTTACGTATTAGGGTTTTGGTCTCTCAAACTCTTTATAAGAGCGAGGACACTCAGTGTATTGTTGAACCGTACTGTCTCATAATAATATTGTATTTGTGTTATTGAGCTCCAATGTATTCGGTGACGTAACCCTATATAGGGTTTCTCGTTTATTGATTCTCGGAATAAGAATATCCTCTTTTATACAATATGATAGCATCTCCTTTTGTTTGTGAATTAAGTAGTTGCAGCACCTAATCACTTGAGCTACCAAGACTTGTTACATTAACCCAATTGACCACTTAACATATGTGACCTTGATTAATCGTCACTAATTTGGGACTCCTAATATCTTATTACTCTAGAAAAGCCACGATGGCTTCCAAAGGGTGCAATAAATAAGAGAGTTTTGTGCATACATTTAATGGGCAACCTTATTGCCTCCTTGTAATCATTGCAATTCCAATTAAATGTTTCATATTTGGGTTCCCAATTTGTAGGAGGTGTTTCCATTGCTGGGAAACAACTCCAGTAGGGACATTGCTGATTGGAAGCATATTCAGACATAAAAAATGTTTCCCACAGATGCAAATCAATTCACCCACGCACATGAAATCTGTCTATTGTGTGCAGGGGTCAAGAGGTGAATCTAGTTACTTTGTCCCAACCATATTTTTTTCCTATATACCTGAGTTCTTATCTGTCTTCTCTTCTTGCTTCTAGGAATTTTGAAAGTTCCCACTTGCTGAAAACTGCAAAATTTTTAACCTTTGTATTGGTTTCCCTTTTCTAGTTGACATGGTTTCATGGTTTCATTTAAATTTTATACCACTAGTCATATATTGCTTCTACTCATTTATCAATTGGTAGTTATCTTTGATCCTTAACCAACTTGAAGCTTATTCTAATTAACATGCATTTTAAGGCACACAATTTTCATTATCTTTTGCTTAGGCTAGGGAAAGTTGCTTGTTTCATAAGTGATGTTTGATCACAACTATCTTCAGCCAATGATTAGATATTTGTTTAATTCAACACAACTTATTCTAGTAAAGCTATTTCACATTCAACATAATTTATTCTGGAAAAGTATTTCTCAAGCATTTTAATTCTCTTGTCTAAGCTCAATAATGGCATATAAGTTTGAGTTTTACAGACTATTTTATACTCATTTATTATAGATTGGGAAATGCATATTTTTATCCTTTCAACTTATAATTTTTTTATGATGCCTTCTCTAATTTCTGGATCAGACAATAGAGGTTCATTTGAAGCATCTATAAATTACATGTGTTTGCAACATATGTAAAAGTTTGGCTTTCAAGGGATTTGCTAACACATTTATTTATGGTTTATTAATAATAAATTTCTGCAATACTAGGAAAATGTGTTTAGAAGTAACGAGTTATGTGTTCTAAAAAGTTGCTTTATTTGCACAATATGTACAGGTATTTTTGTGTAGAGATTAAGAATATTCTAAGTATATCAAATTGAACTCATATTTCTTGCATGGTGGTTCAAGGCACGCATCTGCAAGCATTTGCAGCATGAAGCACAAGGATGCGATTACTTAGTATTGTGGCTTGATTGTGATCGTGAAGGGGAGAATATATGTTTTGAAGGTATTTCACTTTTTTCTAAATTTACAAGTCTAAGAAAAACTGTCTATAATAGAGTCTCTTTCTAACAATTGGAGTAGCTTACAGAAGGGTTATATGTGCCTTTCTCCTTATCTAAAACTGTGAAGATAAAGGAGAAAATCACATGTATATGAATGCAATCTTATGATTTTCCTGTAATTTTTCTGAATGCCATTTAGTTTTCTTGGTCGCTGTTAGTTTTCTTTTCGTTTTGTGTTTGTGGCTACAAAAATCATAATCACATCCGGCTAAAATACCTTTGCTGGATATACTATATGAGTATTATGTCACATCCTAATCATAATGTTTCCAAGCATTTTTCTAGTCAAAGGAATTTTAACAAAATACATCCTTAAACGCCAAAGCATTCACATCCCCATACTTCCATAGAATAAACGTTTTTGATATATAGATGATAAGGAAATTGGAGGAAACACTTAGAGAAGTTTCCCAGGCGATTACAAAAATGTTTGCAGAAAAAACGTAAAAGTGGAAGGCTATGTGTAGAATGATCATATCCTCTTCCTCAGCACTACTAATGCAGAAATAAAATCAGAATGACTATTAGTTGTCCTGAATATTTAATTAGCAGAAAGCCTTTCACCAACATTCTATACATACATCTTCTCTCCAATTACCACAGAAAGACTGAAGTGAACTGACCTCATTAGCAAAACCAGATTTGCACCTTAGCTTCCAAATCAGTAACTCTGAGTTAGTTCGACTCCTTGTGAAGATTGAGAGCCCAAGATGTCTGAAATCACCCAGGATTGAAGCTCTGAAACACACCTTTCCTTGAAATAAAGCAGAGTTCTGGTCCTGTACGTGTTGTTGGCAGTCTTTGGCAAATTAGTAGTCCCAAAATATGTGCTTCACTGTCTCTGGTTTACCACAAACAAGATAAAGTCCATCCATCATCCCACTCTTACCTGGGTGGGCCTTGGATGGCAATCCTTGATAGATAACTAGCCATGCAATTACTTGCACTGTATAAGACAAGTACAAGGACAAAATGCTATGAAGCCCATGCATCCACCTATCCTCATGATCAGAAGAAGTCTATTGAGCATTAAATAGGTGCTAGGACATGCTTCTGGTGAAGCAAGGAGTAATGCTTCCCGCAATCATACTGCTAAATCTGTTTGCCAAATACCCACCTTCAATGTCTTTAGAATGGACTGTGCATACCAATGTTCAGTTTGAACAAGTCTTCAGGGGAAAGCAACCCAATAATATCTTTGATAGCTATCTTTTTAGAAGTAACAAAGGTCTCTTGACAGTTTAATACTCACCAGTCCTTCCAAGATTGATCCTCAATGTCCCAAAAGTTTCTCCAAATAAAAATTGTTTTTCTACTCAATCTGCATGCTTGGAATCGTGGGAGTTTGAGAATGCACTAGCTCTAATGTTTCCCACTCCGAATTGGGTGCCAGGAAAGATCCTACCTTGCTTTCGGGTCCTTTATCTGCGAAAGCATTTTGGAGGCCTAGAAGTTTGTTGTCAAATTGGTCAAGTGAGGGGATGAGATTATATGTCACAATGCAAAAGAACCTCACACCTTAAGTACATGCTGGATGAAAATAATCTATTTCATAAGAGGACCTGCCAAGAAGCAGAGCTCTCTACACCTATGTTGCGGGGAAGCGCTCCCTCCCTCTCCCGAAGCTCGCTTCTAAAAGAAGCGTTCAGGAAGCGTGCTTCCTAAATGCTTCCATATGGGAGCGTTTTCAGGAAGTTCGCTTGCAAAAAAAAACACTTCCTCCTTGTTTTTCTGAATTTTTCTTAAAAAAACAAAAAGTTAAGTGATGGGTGGGGGGGAACTAACCCTAGGTCCATACTAAAGCTTTATAAAGGAGGAAAAGTCTACTCTAATAGCAAGAAACCTAACATTAGTAATCATCAGTAGCATTAAATGGTAATGTTAAATTCTTAAAGTAAAAGGATAGAAAATGAAAGATACTTAAATTTTTAACATTACCATTAATTGTTTCAGGATGTTTTAGAGTGGTTCCAACCTCTTCAGACTTCAAATACAAAAAGTATAATTTTTGATCCCATTCAAAATTAACAGACTTAACGGTTTTTAGGATTTCAGGATTGCAATGTTTCCACTGGGTTCTATCATGTATGATGGTATGGGATTGGCATTTAATCAAGCATGTCAACCCCTCTATGTACCTTGATGTTGGTGGTGTTGATTGTTTAGATTGATGTTGGTGCCCTCAAAACTAGTTTTTGAAGAATCCGTAGTTTATAGCCTAATTTTTTAGCCTATTTAATGGTGGCTTCAAAACTAATTTTTGAAGAATCCCTAGTTTATAGCATAGTTTTAAAAATCGGAATCGGACTCAGAATCGGTCGAGAGTCAACTCGGAATCGAAATCGGACTCAGAATCGATTGAGAGTCAACTTGAAATCGGAATCGAACTCAGAATCGGTCGAGAGTCAACTCGGAATCGGAATCGGTAATGAATTGGTAAATATTGGCCGATTTGAATTTAATCACTCAGTTTACTAAAAAATACATCAAATATTAAAATTAAAAAAATACAACATTTTCAAGATTTTAATCCATGATTCCAAAGCATTAGAGACAAAATATCTGAAGTCTGCTCATGTATATACTATATACCATATAAGAGTGAATATTTTAAAATTGCACAAAGTGTATTGTGCAATACATATGTAGGAGACTAGGACTAGGAGACTGGGATTGGAACAAAATAAATAATCTATGAGGCCTATAGGTTACCTATAGGCTATATGGACTGTAGACTCCAAAAAACATGCTAGATAGTTAACTACATACTACATAGTCAATTGTCATACATCATCAACTACATACTATATAGTCCACTATCCCCATGGCTGCCCCTCACTGACACAGTCACACTATTTGCAAATTGCTACTGCTGCAACGTTGCTCCACAATAAGAATAGGCATAGGGAAATAGAGTGCGAGGGGGGCTTCATTAAGTATATTTAGGCCCTAGGGTTAGGTTAGGTTAGGAAAAAACAAGGAAAACAATGAAATTTCTGTGTTTTTTCAAGTCTGCAGACCCCCCCATGTTTGAGAGTAAAAAAATATGAGTAAAAAAGGAAAAGGAAAAAGAAAAAAAGGTTATTTAACCTAATAAGAAGAAGGCAAGAAGTAGTCAAAGAAAGACAATTTATCGTCGAAAAAGTCAAAATCAAAGGAAGAACTTTCAAAGAAGTCAAAGTCAATTGAAGGCTTGTCAAAGAATTCAAAATCAAAAGAAAGACTATATATTTTCAAAGAAGTCAAAGACCATGAAAGCCATATTAAGGCGTTATCAAAGAGACAATGATGAATTGCGAGACATGAATAACAAATTGGAAATAAAGATTAAAATACATGAGATTTAAAAGGAGTTCAAAGAACGACAAATTTCTGACCAAAAACTTGATATAGAAAAATTGGTTGCGAAAATTGAGGAATTAAAACACGAAAAAGATTTCAATCAGAGATTAAAAAATCAGGATATAAAGAAACAATTAAACGAGTATAAAGAAGAAATAATACGCTTGAACAAAATCATTAATGACAAGGATGAAGAATTGACGTAGATACAAAAAAAATTAAAAGATCAAGAATCAGAAGTCGGCCAATGTCAACAACAGATAAAACTTCTTCAACAACAAAATGACGACTGTAAAAAAGCACACAAGTTGGAGATCGTAAAAAGTAATAAAGCATTATCCAATAATTCCAAAGAAAATTTCAGGTTAAAGAACCATAATAAGACGTTAGCCACAAAAATTAACAAGTTGAAAAATAGTCTGTAGGCAAAACATTCTACAGAAGACATTGAAGGAAAAATTCTAGACAAGAAGGAAGAAAATAGATGCATCAGAAATCATGACGAAGATCTTAAGGAACAACTTAAAAAGTTTGAATATGACAAAAAGTTGCAAGTATAATTGATTAAGAAGTTTCAAAGTGACAACATGCAGTTATAAAGCAAGTTGGAAAAGATACAGAACAAAACATTAAAACCTCAAGGGATGGAAATACAACTTCCAACTTAGATCAATGCTCAAAAGACAACGCTTGTAAAAGAAAATGACATTGTGAAAATTCTCTATCGACACCCTAGTCATAAAAACCGATATCCTAAAAACGGGGAAATGTCGAAAGATAATGGTACTAATGTGATCAAATCTCCCAAGGTCAGATCAGTAGGGAATCCCAACCAAGGTTGGAAAAACCGAGTTGGTGGTCGTTTTGTCGACCCCGAAAACCGGAACCGGACTAGAACCGAACCAAAATTGGGAAAAAAATCAGAACCAGTCCACCAAAAATACAAAAAATATTTAAATTTTGAAAAATTATATATATATTCATGTGCAACCATGTGAATCCAAACCATTATACACAAATTTGCAAAAGGGCTCTTTCTTTGTGCCATACTAAGCATATATTTCACTAGAACCTTTCGCATTCAACCAACTTTTTTATTTAAAAACTAAAAACTAAAAAATAAGCCCTCTTAAGTGTTGCTGTACAATTATGTATGGAACCGGTCAAAACTGGAACTGGTAAACCGGTCAAAACCGGAACCGAAACAGGTAAAACCGGTCAAAACCGGCCGGTTCCGTACGAAACCGGTCATTTCTGGTTTGAGACACCAGTTTTACTGGTTCCGGTCCGTTTTTTGTAACACTGATCCCAATAGTCAGCAATAAATCAATTTGGGATGGATTGATCTGTCAATATATCGAAAGTTATGCTCTACACTTAGAAGTTTGTATTGACATGTTTCGTCAACTACGACGTAACAAGGAATGATGTGACAACATTATAAGGCTTTGAGGACAAAGCCTTTTTAAGAGAGAGACAATGTTATATAAAAA
This sequence comes from Pseudotsuga menziesii, assembly GCA_001517045.1. NCBI lineage: Eukaryota > Viridiplantae > Streptophyta > Pinopsida > Pinales > Pinaceae > Pseudotsuga > Pseudotsuga menziesii. The sequence continues at coordinate 36,290 of LPNX010196529.1, forward strand.
GTATAGCATAATATATATGTTATATAAAAAAAATAATATAACATTATAATAATAATATAACAATTAATATTAATATTGTTAATAATAAAGCCATTAATAATTAATTAAATCTCAAGAGTCATGTTTTTACATGAAAACGTACAAATGGGCTTATGGAAGTCTAAACATTAAAAATGTAATATCATATCTTATCTCATACTTTTATACATATATTCTTTTATCCAAATGGATTTTTATATACCATTCCAAATATTTTGGTAGTATGTGTGAGCGAACTTTTGTTCGACTCACCTCGATTTTTGTACCACAGTATAGCTGTACGACCTCCTCTCATTGTACATCCTGTATGATATCAATGGCAGAAATCTGCCTTGGGAATTGTGCCCACTTTGGGAGCAGTGCCCTCCTTTGGAATCATGCCCACCACCTAGTGAATCCTGTCCACTTGCTGCTACTGCTGCAAGACCCTTCAACTTCCCACTCTCAGCTCTCTTGAACTATGCACCCTCTCTATTAGCTCTCTCTTGGAAGGTGTGAGAAGCAATGGAGTCTCCATGTCTTTTTATCTTCAACTTAGGGTAACTGCCAGTGACTATTCATCTTCTATCGCTGAGATTTAATCTTAGCCACAAGATCAACGCTGGTGTTTTAATCTAAAGTTCATTTAAATCACTTAAGTATACTTTATAAAACTACATTGGAATTCGAAAAGTCACTTATCCCTAAATAATTAAAAAGACTCACTTTATGACATAAAGTCACTTTATAAAGTGAAAGTCACTTTAAAAAAGTACAAGTCACTTTAAAAACATAAAGTCACATCAAAAGTACTTTAATATATACATTAATAAAGTCACATAAGACCTTTATTGAGATCATAGTTTTAAAAATCGTCCAAACCGGAACCGGAACTGGCCGGTTCACCGGTTCGGAACGAAACCGGGTCAAACCGGTTGGTTAACCGGATCGGGGACCGGTTAGTTACCGAACCGGCTGGTTTGGTACCAAACTGGTCTGGTTCGGTAACTAACCGGTCCAACCGGCCGGTTTCGAGCCTGACCGGTCCGGTTTGGAAAAGGTAATGGCAAATGCTTTTCACTATATCACAACATTCAGGCTGATATATTTCTGATATGCTGATATATTTCTTATATCAATTCCCAACAGACTTGCAGCAGAAGATATGTGAATATAGCAGCCATTTCCAGCCACTGATTTGGCAACCTAATCACCAAGAAATAATGTGAATGACCCACACTTTATCACGATTCACAGCAGTGTATCCACACCGTTTAACAGCATGAGCATAAATCAAATGATGTAAGGCTGTAAGCAGCCATTTCCACAAGAAATAATTATGGTCACTTACACCAACAGCTGATTGTCAAAAGGTAAACAGCAGTATCAAAATTCCAGTTTAAAACAATCAGCATTAGTAGTAGTTAACAGTCTCTGAGCCAACATAGAACAAACTTAGTTATTACTCCAAACACTTAGTTTCCAAACAAACTGCTTTAGCTTACTGTGTTTGAGACTTGAGTTAATGTATGGAGTTATCTTATTCTTACTGTGTTTAAAACTTTAAACTTTATGGTGTGATTCGAGATTTATTCCACAATGCTTTTTCAATACACAGTGCACACAATTCTCAGACAAAACAATTTATTTTATGTATTTTTTAGCAAACCGATTCATTAAATTCAAATCGGCCGATTTATGACCGATTCATTACCGATTCCGATTCCAATTCCGAGTTGACCCTCGACCGATTCCGAGTCCGATTCCAATTTTTAAAACTATGATTGAGATTACATTATTCCTCACTTTTGCACCTAGGCACAAAGTGCAAAAATACCTCCCGAGCTATAAACGCTAACACTTTTAGTGAAGGAAGTACTCACAGCCATCATCATTATCAGGTCTTGTTAGCGCTAAAGTTAACCCTCGACTGCAAGAGAGCCAAGCTTAACACATGTTAAGCTCTAAGGCTTGGATAAAATCTGAATGGTTTGGTTTTTAATAACAGAAGAGGAAATTGAAGGGGTGTATGAATGATAAGCCTAAAACACAGACCTATAAGCATATGAAATATAAAGGTAAACCAGGATGATATAAAAACATGTGTCTACAGATAGTAGCAATGTATGAACCAACGAACAATGAGTTATGAAATCACGAACTGTTGATCACATAACCAACAAACATTCTTTAGACAGAAATACATTCTGCAGAAAGAATTACAAACATTGACATCTGCAATAAGAAACTAGGACAGTGACAGTATCCATCATAAGATTTTACAGGCATAAACAACATTTGTATGAAATCCTCAATACAGTCCTAAAATATGCTAACAGGCTGAAAGAAACTCACACTGATAATTACACCCTTTATAATGACACACAGCCTCCCAGGCTGGAACCTCTCTCCCTGTGCAATCGACTAGCTGCTCTTTAAATAACATTACATCACAACAAAATACTATAGGATCGATCATCCTCTTTCCAAAAATAGTTCTAAAAGATAATCCAGACAACTCAGAAACTAATGAGATATTCGATGCCCTGTTTCTGAGAGAACTTGTTTGATCTGGATTCTGAGCCATCCAAAGAACATTAGTTGACAAATGTTTAGTTTAAAGTTTAAACCAATTGCAGATAGGCTTCGATAATGACTTGATGTGCTGGAAGCAGATAAATAGACCAAACTGTTATGAAACTATGATTTAGGGGAAAGTGTTTTGACCGCCTAAAAACTTGGAATTAATCTTTAAAGTGTCAGTTTCTACTTGATACATACCCTGTCAACAAAATCTGGATGTCTTAAGATGTGGAAACAATATGAATCTCTAAATGTCCCACTTCTTGCTAGAAGACTGCTACCTGGAAATGCTCGAAATCTCTGACTGATATTTGAAGATGATTTTTTGCCTTGAAAGATGGATCGATACCCATTTGTGCTACAAAGTTTACCTCTTTCCTATTAGGTGTCTTCATCTCTTTTGAAAAGATTCCTGACTGAGTGTTCTTAGTCAAAGATCACGGTTAGCCTCGATGATGCTTGAAGCAGCTGAAATGTTGGTATTTGAATTTGATGAAGTCAAATATTCCTTGAACTGGAGAAAATCCTGTGTGTTAATCTTCTTCCTGAAATGATCTGCCATTTGTCTATAAGATGTGTGAACACTGCCTCAATATGCTGGTTGGGTATGATCTTCCAAAGGCTTGCAAAACTACTTTGATTTTGTGCTCTGCCACCTATGTCTCTACAAGCTCAGAAACTGCCCGAAAATGCGTATTGAATCCTTGAAAATCTGTAAATAATAAGGTCAAGCTTCTTACTATTAATTGACTGCCCCTTCAAATCTGACATAGATATCAATGAAATGATGTTCATTGCCTTAAAATTTGGAACAAATGCTTGTAATTAGAATCTTAAGAAAGCTCAAAATCTGGGCTATCCCATCTTAGTTGGCAGGAGCTGTTCATTTGTTGTCCTCCTACTTTGAAGGGATTGAAATCAGTTTATATCTTTTGATATCAAAAAATCATTTCCAGCTCCCTACTTCTCTGCTAAAATATCAATGAAATGTAACTCATTTTTTTATTATTTGATGCACTTAATACAATGTGAGCTAATGGCTCTGCATATTTCCAGTAAATGATTCCAAATAAAAAAACAACAGCCAGTCCATTGAAAAGTTGTTTCCGGGCTCGATGAGTTCTGCCTTTGATGCACTGGACTCGAGCTATTGGACATTTGGCAGCTTTGGTTCTTTGTTTGGCGATAGATTGTCAGCATATCCTTGCCAGAGGACTTGACTACTTGTCATAACACGACACTTAATGGTTTGTTGGTGCGTTGGTTTTAAGACTATGAGATATATCTTAGGGTCATAATAAAAAAAAATAATAATTTATGATGTATATGGACAAATGTTTGAACTCTAATGGATGTATGAAGCTTTCTTTGGCAGGCTTTGAAACTTGCGTGCTGGGTGTTTGCCATTTCAATATTATGTAAGAGACCCTATGTGAAGTGGAGACTATGATGCTTTAAAACTTAACGTTGGAATAAGATGTGGAAATGAGACAAAAAGCCAGATTTTAAATAATAAACAAACTCTAATCCCCCATGAATCCACATGATCATGAAAAAGCTTAGAGAAAAAGGTGTATATAAAATAGTTACTATTTATTTATTTTTAATAAAAATTATTATTTTAAGAAAAGCATTTTACATAAAATAATAATATTATTAAAAATCATATTATCTAGGCTAGCTAATGATGAAATTTGCACTTTGGAAAGGGTTTGAGAAAATGAATGGCTTATGAGCAAACAAAGAAAACAAGGCCAAACATGCATCAAGAACTGATCGAGGATGAAGGTTTGAGGTGATGAAGAATTGACCAGGTTGACAAAAACTCAAAGCTTTGGCAAAGATGCTAATGGACTTTCCGCCAGCGAAGATAAAGGTCCTTCTTTACATACGAACTGCCAGAATCCAAAAATTTCAAGGGGTATATTCTGGTGACAGCAAGTCCCATTGTCAAATCCATCACTCTGTTCATAGTAGGAGCTCCCTCTGAACTTGGTACCCACGCAACGACCTGCATTGAACTAGAATTTGAAGATAACCTCCTTGCAGCAACCGAGTTCCTTGGAGAATCTGTTGTGAATATTAAATGATATTATTAATTATAAATAAATAAATTGTTAGTTACTAAGGTGAAAGGGCGCAACCCTTCACTATACATGCTCAAGCCTTATAAAGGCGAGCCTCATTGTAATATTTTATCCATCATCTATCAATATATTATTATTTTTATTCTTAATCATGGAAGACGGACATGCTTCTTAATTGTCCAACCGGATATAGTTGTTCCATTGGTATCAGAGCTTTCGCTCCTCCCATCAGAGCTTGGATTCGGCTCCTCATTCCACCCTTACACTGCCCACCAACGCCACTTCCTCATCGTTGCTCCCATCGTGCTGCTACCTCGCGTTTCGCGCGTCCAACTCCATCTCTTCCTGCTCTATCTCACGCGCCACCATTTGCACGACCACCACCATCTGCGCGCTCCTCGTCTGCGCCCTCTCACTCATCCTCCTGCGCTCCATCGTCGCACCACCACCTGCAACCCCCTCATCCCCACTCTCTGTTGCTACCGCTGCCCCAACCTCCACCATCTCCGATCCTCTCCCTTTCGCCAGCTGCCTGCTTGCTACTCCACTCCTCGCGAACTGCGCATCCACCATCTGTCGCTCCCATCATACTCCCATTGCACTCACTCCTCTCGCTTTCCTCCTCCGCGTGTCCTCTCCCCCCCTTCGCCTGCCTACGTGCGCTCCCCGTTTTCTCATCCTGCCCACAGTTGTAATCCTCCCACTCTCGAACGATCATTCCATTTTCCATTCTCACCTGCATATACAAATTTTAATAAAAAAATTAAATATTATATATAAAAATATTATAATATTTATTTTATTAAATAAAAAAAATTATTACCCAACTTNTTGTTGAATTAAAAGACCAAATCGAGAAATTGGAGAAGGACATCAAGGCCCTCGTTGCTAACCAAAAAAGCTTGAAGGAAGAGATAAAAAATAACAATACAGTGCTTAAGAAAGAAATCAAAGACGAAATTGTTATGGTTCTAGAAAGAAGCCTAGATGAAAAGTTGGACATCATGAACGAGAAACAAAAAGACTTGGATGACAAAATGATTACCATGACTCAAGACATAGACACCATAACACAGAACTTGAGCACCATGATGCAGAACCATAATATATTAATGGAGGTGTTACAAAAACTAATGCCTAGTATAGACCATGTCAGCAGTCTCGACATGTTAGATACCTCATTTCATGTTTCCACACAGGAAACACTCGCCAAGAATCAAGAAGATTTGCAAAAAGAAATAAAGATTAACAATGCGACGCTTAAGCCTTAAACAAGAGATAGAAACAAAAGTATTGCCAGATATGGAGGCACGATTAAACAACAAAATAGATGCTATCAGTAAGATAGTAGAGAAGGAAAAGGCTAAAAATCACCGCCAATAACAAAGCAGTTCAAATATGTCGGTTTCATCGTCCAATAGCTTCGAGTCACCATCAAACTGTAAAGCAAAAGGAAACCAATATCATCCTTACATAGTGTACCCACCTACGAAAAAAATAGCGTTGTTGAAATACAATGGAAGTGAAGATCAATGTGTTGTCTGGTTAAACAAAGTGGAAGAGTACTTCGACATCTACAAACTTCAATCATATTCCTATGAATTTGAAAATAGGTCGAAAACGTCTAATAGTTACTTTGATAATAGAAAAAAGAAGAAAAACACATGTCGTCGATGCGGTGATGACTGGACCCCAGGCCATAAATGTAGGAACAATTAGACAATACAGTGCAAAATCATCAATGGAAAGGAAGTGCAAGTCTCTGCGCAAGAAGTCTCGTTTGATTCTAATACTGACACAGAATCAGAGTGAGGACAAAGCTTTCCCAAGGGGAAGGCAATGTTGTGAATATTAAATGATATTATTAATTATAAATAAATAAATTATTAGTTACTAAGGTGAAAGGGCGTAAACCTTTACTATGCATGCTCAAGCCTTATAGAGCCGAGCCTCATTGTAATATTTTATTTATCATCTATCAATATATTATTATTTTTATTCTTAATCATGGAAGATGGACACGCTTCTTAACTGTCCAACCAGATATGGTTGTTCCATCAAAAGTCACATCAAAAGTACTTTAATAAATACATTAATAAAGTCCCTTAAGACCTTTATTGAGACTACATTATTCCTCACTTTTGCACCCAGGAACAAAGTGCAAAAGTACCTCTCGAGCTATAAAATCTAACACTTCTTCTTAGCAAGGGAAGTACTCACTGCCATCATCATCATCAGGTCCCATCCTCAAATCCATCACTTTGGTTCATAGTAGGATTTCCCTCTGAACTTGGTACCAACGCAACCACCTGCACTGAACTAGAATTTTAAGATAACCTCCTTGCAGCAATCGAGCTCCTTGGAGAATCCATTCTCCCATGTTGACCACTATACCTGTTGAGTCTTCTGGCAGTACTCTTGAAGAGACTCTCTTTCTTCTTCTGGAAGTATGGATTGAAATCTTGGCGCCACTACAGCGTCAGGAGCCTCCTGCTCCTCTTCCGACTCTGAATCATAAATCGTGGGCTGTCCACCGAGCTTGTATAGTTCACCGAACCGATCACCAATCAACTGAGGTTGGATCAGTCTTGCTCTCTTTGAGTATATAAAAAGTTAAAAACATCTCCCAGATTTGTCCTCTCTGGAAAACTATACACATGTCCCTTCCAAAACAAAGTAGAATACCCTGCATCCTCCAAGACTGACATAGAGAGCAAGTTCACACTCAGCCTTGGAACAAACAGAACTCCATTATGCTCTACAAGTTCTTCTCGACAGACCTGAAATATGACCCTCCCAAATTCACGCACTGTACGTGCCATTCCCCCTTCACTTCGAACCATTTGGCCAGGACCTGTGTCAGTAATCTCCCATAATATATGATATAATCCAGTCATATGACGTGAAGCTCCACTATTAATAAACCAACTACCATTATGCACAATTCCATTGCTACTGACACTGGAAACAAGAGAGAATAAAGGGAATTCCTTCTCAAATCTTCTCGCAAATTCCTCTACCTCTGCTGTAGCTGCCACGGTCACATCCTCATCTCTCTCTCTTCTTCTTCTTCTTTTTCTTCTCAGGACACTGAGAAGCATGGTGACCAAACTGAGCACAAGCAAAACATCTGACTTTGCTCAAGTCCTTCTTGGACTTCTTGCTCTTAGCAGAAAGAGCAACATTCCCTTCATCAACACCCTCCTTCTGTCCAGTTCCTTGAGATCCTTCCCAGATCTCCTCTTGAGTGAAATGATACCATAATCTGCTCCAATTTGGAAGGTGTTCTCGAGCAACCACACACTTTACAAAGACCTCCCATTCCTTGGTGAAGCCTTTCAAGGCTATCATCACCAACTCAAAATCAGAAATGACTTCTCCAACTGTAGCCAACTCATCTTTTACCTTAGCAACCCAAGTAATATAGGATATTACACCCTCACCCTTAGCCATCTTGGTTCCCTGCAATTTGTCTTTGAGAGCCATCTTTTGCTTCTCATTCTTAGCCTCATACAAGCCTTTCAGTGTAACCCACATATCATGAGCAGTCTTCTTCTCAGCCACATGTGGGATAAGGTGGTCCCTTATACCATCCAGAATCATCCTCTTTGCTCTGGCCTTTTTTACTTCATGCATGTCCAAAGCAATAGGATCATATTTGGGAGGAGTTACCACGTTGCTAACCATATTCCATAGTTTGCTTTCCTTGAGAACAATGGTCATTCTGACTGTCCATTGCAAGTAGTTGGACATACCATCCAACCGATCCTTATATATGATGTAAACAACCATCTTTGCTGTCAAAAGAAACAATAGACCACTAGCTGCCCCTTTCTGCCCAACACCTGCCAACAAGATGTTAAAATCCAACAAAAATAAATATGCCAAGATCACTACAACATTGCTATCCACTAAACAACAGAAATTTGCTATGATATCATTTTAAGTAAGTGATAAAAACTCATATCTCAGATTGTGTGCATGCATGCATAAACAATAACAACATTTATCCAATACTTTAATATGACTGATATTAAGCTTAAACATTCTAAAAAATACCACTATACACATAGGAATAAATTTTGGACACCAAGAACTTAGAAGTTAAAGTTCAATTTTTAGCATTAGCATGATTACTTTAAAATTTGTAGGCTAACATATAACAAATGACAAGTGCATTAAATAACATCAACACATCAACACACTGAACACAAGAGTTTTTCACTGGGGAAACCATTAAAGGAAAAAAACCCCAAATGCATTAGTAATTCATATCGTAAATGAGATGATTGAGTTCTTCAATGAATTATCAAACCCTAATGGGTTTGTACCACAGATCCACAAATTACAGAAGATAATTTTTACATAAAAATGCCAAATTAGGGCTTTCTGCCCTAATTTTCTCTCTCCTGCCCAGAAAACTCATAGACTGCTCACAAATCTGCCCAGGTTGCCCAAGATGACTTGCTTGAATCGCTCGATCTCTGTTTGGCCTTGCTTGAATTGCTCTGCTCTGCCTGTGCGCTACCCGAGCCCTTTTTTCCTCTTCCCAGTCCTACTGTTGACCTGCCCGGGCTTTTGCACTTAGCTTGGGACCCTACTTGAGGCTCCTGTTGACTGCCTGGAGGTCCTGTCGGGCTGTTGATGGCTGCCCGAAGGTCGATTAGCAGACCCAGAACCCTTCGAGCTGTCTGCTAGCAGCCCGAGGGTCTGCTGTTGACCCAATAGCCCTTATGGGCTGTCTACTAGCAGCCCAAGGGTTAGCTTGAGGCTGCCCGAGCCTCAGATGAGGGTGCTGTAGATGGCCGTAAGGTGGAGGAGGGCTGCCGAGAGGAAAGGGAAGCTGCCCAAGCTTCTAACAGCCTGCCTGGAGAAGAAAACAAGCTTCTTGTGACATGTATACCCCTGCCCGTGAATAATCTGAGATTGTTGTGATGGAAGAAAAGACTAGGGTGAAACCCTAGCACATGCAAGAAGAGAGAGAAGACAACTGCTGCTGTTTTTCATCATGAACCCTAGCTTAGGGTTTGTTGACTAAGTGTTGATGCCTTAGCTAGACTCATCCATGCGAGGGCACAAAACTTCTTTCTCTTCAATAACCAACGAATGCTAGTGCAAGACCAAGTGTGTGTGTAATAATGAAATGGATTGATCTTATTTTATAGCCTTTGAGTCACTTGTAAGTTGACCAAAACTCAGAAGAACAAAATAATATTATTTTATTCTTTTATCACTTTGACTTTTACCTTTAGTGGTACTAAAGGTCTTTTTGCACTTTCACTTTGACTCCTTAGTGGTACTTAGGGTCCTTACGTATTTTAGACTTTTTCTTTAGCCTTCTGCAAGTGCCCTGTGGTTAAAACAAGTGCTCAAGGTGGTCCTTTATCCCCACTCAAAGTACATCATCATAAACAAAGAGAATTACTAATGTTTTTATCTCACACTCTATATGACACCAAGATCAGATACTAAGGTGTCTTAGCCAAGGGTAGCTAAGCCTTGGAGAAGATCACAAAGTCCACGGATCGAGGGCCAGAGTGTCACACATGCCCAAATCCGGTCTAGGGATTACAGTGTTATTCGGGTAACAGACCAGGTGCCTCAGCCATTTGCTGCATAATTTGACACAAGGTCAAATACTTGGTAATAGACCAAGCACCTCCATTCTCCTGGAGAATGGCCCTCATCCCCGGGATGAGTCCCTAGTCCCGGACTAGGTTTATTCTCGGTAACTGACCAGGTGACTCCATTCAAAGAATGGCCACTCAGCTCTAGGATGAGTCCCCCAGTGTTAGACTGGTTCCATATCTTGGTCCCGGACCAGATGTCACCATTCAACAGAATGGTCACTCAAATCAAGGTTGAGTCCCCTAGTGTTAGACTGGTTCCATATCTTGGTTCTGGACCAGATATCCCCATTCAATAGAATGGTCACTCAACTGAAGGTTGAGTCCCCCAGTACTGGACTGGTTACACATCGTGGTCTTGGATTAGATGTCTCCATTCTTCTAAGAGAATGGCTCTCGATGTTGCTAAGAAAAATCAACACTCCCTCTTGGCAAGAGAGGCATTCTCTGCCATGCCAAGCTTGTCACGAAAGTATACGAACTTTGTTGTTGTTAGAGGCTTGGTCAGGATATTTGCGATCTGTTCATCCGTACAAATGTACTGCAACTTTAGAGCACCACTTTGTACTAGGTCTTTGATGAAATGATACTTCATTTCAATGTGTTTCGAATCTTGATTTGTCATGAAACACTGGGTTCTCCCAAAGCTTAATGCAACTCTGATTATCGCAACGGATGATCGTTGAGTCAAGCTTTCCACTGAACATATCAGATAGAAGTTTTCCTGCTGACTTGCTGTTGACTTGCTTGGGATTTTGCACTCAGCCTGGGACCCTGCCCGAAGCTCCAGTTGACTTCTCGGAGGTTCTGTCAGGCTGTTGATGGCTGCCTGAAGGTCTGTTAGCAGACCTAAAACCCTTCCGGGCTGTTTGCTAGCTGCTTGAGGGTCTGTCTTCTAGCAGCCCAAGGGTTTGTTATTGACCCAACAACCCTTATGGGTTGTTTGCTAGCAGCCCGAGAGTTAGCTTAAGGCTGCCCGAGCCTCGGATGAGGGTGCTGTAGATGCCCGTGAGGTGGAGGAGGGCTGCCGAGGGGAAAGGGAAGCTGCCAAAGCTTCTAGCAGCCTGCCCAAAGAAGAAACCAAGCTGCCCGTGACCTATATATCCCCTGCTCGTGAATAATCTGAGAGTGTCGTGAAGGAAGAAAAGACTAAGGTGAAACCCTAGCACATGCAAGAAGAGAGAGAAGACAACTGTTGCTGTTTTTCATCATGAACCCTAGCTTAGGGTTTGTTGACTAAGTGTTGATGCCCTAACTAGACTCATTCATGCTAGGGCACAAAACTTCCTTCTCTTCAATAACCAATGAATTCTTTTGTTGGAGCAGCTGCTAGTGCAAGAGCAAGTGTGTGTATCATAATGAAATGGATTGGTCTTCTTTTATAGCCTTTGAGTGACTTGTAAGTGGACCAAAACTCAAAAGAACAAAGTAATATTATTTTATTCTTTTATCACTTTGACTTTTACCTTTAGTGGTACTAAAGGTCTTTTTGCACTTTCACTTTGACTCCTTAGTGGTACTAAGGGTCCTTATGTATTTTAGACTTTTACTTTAGCCTTCTTCACGTGCCCTATGGTCAAAACAAGTGGTCAAGGTGGTCCTTTATTCTCTCTCAAAGTACATCATCACAAATAGACAGAATTGCTAATGCTTTTATCTCACACTCTATATGACACCAAGATCATATACTAAGGTGTCTTAGTCAAGGGTAGCTAAGCCTTGGAGAAGATCATAAAGTCAACTGATCGAGGGTCAGAGTGTCACACATGCCCAGACCTGGTCTAGGGCTTATAGTGTTATCCTGGTAACAGACCAGGTGCCTCAGCCATAAGCTACATAATTTGACATAAGGTCAAATACTTGGTAACTGACCAAGCGCCTCCATTCTCCCGGAGAATGGCCCTCAGCCCCGGGTTGAGTCCCTAGTCCCAGAATAGGTTAAATTCTTGGTAACTGACTAGGTGCTTCATTCAAAGAATGGCCACTCAGCTCTAGGCCGAGTCCCCCAGTGCTAGACTGGTTCCACATCCTGGTCTTGTACTGTTGAATGGTGACTCAACTCAAAGCTGAGTCCCCCGGTGCTGGACTGGTTCCATATCTTGGTCCTAGACCAGATATCCCCATTCAACAGAGTGGTCACTCAACTCAGGGTTGAGTCCCCCAATACTGGACTGGTTCCACATCCTGGTCTCGGACCAGATGTCTCCATTCTCCTAAGAGAATGGCTCTCAATGCTGCTTAGAAAAAATCAACAGTTAATACATAGAATTAAAATGTTCCAAAGGAATGGAAAAACTCATGAACAACAGACTGTAATTAATTTCAGACACATAAACATTGGTCAAACTTGACCAATTCAAGAGGTCCTTTCATTAAGAGGCAATGAATCTCAGCATGTTACAACAACAGTAACTTTCATCTATAAAACGTAGTCCAGATAAGAGATTTTCTAGAAATATGAGCCAAAGATTCACCTAAAAATCTGAGCTGTTGGTGACATTGGAAAATGTGCCCTCAGTGCTAAACTAGCATCAACAAGGAAGGTCTTCCTGAATGCATGTGTTCTTGCATGCAAAAGACTTAAATTAGGAAACCAATTGTGTTTAATTTACTTTTCCTAAGTTTACTTTTATAACTTTAGTAACACTAGTTAAAGTGAAAGTAAAATTAGGGTTTTCGCTTTACCTAAAGTTATAAAAGAGAGATCAATTGGTGGAGAGAACACACACTTGTATTTCAACAGAGACAAGATACAGACAGGGAGAGAAAGTCAGATAGAGTATTTAGCTGGGAAGATGGAGGAGCGAGCAGCAGGATCACTGAGCTTCGTATAGTTGGGCCGTACACTCACACAGGAGGTTGTTGAGGTTTAGTTGGGTTTTTCCCAGTGATTTTGCTGGGTACTGCATTTGCCAGGTTTGGGTGAATTTGCAATATTGTAAACGCTCCATATTTTCTCATAATAAAATCTATATCTGACTGCTGCACCGGTTTTCCCATCTTGGGTTTTTTCGGGGGTTTCCATACCCAAAATAATAGTGTCAATATTGTGATGTGATGTTGTGATTTATTTCTCAGTTTTATATTCCGCTGCATACTGTAAAAGATATTCATGTGTGGTTATTAGTAGTGATTTTGTATGCACTGTTAGCTCTAGTTTGAATATTAAAGGAACATTTACACTTAGGCATCCAAAAACTCTACACTAACAACAAAAAAGTTAAAAACACTACGACAAATTTTACCTTGGAATTGTTACCCAATTTTTCCAAGAGTACAACCCAACAAACTTTGTTGGAAATTGTGCCTTTCAACAACCTCGATTTTTGTGCCACAGTATAGTTGTACAACCTCCTCTCACTGCACGACTTTTCTGAAATTAATGGCATAAATTTGCCTTGGGAATCGTGCCCACGACCTAGGGAATCGTGCCCACTTGTTGTTGCTGCAGAACCCTTCAACTACCCACTCTCAACTCTCTTGAACTACGTGCACTCTCTCAGCTCTCTCTTGGAAGGTGTGTGAAGCAATGGAGTTTCTATGTCTTTTTATCTTCAACTTAGGGTAACTGTTGGTGACTCTTCATCCTCTATGGCTGAGATTTAATTTTAATCTTTAGCCACAAGAACAACGGTGGTGTTTTAATCTAAAGTTCACTTAAATCACTTAAGTGAACTTTATAAAACTACATTGGAATTCGAAAAGTCACATTTCCCTAAATAACTAAAAAGACTCATTTTATGACATGAAGTTACTTTATAAAGGGAAAGTCACGTTAATAAAGTACAACTCATTTTAAAAACATAAAGTCACATCAAAAGTACTTTAATAAATACATTAATAAAGTCACTTAAGACCTTTTCACATTTAGACCTAGGCACAAAGTGCAAAAGTACCTCCTGAGCTATAAAAGTTAATATTGCTTAGCATCAGAGTTCAGAAGTCCATGGAGGCCTTTTTTGGCCCTTTTTTTTCAATTTTTGCAAGTTCATACCCCTTGCGGGAATTGTAATAAATGACCTAGCATGATGGGCTTCTGTAAAAGGCTTGGCTTTTTTAGGACTTCGACATTAATCCAACTACTCTAGAGTGTTTTTTTGCTTGTTAAATATATGTTGCTTTTTAGCAACTTATAATTTTTGAGTTTTTCACACAATCGTCCAAAGCTGGAGTAGTTGTCTTCGTGGTTAGGCCTTAGGGGGTTATTAAACCCTAGTGTCAATTTATATTACCATGATAGTCATTAATTTTGAGTCATATGAACATGTACTAAGTCCCCTTAGGTGTTTTTAATTTTTTGCAAAAATAAAATTTCCTGTCAAAACAAGGGATATTTTAATTGTAAATTTAAAATAGTCATAAAAGTGGTACTAGGGGTTCAATTTTTCCATACAGGTGTGTTGCCGCCTTTCACACACCTTGGGGGGAGGATGTGGCAGAAATCTTCAAGCCACTCGGCGTGCCCTTGGGGGCAAATCTTGAGTCAAGGATGTCACCTTGTTTTTGACTCCTCCGTTCAGGACAACTCGTAACGAAGCCAAGGGGGGTAGACCCTATTAGCTGCTAAGGCTATTAAGGCTTATTTTGATTATGATTTAGTTGTTTTTAGGAGTTTTGATACAAAATGAGTAATTGAACAAGATATTGCAACATAAATATTTAAAGCACAACAACATATAGATTAACACATGATATGTAAAGCACACAGAAACAAATGATTGGATAATGTAAAAACAACGCCAATGGAGTCAAAAAATAAAGGGTGCTGTTGTATTGTCGAAGGAAATTGTGTTGCAAGTGCTCTTGGTCAATTTTAGATTAAAATAGAGATGAGTGAATTAACTTAGAGGGAAGGGAACTTCAAATATACCCGAAGATACGAGGAATGTGTCCAAAACCCTTATCTGATGCGGCTCCTCGCAAGGAATATGTGGGCTGGTTGGAGTTTCTGAGATGTGTTGGTTGGAGTTTCTGAGATGTGTTCAACACTACACCAACAAGGGTGTAGCCTAATGGTGTCTCGAGGTCACTAACCAGTTTTTCCCGCTTCGTTTGTGGATTTTTCCACCATAACAAAAGAAATCGAGGCGTTGGATTTTCATTTGGGGAGGTTAATTGAGGTGTGAAAACTAATTAATTTAGTCACCCACATTGCTTTTGATGCAGCCAACTGTTCGGTCGAAATGCAGCGATGTAGAGCATACACAACGAAGCCTAAGTAAATTTTAAGGATTTTATGACTTGTTTGTTTGTTAAAAAAGAAAAAATGACCTCCAAGAGTCTCTTTTGGTTCAAGTGAACCTCAATCGGGAAAGCAAGGAGGAGTAGTTTTATTATGTTAAATTGAAATCAACTGAAAAACAAGAAAGAAAGACAAGGTGTCGAATTCATCCTACCACGCATCTCTTTCCCCTTTCGGGTAACTCGAGAAGTTGTAGGGTAAGTATCAGTATTACTTTGATTTAACAAGATATGGAATGATATAACATTTATCAAAGTATACTATCCCGCGAAAAAAAGAAATAAACTAAAGAAAAGTAGAAAAATGCAAAAAATGAAAAAAGACAAAGACGTAGATCCCCCCTGGGAGATGGGGAGTAGGCTCGAAAGAGCCTACTCGAAATATCTTTTATTTATCGCGGTTACAATATTAGAAGAAGTGCTCTTTGGTCCCTTGTTATCTGGGATCCAAAGGCTTACAAAGAGCGAGAAACAAAAACCTGAAAATAGGGGGAACCCTTGGGAAGCTCCAGGTAGCCAAAAAGTGTATTTTCGGGCAGAGTTTCCTTCTTTTTGATGGGCAGAGTTTCCTTCTTTTATGAAGTTTGACGTCACCAATATTGTAACATATTCGCTAGCCCCCATGTGATATATACCATATGACATGATATATCACTAAAGAAACTTTATCCAAAGTTTTCACATGAAGGGGGGTCCACAATACAACTCGCTAGCTTGGTTGGTGAAGTTGGCGTGAAGCTTCATAAGTTGACATCACCATTTTAAACCATAAGATATACCACAGTTATATAACCAAAGTTTTATGCCAATTTCATGTTGGAGAGGATCACATTTTTAATGGGGGACCCATGCCATGTCATCCCACCCATTAAACTGATCATTTTGACTTTTCAAAATTGACTTTGGTGCTATTTTGTTGCAACTTTAGCATAGAATTTCCATTTTGATGCTCTGTGAGCTGAATAATGCTCCACGGGGTGCTTCGGCCGCCTGAAACATAGAAAAAGTGTTCTATGGGGTAAAGACAATGCCTCGAGTGTGAAAACGAGCATCCCCACGCCAAAAACAGACTCCGAACCTGACTTTTATTACACTTTGAAATTTTTTAATTAAACCACTAAAAATTGGCCTAATTTTGTAGGAAAAAATATTTTCCTTGGAATCAGATGAAACTCTAGGGGACTTAGTACATGTCCATACGACTCAATTCAAATGCCTAGCATGTTTATAAACATTGACACAGAGGCTCTAATAACTTCCTAAGGCCTAACCACCAAGACAACTACCCCAACTTTGGAGGCGTGAGTGAAAAATTTAGAAATTATTAGTCGTTTGTTCAACAACCAATAATAATCAAGGGAAAAAATACTCTGGGCTAGTCGGCATGATGCTTAAGTTTGGGAAGCCCAGCCTTTTATACAAATTGACCATGCTATCACATTTTTTACAATTTCCCTTAGGGGGTATGAACATGTGTTACCAAATTTTTTGAACAGACTCCCAGAAAAAGCTTGATTGACTTCTGAACCCTGAAGAATGAACAGGTATACTTGTTCTACTTTCTTGGCTCGCTTGAAAAATACCACCAAGTACAACTTAGGTGGTAAAAGGGTGCTCGTTTTCTAAATTAGAGCACCCACTTTACCCTTTTATCCTCTTTTAGAGAAAAATTAGTGATCTTTTATCATTTAATTTCATTTTCGCTTGAAAATGGCCAAAAAGACAAAATAAATGGGCAAAAATCAACCTCCATGTATTTTAAAAACATGTCTCCGACATGTTTTTAGTAAACCAGAGTGATGGCAAATCAATCTGCAATCAAATCTGTGTTAGACTAAAGGTAAATCAGGGTGATTGGCATCATATCCCATCAAAGGCGAGTTAACTCAAGATGAGGGGGGCACATCTTTCCAAAGGGGGGCACATATCTAGAAAGAGGTAAAATTCTAGAGAAGGTCACCTACCTCTTCAGAGGTAGTGCCTCTCTCTTGGGATTGTCACCCAATACATCCCATGAATCTCTTATCTAACTCGACCTCACTCCCTCTTCACCCTAGTTCACTCCTCGTTGTGGAATGCGCCCTCTCTTCTCCTCTTTGGCTATAAAAGAAAGGCATTTCTCCATTCTTGAGGATGGAAAGGTGGAACCTCTACTTGACTTGTATTGTAATACTGTTGTTATCATTCTTTTTGGAATAAAGGCTTTGGAGGTTACAAGCGGCGTAGTACTCTGTTGTGTGGATGACAATTTTTCCATTTGTATGAGGTAATCTATGTTGTTTTATGCTTGTATTTTGTGGTTTAGCTAGGCCTTGCTAAGGAAGTTATCTCCCAGTAGGATAAGGTTTAGAAGTTGTTTACCTATAGTCTAATGTTTAGTTGCTCTAGATCTCTTGGTGATGCATGTTTATTTTGTTTAATTGCATGCTTTCTAAGTTTTTGTGGCAGGTAACTCCAAATTTTAACCATTTTTTTGCAAGTGTTGTGCAAGTTGCAGGTTGTCTTACTTGAAGGAGGGATCGAGCTTTGGAGGTGGTTCATCTCCAAAACCACCTCCAGATCCAAACCTGTTTGTGTGAACTCTACAAACATATCCCGCACACCTATCATATGGCTAGAAGCTACACTATCAATGTAACGGTTGCATGTGGTGGTGGATGCACTTGAGAAATGTCCAACCAACATTGAGTACTCTCTCTCATTCTCTACATCTGCGCTGGTAATGGATGCTCTCTCTGAATGACCAACACAGAGAGAAAACTCACTCACAAACCACCTTGTATATTCATCTATCTTCGTAGCAGTTGCTGTCTGTTGCTTCTTCTTCTTCTTGTTCGAACATTGTCCGACATAGTGCCGAAAAATTTGGCAAGCAAAGCATTTCACTTTGCTCAAGTCTCTCTTATGATCACCACCCTATTGCTTAACCCCACCCTTGGGACCCTTCTTGGACTTCTTAGCTGTCAAAGCTACATTCTCCTCATCATCCTTATTGTGAGCTGAGATGCCCTGCACATATCCTCTCTTGATTTCCTCTTGAACAAAGTCATCCCAAAGATGATCCCAGGAAGGCATGTTCTCGCTAGCCACAATGGCCTTCACAAACACAACCCATGGCTTGGCCACGCCATCCAAGGCTTTCCGCACTAGCTCATCACCAAGTACAACCTCCCCAACTGCTCCAAGCTCATCCCTCACTTGTGTGATCCTAGTAAGGTAGGAAGTAACATTTTTCAGATTTAGAAATCCTGATGCGTTTCAACATCTCTCTGAGTACCATCTTTTGATTTTCATTGGAACTCTGGTACAAATTAGTTAAGGAACCCCACATTTGATAAGCATGGTCCTTACTAGTCATGTGTGGAATCATATGGTCTTTAATTGCATGAAGAATACTTCTCTTAGCCTTGATATCCTTTTTGTCAAAGGCTGCCTCAGCTGTTGCATCTGTAGCCGCGGGAACTGCAACGGGCTTAGCTTGCATGCTATTTGTAAGTTTTTACTCAGTTTCAGCCTCCAATTTAAAAGTGAAAATATCTTAGTTTTATGGCCAACCCAGAAAATATATAAGGTTGGAAATAACATAAATTTTCAGACTTAAAAAACACTGCTGTAACTTAATCTTTCTTGATAGAAAATAAATAAATGCACTCCATGAAATTTTCAGACACAATATTTTTGGCAACTTGCCCAAGAAAAACCCACAAGGGGAAAACCTGTTAGGAGAGAGAGTATTTTTATTATCAGGAAATTTACAGCAAAACTCATAAATTTTCAGACCAACTTATCTCAACCTGGAAGAGAAAATTTTTAACTTGTTTTCCGTGCCGAACAGGAAAACTCAAACTTAGAACTTTTTCTTGTTTCTGCCTCGATTTCCGCGTCGTTGTACGGACAGTACCATACGGACCTCGAAATATGTGCCCAGTTTTTTACTCGAAAATCGTGCCCATAAATTTGCCTAAAAAATTGTGCCCGCTGTACTAAAAACTGTACCGTATGAACCAACAATAAATGCTTTTGTCCTCTCGATTTTTCTGTCCTCTGTTGCTGTCCTTTCCCTCGATTTGCGTGCAGCAATTTTTTCTCTTTCTTAGAAAAATGGAAACTTTCTCTCTCAACTCTCTCCTTCACTTCAATCTGCAAAAGTGAGTGAAATGGCCTTCCTTTTCCTTTTTGGTAAGAAACCCAGGGTTCATCTAATCCAATGGTGGAGATTAGATTAGATTGGTGGATGAGATTAAATGTTTATATTTAATTCTCATAAATATTAATTTTACTCACCCACTTAAATTTATCAAAAGGTGACTTTATTCTCTAAAGTCATATTAAATGCTTCACCTAAGTCATTTAATGCAAGGGTCACTTTAATTTATCTTTTTTAAGTGACTAAGGCTAAAGTCACCTAGGGGAACACTTTCCTAGGTACAAAATCAGCACTCCCTCTTACCAAGGAAGGTGTTCTGCACCACTCCCAACTTGTCTCTGAAGAAGACAAACTTGCCCCTCCCCAAAGATTTCGTCAGAATATCTGCAACCTGCTCATCAGTGGAAATGTACTGTAAAGTCACTGCTCCTCTCTGAACATAATCTTAGATGAAATGATACCTGATCTCAATATGCTTTGACCGGTCATGAAATACTAGATTCTTAGAGAGATGGATGCAACTTTGATTGTCATAGTAGATCACCGTAGGCCTCAACTCCTAACCAAATAAATTCACCAGCAACTTGCGAAGCCACATCACCTCACAGCTGGCCTGATTGGCTGCCATATACTTAGCCTCAGCAGAACTCAAAGCAACAAATTTCTGCTTCTGACTAAACTGCAACAATGCTGCTGAGCCCAAACTGAAACAACATCCGTAAGTGCTCTTTCGGTCTGCCACACTGCCTGCCCAATCTGAGTCTATATAACCAACCAATCTGATCCCATCCGACCTCCTGTAGTCCATACCATAATCCACTCTCTCTGCAAGGTATCGCAAAACATGTTTTGTAGCTATCCAGTGCACACTCCTAGGCTCAACCATGAACTGACTAAGAGTGTTCATTGCAAAACACAAATCTGGCCGAGAGTTGACCAGATACATCAATGAACCAATGAGCTGACGGTATAATGTAGGATCCACCAACTCTCCCTCAGAAGCATGAAGCTTCTTCCAGTTGGTGATCATTGGTGTCAACATCGGCCTGCAGTCCTCCATCCTAAATCTCCTCAGAATATCAACAACATACTTTCCCTGTCCAAGGAAAATATGGAATGGAATGGTACTCATCCATCATGGCATCTTGCCAAACATGGTGTTGGGAGGCCTCCTCAAAAGTAGAAGGCTCGGAATCACGTAAACTAGGCATCAAAAGCATGCCCAATATGTCAGGCATTTGAATAGACCTCACTGGCTCTCTGGGTGTCCCAAACTCTTGAGCTTCCTTCAAGATGTCTCGAAGCCACTTAGGTGTCTTCTTCCTTGGAGGCTGCTCCTACACTGCTCTGTCATCATCTGAAGAACTACCAGAGGTGGAAACCCCAGTAACTTGTGAACCAGAAGCTAGTGTACCAAGTACTGGTGAACTCTGTGATCCTGATCCTCTATACGATGAACTTGTAATCTGAGACCCAAAACCTGTCCCTGAAGACCCTGCTGGCTGAGCCATTGAACCAGGTGAACCTGTGCCTGCATTGTGTGGTCCAGTAACTCCGGAAACTCGTGATCTTGTCTGCTGTACTGATGGTACCTGTGTAACTGCCCGAGGTGTAGGAACCTGCTGCTCTCCCTGCTCCAACTCTCTCAACTTCCTGAAGGCCCGCTCCTCCTCAAACTTTACATCCCTTCTCACAACAACTTTCCTCTGAGAAGGAAGGTAAATACTAAATATGGAAGGCCATCGCAGTCTCATTATAGCCCACAAAGATGCCCTTCTCTGCAGTGGGCTCCAACTTTGTCCTCTTCTGAAAAGGGACATGAGAGTAAGTCAAACTACCAAATATGCGAAAATGGCTGACCTCAGGCTTCTTGCTTGAGAAACACTCCTCAGGTGTCATGTTCCCCACGACACGATGGGGACTCTTGTTCTGAAGATATACAACTGTGCTGCATGCCTCAGCCCAAAGAAAGAAAGGAAGTGACTGGTCATGTAACATAGCTCTGGCTGATCCAACAATAGATTTGTTCTTCCTCTCTGCTACTACATTTTGCTCAAGAGTGTATGGAACTGTCAACTGCTTCCTGATACCTTCCTGTCTGCAATAGCCATCAAACTCCTTGGAGGTATACTCACCCCCGTTATCCGATCTAAGAAGTCGGATCTTCCTCCCTGTCTGGTTCTTCACAAGAGCTTTGAACTCTTGGAACCTTTGCAAGACCTCGTCAGATTTCTTGCTCTTCAGGAAGTAGATCCAGGTCTTCCTGGAATGATCATCAATGAATGTCACATAGTACTCATATCCTCTCAAGGAAACATATGACATCGGTCCACACAAATTTGAATGTATCAAGTCAAGAATCCCTGCTGACCTGCTATCACTGCTAGGAAAAGCAGTCTTGGTGTACTTTCCCAAAGCACACCCCCTGCACACATCACTCTGCTCTGTGCTGAACTCTGGTAAACCTGTAACCATATGTCTCAACAACCCCAAAGCTGGATGATGCAAGTGAGCCGTCCTCCTATGCCAAAGCTTACAAAGCTCACTGCCATTGCTATGTGGCCAAGGCATGCTGAGGCTGAAATAAGAGCCTGTACAGTTTCCCACATCTAACTCCAATGACTACTGAAGCAGATGGTCCTACAGTCTTGGGAAACACACGCACATGTCCATCTAGGAAGGACACCTCCAAGACCCTGATCCTCAATCATGGAAACTGGCACCAAGTTCTTTTTCAGCCCAGGTACATACAATACATCTCTCAACACCATGCGACTCATGGACTCCCTCTGAAAGGTAATGGTCCCACATCGAATTGCTCTAACTGCTGAGTCATCTCCCAACACCACCTCCACATCAGTCTCTGTCTATGGAAGCTCAGAGAACATCTCATGAGCACTTGTCATGTGGTTCGAAGCAACTCTATCAGTATACCAAGTGATGGAAGTAGTTTCACTGTAGGAATGGTCTGTCACTAGGGAAAACTCACTCTGTCTATCAACATCCGCACTGGTGATAATAGATGCTCTCTCTCTCTCAATATGCCCAGTGCATAGAGAAAACTCACTCTGAAATCTCGCTGCAAAGTCATCGACCTCCGTTGAAGTTGTTGTCTGATGCTTCTTCTTCTTCTTCTTCTTGTTCAGACACTTCCTAGCATAGTGTCCCATCTTCTAACATGCAAAGCACTTTACAGTGCTCAGATCCTTCTTCTGCCCATCCTGCTGCTTGGCCCCACCCTTCTTGGGACTCTTCTTGTTCTTCTTCCCCTTTGTTGTCAAATCCACATCCTCCTCATCCTCCCTACTAGTAGAAGCACTGCACTGCAAAAGACCCCTCCGAGTCTACTCCTCAACAAAATCATCACAGATCATGTCCCATGAAGTTAAGTTCTCCCTAGCCACCAAGCCCTGTACAAACATAGCCCAAGGTTGTGATACCCCATTCATAGCTGTTCGCACCAGCTCAACACTAGGAACAACCACCCCAATTGCTGCAAGCTCATCTCTCACCTAAGAGATCCTAGTAAGATAAGTCATCACAACCTCCCCTTTGACCATCTTGATACTCTTCAGCTTCTCCCTCAAAACCATCTTCCTATTCTCATTTGAGCTCTGAAACAATTCGGTCAAAGGACTCCACATTTCGTGAGCATGATCTTTCCTTGAAATGTGTGGAATCTCATGGTCTTTAACAACATCTAGGATAATCCTCCTAGCCTTAATATCCATCTTGTTGAAGGCAGCAAATGCTACTGTATCGGTGGAAGCGGGAATAACAAAGGGATTAGCTGTAGTATTTCTGAGTACCTCCTCCCACAACTCATTCTCCTCCAACACAAGCAATATCCGGGCCTACCATGGCACAAAGTTCCTTGCCCCATCAAGCCTATCCTCCATTCTGAGTCCAGTAGAAGTCATTTTTCACAAAGAACAAGTTTCAACAAAAATCTGCTAAGTGTCAAAAGATATTTCTGAATTCTGGAAATTACTTTTCTGCCCCACTCAGCTTTGATACCATGTAAGTTTTTACTCAGTTTCAACCTCCGGTTTAAAAGTGAAAATATCTCAGTTTAATGGCCAACCCAGAAAATATATAACGCTAGAAATAACATAAATTTTTAGACTTAAAAAACACTGCTATAACTTAATCTTTCTTGACAAAAAATAAATAAATGCACTCCATGCAATTTTCAGACACAATATTTTTGGCAACTTTTCTAGGAAAACCCCACAAGGGGAAAACCTGTTAGGAGAGAGAGAGTATTTTAATTATCAGGAAATTTACAGCAAAACTCAGAAATTTTCAGACCAACTTATCTCAACCCGGAAGAATTTTTTTTTGCCTTGTTTTCTGTGCCGAACATGACAAATCAAACTCAGAATTTTCCCAGTTTCTGCCTCAATTTCGTGCCGCTGTACGGACTGACTGACTATATGGACCTCGAAATCTGTGCCCATAATTTTTTCTCTCGAAAATCATGCATAGAAATATGCCTCGAAAATCGTGCCAGATGTACCGAAAACCGTACCGTATGGACTGTACGGATCAGCAACAAATGTTGCTGTTCGCCTTGATTTTCGTGCCCTCTCTGTTGCTGTCCTTTCCCTCGATTTGCATGTTGCAAATTTTTTTTCTCTTTCTCAGAAAAATGGAAACTTTCTCTCTCAGCTCTCTCCTTCACTTCAATCTGCAAAAGTGAGTGAAATGGCCTTCTCTTTCCTTTTTGGTGAGAACCCTAGGGTTCATCTAATCCAACGGTGGAGATTAGATTAGATAGGTGGATGAGATTAAATGCTCATATTTAATTCTCATAAATATTTAATTTCACTCACCCACTTAAATTTATCAAAATGTGACTTTATTCTCTAAAGTCATTAAATACTTCACTTAAGTCATTTAATGCAAGGGTCACTTTAATTTCCTCTTTTTAAGTGGCTAAGGCTAAAGTCACCTAGGGGAACACTTCCCTAGGTACAAAAATCAACACTATTCACTATATCCCACAACTCATTCTCCTGCAAAATCAGCACAATCCTTGCTTTCCAAGGACTGAAATTGGCTGCCCCATCCAACCTGTCCTACAACCTCAACCCAGTAGCCATCTCACTAAAAATGAAAGTCCAAAAATCTTCCCAGTGAACAAAAGTGTCTCTCTCTGAAAGTTTGAAAACTCAGCTTGTGTATTCTTCCCTTCTCTTTAAGTCAACTCTGATACCATGTAAAAAATTACTTTTTCCCCAACTCGGTTTCAAGTCTCACTGTTTCATGGTTTAATGCCCTACCCATTCATCATAAATGCTGCAAATGAATTGTTTATCATAAACCACACAACTAAAAAACTTTGGAAAAATTACTAATTTAATGAGCAGAAATTTGTTAGACACTGAGAGGGGGTGCATTAGTGTGAAGCCAATTTTAAACTTTTCTTAGCTTGTCACAATTAACTAACAATTCATCATTCAACCAATCTCATAATCATTTCATAAACTTCATCATTCACATATCATAGCATTTAAATCAAAAGAACACAACACAACGTAATTTTGTAATCTTTTTGTATTAGTTGTGGTCCGGCTACAACCGTTAGGTAAAATTAGCACCTACTCTGCATCCAGGACCCTGCCTGGTTTTCTTAGACCCTGCTAAGAAGGGTTTGAGGTATCCTAACCTCAAAAGCAAGTCAAGCTTGCATTTACAATTAAGGTTCACTGTCATCATACACAAGAAATCTCTGTCACATCATCAACACTGCTCATTACATCAACTTCGTTGTAACACCGCTCATCATTACAACTGCTGGACATCTACTGCTGCAAAGTATCCTCTGGTCAGTACATCTTCTGCTGGTCGACACAGCTCATTAATCTTTGATCATCATTCTTCACTGCTGCTCTCATCAGTTGTTCATCATCATTCTGTCAGGCACATCATTCTGATCATAACCATGAATACATCATGCTGTCCATCAAATTGCTGTCAGCATCATCCAACAATCATCATATCAATCTGCTCTGCTGCTTGTCAACATCAACAACAATTATGTTAGTCTGCATGCATCATCACAGCATGTCTCATATTCACCACCTCTGTCATGTCAGTCTGCTGTAGGTGTATTGTTTATGCACCATAAGAAATCAGTTGTATCAATGCTGTCATCATCATCTTGGTCTTCTTCACTTTGTTACTGATCATAACTTGACTGAGCTGAGCATACAGTCACAGGGATGCCATCAATTCTCTTCATTGCTGAGTCATGTCTTAGCTTGTCATTAGGATAACTCAGCCTTGGACTAATCACACTCCTCATAAACTAGGGCTGTCATCTTTTGTCAATGTTCAAGCTTTGTGTTGTCAACCTCATGGACTGTGTATACATGCACACCTCTTTCCAGGCAACTAAACCCCAACACATATGTCAAATTGAACTGTGTATCAGCCTTGGACTTGGAAGCATTGAACTGTGGAAGAAACTCGGGCTTGTCTACATGCTGAGAAAGACCCCAACCAAATCCCAAGTCTGAACTATGTGTTCTTACAGACACATTCAGATGTATTTCAAGCTTGACTGTGCATACAAGCTTGCACTGTGGACCAATTCAGACTGTCTCAACCACTGTCATCAACTTGTCACATCCTCATCACAACATCATGTCGCTGCCAAGCTTCACAACTATCTCTGTCAGCTTCTCTGCCATATCAATCTGATTAATTTAATTGGCTGCTGCTTAAACAATTTGCCCTACTGTTGCCAATTTATGATTGTCAACCTCTGCTGACTTGATCAGATTTCAACTGTGGATGCTACAACAAGCTTTACACAGTATGTAAAGAGATCATCATCAATAGAAGACCATTATCATATCAAGGTATCATCACAGGGTTTGTTTGTATCATCATGCACATTACTGTGTACTGTTGATCACATCAATATCAGTACACTACTATTTGTACTTGTCCAACTATGTTACTGTGTATAGACATTGTTACAATGTTCCCCCAAGGTTCC
Organism: Pseudotsuga menziesii; assembly: GCA_001517045.1. NCBI lineage: Eukaryota > Viridiplantae > Streptophyta > Pinopsida > Pinales > Pinaceae > Pseudotsuga > Pseudotsuga menziesii. Next base: position 63,002 of record LPNX010196529.1, read on the forward strand.
GGGACGGCGGGACGCGGGTTCGGGGAGACGCACATTCGGGACGTGTGGAGACCACTCCCAAATTTTAGAGAAATTCAGCGGGGACGGCGGGACGCGATAGTCATACAAATTTTAAAAATATGAAAAATATGAAAAATATAAATCCCAACAATAACAAA
>LPNX010196529.1:63570-73783 GCA_001517045.1 Pseudotsuga menziesii
CTGCATTGTTACTGTATACACTTCACTTATACTTCACTAATCATCATAGGATGTAAATCACAATGGATTTACTTCACACATCACTGTTTCATAACCATCATCTGTTGTCATAAAGATATTAGTGTTATATACATACCATCATCTCGGATCTGTGGAGGACTTGGATTGATGCAGCAAGCATTAACCTTGACTTTGCATACACCAAAACTTCAGATAAGCTTGCAAACTTGGACTTCGTGTCTATACTGTGGAAGACCTTCAACCAATGTCCAGAAATTGTCCTGGTATACAACCTTTAACTTTGTGTAAGCACTAGGTCTGAACATATGTTTGGACAGAGTATGTGTGCTGTAGAAAAGACCCGGAAACAAGTCTCAATGCTAGGGCCTGTTTCTATCCATAAGAGATCAGCAGTGAAGGCTCAGTTCATTCATAAAACTTGGGACTATTTTCCTGAGTTTCAAATGCCTGTCTTCTTGCTTTTCACTGTCAAATTATCTTCTACTCATCTGATTCTCACTCTATCATCTCTGATCATCAACTTGTTACAGTCATATCATCAATTTGTCCACAGTCATGTCGACAAGGTCAGCTCATAACAACAAAAGCTGCTCATCAACTAAGTGTTATCATGTCCACAAGGTTTGCTGCAACTTATAACTTCTGTCAACAACTCAACTTCAACATACACCCAGAATCCGAGTATTCTCAAAGTCTGTAGCTGTATCCTTTTTGGCATCCAATTTTCCTCATTTCTCAGAGCAAGAAAATGAGCTGAAAGACATTCAAAACATTGCAGATGCCTCCGAAAACAGAGAGAGAAAAGCTTTATCGAAATTTTGTATCCTCAAAAAGATCTCAGTCCACATACATCACCAAAATCAGACTTTCCTTTCAAACTCACGAAAACCAGATCTGCATCACTTCATCTCATCTTCTGCTGCGTCTTTTAGACCTGTTATCTACCCGAAAACTCAGTGATATGGGAGCCCTACTAGGGCATCAACAGCTCCACGAAAGCCCTACTAGGGCATTGTCAGAACTTCGTTTGTGGGAGAGGACTGCTGTACAGAAAAATTGGAACTGTCACCCAAAAAAAAATCCTTCCTGTGAAAACTCGGGTCCTCATCTGCTGCTGCGAGTTGTTTACCTCAGTTGCTGCTCCCACGAATTTACCTCAGTACTCCACCGAAATTTCACATTCAAAATTGAGGACGTGAGGCCTCTATTTATACACGATTTAAAAAAAAAATCCTGGGCCGACATGCATATATTTAATTCTGAGCCGACTTGCTATATCTCCCTTTTTTTTAAATTCTGGGCCAACACTGCATTAAAATAAATGTTTGACTGAGCCGACCTTGCTTAACCCTACTTCCCAGTTAATCCAAATCCAAGTCTTGAAGAGTCCTCTCAAATCTTATACAAACAACTGAACATGGCACTAAGATGTTTGCAAAATAGTATCAGGACTTTATACTTGTAGTTAACAGCATAGAAGAATCCAAACATAACAAGACTTTGGATGGTTTCTTTTCACAAACTTGAACACCTACGAATCAGTCCTTTTGTGCAAGATACCTCATGCACTGTGTTGTATACTTCAGGTTTATACCATCAAAACAGATCAACAGGATATATATATAAACATCTAAACTTACTTCAAGGTGCTCCTGTGGCTGCTAAGACTTTGCATTACTGTACCATCACTGCATATGCATTATTATATTTCACTGTAAAAAGAATCACTCACACATCACTGTCATCATTATCATGGTTCTAAGACCCCATGAACCTTCAAGAATGCAAGGACCATCAAACCACCAAGTGAGGGCACTTCATGGGCTTCTTCAACCACCTTAGCCATGCGCTTCTTCCATCCATCTAGGGCTTCTCCAACAACCATCAAGGCTTCAGAGCCATCTCCAGGGTCTTCAGCATCTTCAGCAAGGTGGTGGCTTCAAGACAGGAACTTGTCCATGTTGGCATCAATGACAATTTCATCAACAAAATTAAACTCGGCCACACATAAAAAATATTTCAGACTCGGTGTTTTGAGCAATGCCCCAGGGAAAACCCCATAAGGGGAAAACCTGTGAGAGAGAGACCTTTAATTATTTTCTTGTTCAAAAATAAAAGTATAGCAGTAATATAACTTTGTGAGTATTACTTATCTCAACCACAGAAGATGATCTCAGTTGAAGGAGTGGTTGATCTTGCTTGACTCTTTCAATATTTTCAACCCTTTCGGAAGAACATAGTCCGTCTGCTCTCCACCAGCAGACTCCATTGCCCAAAGTTCCCAAGCTTTTAGCTGCTTCCTTTCTCTTTCCTTCACTGTTATCTAAAATTTTTCTTGTATTATGCATACTTACTTCAAAGTAGTTTTCTTTTAAAGAATATGTTAAGCTAAATTGTTAAGTATGCATTCTCTTAGCTAAATCTAAGTTTAAAGGCTTTATTTTTTATAGATCTAGCTGATAAATCTAGCCTTCAGTTTACTAAAAAGTGTATCTTTCATTTCTTAAGGCTAGGAAATTTTTTTTGTTCTTCTAATGCTTTATCTAGAATCTTTAGTGCTTTTCAGGTAGCTGGTTTTACCTTTTGACAAACAAGTAGAAGAATGTGTAGGAGAAATTTTGAAGATTTGGGCCATCCGTGACCCCCTAGAGCACTCTACCTCGATTCTAAGCCAGATCCTGAGACTTGTAAGCCTTTTGGTCCTAATCTATAAAGGACCATAGGAATTCCCCTTCAAAATTGTAAAATCTATAATAAAAAATAAGTGGGCCACACAGTACCCAGTCCCCATCCCCCCTAGGGGGATCTGTGTCATTGTCGTCTTTCTTTTTTGTGATTTACTCACCAGAATAGCTTAGTTTCCTTTGCTTAGTTAGTCGCTTTTTTTTATTTCTTTTTTGCTTAAAGAGTAATTGAAACTTTGTTATTTGTCCCCGATTATGCCCTTGTAACAACTGCGGGCTTGCCTGAGTTGGTGGTAAAAATTTAGAAACGGCCCAACGGGATACTTAGCAGTAGTTTAGACACCCATCATCTTTAAGAATTGCATGGCTGTGAACATTGTGTGTATAAGCCAAAGTATTTTTTCTGCCCGTGTATACTGATATTTTGGAAATATGTTGCTGGAAGCAAATTCTATCCTTAGTTTTTAAAGTAGATGTGCTGATAAATATGATGTTTGGAATCTTTTTTATACTTTGAAGTTTGAACTTGTAATTTAAACTGTATTGAATGCCAGTACTTCATTTTTCTTTTAATATAATGTAGTTGGCTTGACAAATTTGTGTTTTCCAGTAATGGGATGTACTGTCAATGTTCTATGAAAAGTAAATATTCAGAAAGTTTTTCTTGCACGATCTTTTGTCATAACAGAGAAAAATATATCGAAAGTAATGAATAATCCTATCAAACCTGATGAAATGAAGCACTGACTAGTTTTAAAGTTGATGTGATGATAGATATGGTGTTTGGAAATTTTTGATACTTTGAAGTTTGTACTCGTAATTTAAGATGTACTGCATGCCACTACTTCATTCTCTGAACATAATGTAGTGGGTTTGACATAATTTGTTTTCCAGTAATGGGATGTACTGTCAATGTTCTACGAAAAGCAAATGGACAGCAAGTTTTCCGTGCACGATTTTCTGCAATAACTGAGAAAGACATATCGAAAGCAATGAGTAATCTTATCAAACCTAATGAAAATGAAGCACTGGCTGTTGATGCACGCCAAGAGATTGATCTAAAGGTTGGAGTTGCATTCACACGGTTTCAGACACGTTACTTTCAAGGCAAATATGGAAACCTTGATTCCAGTGTTATTTCGTATGTTTTGTACTCTCTGATTGAAAACTTTCATTGTTGCTTTATACTTTTTAATTACTGATCCACACTATTTTGACTCCTTTTTTTAAAGAAACATATAGATATGTTGTATGTACATTTGTATGCATATATCTTAAAAGACATATATATGGTGCCCTCCCGATGACATGGGCAGATGTTATTTGCATAGACATGTTACAGACCATTTAAAACATAAATGTTAGCAGAAAGAAACTATGGATTCACACGAAGCTCTTATGGTGCTCAGAATATTAATGATGCTTTTGATATAAGGGATGACATCACATTGTCTTCAACCCCCAATTTAGCTATGTCCTTTTGAAGGTGATTGTGATTTTGCTCTATCTCCACAGGCTCAATAAGGAAGTTACACCTCTTTTGACATTCTCTTTGTGCTCCTTTTTTTGAATTTTCTTTTCTTATGGAGATGGCTGAGCACTCTGATTGCTTACTCATTGATATATTTTTTAGTCCCATTGACCATTTGTGGCCACCATTGTATTTTAATAAATTAAATTAAAATTTGCCAGGTAGATGGTTAAGTGCAAAAATCTACTATAGCTAGTCTTACACTTGCTCATTGTTCACAAATTCGCATTATTCTGAAATTTAGAGAGTATTTATTTCACACTATTGGAGTACTATAGCATTGGATTGGAGTGCAACATTGTTTTAAGCTAAGGTGTGGCATTTAAAATTATGTTATAGGCTGATTTCTTTATGTACATGTTGACTTTATCACACAAAAGGACAACCCACATTTTATGCATTGAAACCTGCAATGAGTATCATTAATAAATATCAAGGATGGTGGCACACATTTCCAGAGAAAGGCTTGGGAGGCTACAAGTGTTAACGCAAAAAATTACTCACCTAGCTCCGCATGGTCTAAACCACATACATACATCATTTTCCTACCCTTACTTTTGACATTCACAATTGTATTTTCAGTCCAAAACATCATTATTTACCATAGTTTACCTTCATTCTCTCACAAAAAGGGCCAAAAAACCTAAAAAAGGTCCAAAAAACCTTAAAAAGGGCTAAAAACCCTAAAAAGGGCTTAAAACCTCAGGCAGGGTTCGAAAACCCTAAAAGAGAGAAAAGGTCAAAAAACCTAAAAGCATATTATAAAAACAGTGTGAAGGTCTCTATCAAAAGATTCTTAGACCGTTTTTCCCATTATTTTATTCAGTGAGTACGGTGAGACACCTTTTGCTCAAAGTATTCACACCCCATTTTTTTCATCATCTCGTTGCCCTACCATTTCCACTTAGTATGTTGAGATATTCTCCGTAGCCACCTGGAGGACCAACATGTGGAGAGGCAGAACATTTCCGAGACGGACACCGTGGCCCATTTTCAAAAGAAAGAAGGTATAAATTTCATATACTTGCTTTTATTTAGTTTAGCCGTATATGTTTATTTATTTTATTTTACTAATCTCATTTATTGCTGTAGCTTTCTTCAATGAACTCTACCTTACTCTCCCATTGACATAAGGCTGGTTCTTTTGCACGTAGTAGGGGTGAAAGCCCTGTTACAATAAGGGTGGTCTGCATTTACTAGAGGAAAGTACAGTGACCAATACAAACTATGTGGTTTTCGGAATATGACCCGCCTCTATGGATTTTCGTTTGGTAACTAAGTAGAAGTTTGATTTTGTCATGGTGAAATCTTGACTCTACAACTCGCAAGGGAACGAAATCCCAATTTCTCCATAAACACTTCGTTTCAGGTTTTTAGGAACTGCCAAGGGGGTGCTACAACTTGGAAATACTTCTTATATTAACATAGCAAACATGTACAAAAAAAAAGAAAAGAACATATGTACAATCAATGTAACCTCTTTCTTAGCACTATAAAGACTGAGATCAGGTCGAAGTACAAAACATCACTAAAGCTGAGGTCAGGCTAGTTCATCAATTTTTTAGCATCAACAATCAACATATAGCCTTTTGCCCAATGGCTGGAAGTGTACCTGTTATCGCAATTCTTGTAATTGCCCCATAAGATGATCCTATACATGATGGCGGAGGGGAAAGACAACTAAAGTTGTGACCTACGGAAGCTAAGACCTCTGAAAGTACTTCAGATCAATGTCACAAGGTTCGGGTTCGAATTTGGGTTCGGCGACCAAGTTCTATTCGGGTTTGAATTTTTCGATGAGGTTTGGATGAGGTTTGACATAAGGTTCGTCTATATATATTTTTCAATATATATATATATATATAACCTGTATTATAAATTATAATATAATAATAAAACATTTAAAAATAAATTGTTATTAAAAATTATAATATAAACATTTAAAAATAAACTATAATTTATAATTATAATATAAAACTTTAAAAAATAAAAAAAAGTAAAAATTATAATATAGAACATTTAAAACTGAACTATAATTAAAAGTTATAATATAAAACATTTAAAAATAAACTATAATTCAAAATAAAAAATAAACTATATTTAAAAATTATAATTTAAAACATTAAAAAATCAATTGTCGATGGAATGTGAACTCCTCGAACGGTGGAACCTTCAACCTGTTGCCGTGGATTATGGAACTTGCTGTGGATTATAGAGAGTCGTGGTAGTTTGGGAGAGTTGTGGAAGAGCAACTCCTTTGCCTCACGCAGCCGCCTCTATCTCTTGTCCATTCACGACTATACTAGCATGTATCACTTGGTAGGCTAGTCGATATGCATGACGTAGACTGTCGCAACTCACAGGTTCGAAAATACAACACTAACAACAGGTCGGGAGAGCCAAAACATTTGATTTGTTGAAACCCTAGCCGAAAAGTGAAAAACAGTTGCCCGATCCTAAACGAACCTGAACGAATTTTCCAAAAAAATTTAGGTTCGCCGAACTTCGAACCTGGAGGTTCAGGTTCGACAAACCCTGTGACATTGCTTCGGATGTTAGACCAGCTAAAGCTACCTACACTTTAGACCAATGTTTTAAAACTCGGCTGAGTCGGCTCGGACTCGGCCCGAGTCAACCGAGTCAACCATCAGCCGAGTCAAACCGGCCTTTAAACCGGCTCGGGTGACCGGTTTGGTACCGAACCGGGCCGAGTTGACATCAGCCGAGTCAAACCGGCCTTTAAACCGGCTTGGGTGACCGGTTCGGTACCGAACCGGCCGAGTTGATATCAACTCGGCCCGGTTTGGTACCGAACCGGTCGACTCGGCCGAGTCAAAGGCCAACTCGCCGGTTTTTCTGAAATTTCGATTTTAAAAAAAAAAATTAAAAATTAACAATATCAACTCGGCCCGGTTTGGTACCGAACCGGTCGACTCGGCCGAGTCAAAGGCCAACTCGCCGGTTTTTCTGAAATTTCGATTTTTAAAAAAAAAATTAAAAATTAACAATGCCTCCGGCCCTAACCTAACTCCTAGCCTAACTCCTAACCTAAAATAAAGCCTAACTTACACCATTTACCTGCTGCCGTCAAGTGTTAACCTCATTCTCATTTCTCACGCTATTTGCTCACAGTTCAGGACCTGTCACCTCCCTGCACTGCTCACGCTGGCCCTCAAGGCTCACAGCCTCACATACCCTCGGCCCTCACTCAAGTCTCACACTGCAGACTGGTCACTACACAGACGCCGTGGAACTTGAAGCTCGCTGCTCAAGCCTCGGCCCCTACAACTTACAAGACAACCGACAGTTTTGGACAGAGGTCTGATTTCTTGCTTGGAAGTTGGATGTAAATATTTTAGCAGTTTTTTATTTTAAACTTTATCAAAAGTGCAAAGGATCCAGAGTGAAGAGAATTTGGACATCTTAATACTTCCTTGTTTTAATTTTGTTTTTACATTACAGATTTTATCTTTTTCATTTTGGTGTATAAGCATTGAGCATTACACACCATCAAACACAGTCACGAGAGATGCATTGTTTAAAGTTAAACTTAAACTTTAAACCTGAGTAAAAGTATCATCTCCAGCAGATTAGGGTGTTGTTTGAGCCTCTAATACAGCAGAAAAACTTTGAAAGCTACAGGACAGTCCCATTCCTCCATTATGTTTAAATTTTTAAAATAGTAAGTGGAAGGCAATAGATTGGTGCACACCTTGTACTGATAATTAATCTTAATGCTCACCCTATTTGTCAGAGTTGTATGCAATAGGGCACATTTCCTAAAGATGAAGCTGATCTTTTTTAAGCTAAAAAAGCTTAGGGCCGACCTATGTAATACACACAAATCACTCCTTCCATCTACAGAATCTCTCCTTCATCAACTCTCTTTTTTAGAGTTCATTTCCAAGATATAGTCATCTGAACTTTGAAGAATTCATCTGAACTTTGAAGGATACTTTAGTCATCTGAACTTTGAAGGATACTTCATAAATCCCACTTTATGACAGGAAAGCAAGGAAAGAATTCAAATATTAATTAGTATTCTATTTCTGACCTGATTTTTGGAACTACATACAGTCACCCATTAATAAAGATGCACAGTAGAATAGGCAAATGATTTGGCTTCTTGGAAGACTTGGTAACTGCTGTAGGTGAAGGATGACACCCAGAAAATATTTTAAACTACTTTAGAGTCTGCAATGTGCATGCCAGCATGGTGCTGTTTTGCTTGTTTGATATTTTTTCTCTTGTTTACCTTATTTGTACTCACTTGTTTGTCTTATTTTGATTTGTAAGAGCAGGTACAGTGCCATAATCCATTACAATTTACAAGTGCATACTATTGGGTGCTGTCACTGTTGTGGGTGCTTTTCTAAATTCTGGCCATCTCACAGAGGCACACAAATAGGGGCAATTGCTGTAGGTGGGAGTCTTAATTTTTAAATTTTTACAAATACTGAAAATTTATTATTTCTTAAAAAATCTAATAAAATTATTACAGTAATTTACAAATACTGTAAATTACATGTTTTAATGTGTTTTTTTTGTAAATTAACTTATTTATTTTTTTGGACAGAGAACTGTCCATCAACATTTGCATCTCATAATGGCTCCTAAATCAAAAGATGCAGCATGGGCCCATGCTGAACTAGTTGAAGGGAAAATATATTGCAGATATTGCAAAAAATTGATTAAGGGAGGAGGCATTCATAGGCTCAAACAACACTTGGCTGGCATTAGAGGTAATGTTGCCCCATGTGAAGCTGATTCAGAGGTGATTGGAGAGATAAGGTTGGAGTTGCTACAACAATTTGAACAGTATGAAGTGGAGAAGACTAACCAAAGAGAGGGAGAGGCAGAAATAGGGAAGAAGAGGCATCTTGCAGAAATGATTGGCAGATTTGCCCCTTATTCTGAATATGAAGGCTCCTCATCCATACCTTCTTCTTCTCCCAGTTTCAAGGATACCTACCAGTATGTTCCTCCTCCCTCAAAAACAAATGTCTCCAAAAAAGGGAGCATCCATAGTTTTTTCTCACCTCAAAACACCCCTTCCAATGATGCTGCTTCTCGGCCAATTCAGCCCACCATAGATGCCCATTGGAAAAAGCAATACAGAATGACTGCTCATGAGTACATAGCTAGATGGTGGTATGATGCAGATATCCCCTTCAATGCTGCCCGCTCACCATATTTCCAACCTATGTGGGATTCTGTTGTTGCTGCTGGTAAGGGCTTCAAAGGCCCTAGTTTGCATGACTTGAGAGGATCTCTTTTGCAGAAAGAGATTGAATCCTTGGATGTATACTTCAAGGAGTTCAAAGAATCATGGGCCATAACAGGATGCACCATCATGTCAGATGGATGGACCGATGCAAAGAGCCGAACCATCATAAACTTCCTTGTCTCTTGCCCATAGGGAACTATGTTTTTGAGATCATATGATGCATCTGATAAGGTGAAAGATGCAAATCTGTTATTTAATCTTTTTGTTGAGGTTGTTGAGGATGTGGGGGTAGCTAATGTTGTGCAGGTCATCACGGATAATGCCGCTAACTATGTTCTTGCTGGTAAGATGTTAGAGGAAAAGTACACAACAATATTTTGGACCCCATGTGCAGCACATTGCATAGACCTCATGCTTGAGGACATATGCAAACAGGATTGGATCAAGCACACTGTAGAGCACGCCAAAAGCATCACAAGGTACATCTACAACCACTCATGGGTATTGAGCTTGATGAGGAAACACACACAGGGCAGAGAACTTGTTAGGCCTGCCATTACTAGATTTGCAACTCATTTCCTCACGTTGCAATCTCTCCTTGCACAAAGAAAGAACTTGGAACAAATGGTTTCAAGTGATGAATGGAGTTTTAGTAAATGGGCCCGCAGAACAGATGGAAAAGACACCAAGAAGAAAATCTTGGAAAGCTCATTTTGGAAAAAAGCAGCAGAGGTTTTGAAAATCACTGAG
>LPNX010196529.1:74210-133496 GCA_001517045.1 Pseudotsuga menziesii
CGCTTACGACGTAACCAATTGATGAACAAAAGGCCTGATACAGATCCTATTGTGTTGGATGATATTGATCCAACCTCAGATTGGTTAGTGGAGACTCAAGAGCCCGAGTTTGATGCAGATTTTGATATTGAGCTAGATGCAGCTGGTGATCTTGCTATGGAAGCAGATCCACTATTACCAGTACCATCATTAGTTCATGTTGATGCAGGTGTAGAATTTAAATCCATAATATTTTTCTTCTATCATTGAATAATATGAGTGTTTCAAATTTTCAATATAATATGTACTAATAATTTGATACATCATACAACTATTGAATCTTGATATAAAATTATTTCATTCCAGATACGGCAGGCACTAGTACGGAGGGGCACATGCAGGCACCTGTACAGCCTGATCCACGTCCACCTCGTGCTTTTACGCATTCAGCTAGTACTTCATCTAGTGTTGCTCCTACTGCAGCATTTATAGATGACCCTGAGGGTTTTGAGCCTGACCCAGATGCCATTGCTTATATCATTGCTTGTCCGGGTTCTAGTTCTAGTAGTGGTGTTGAGTTTGATGATTGATAATTGATCATGTTGATCAATGATGCAGTGAGATACTTATTACTAGCATCATAGCATTTTGTTTTTTGGACTCTTTCATGACTCACTCTACATCATATACATTACATGCCATTTAGGCATCTTTGATTATGTATTTTCATTTTGTTCAGATTTTCATATATGTATTATGTATTTGCTGCTTGTAGCCTTGCACATTGGCACAATACCATTCGTGCAATTTTGATATGTTCACCCTTATATGTATAATGGTATATATATGATCATACTTTGGATGTTTTGTCTCTAATGCTTTGGAATGATGGATTATAATCTTTAAAATATATTTTTTCTTTAAAATTTAAATATTTTATATGTTTTTTAATAAACCGAGTCATTAAAATCAAACCGCCCGAGTCATTGCCGAGTCATTGCCGAGTCCGAGTCCGAGTCCGAGTTGACCCTCGGCCGATTCCGAGTCCGAGTCCGAGTTTTAAAACATTGCTTTAGACTAGGTAAATGACCAAGCTTAGGGGGCGTCCCTATAATCAAGATAACCCTATAAATGATGAATCAAGGTAGACAATCCCAGGTATCTTGATTGGATCTCTTAGTCTAATGGTTAATTAGAGATTTGATCAATTACTAAGAGAAATTAAGTGTCTATGTGAAAAGCCCCAATTTACCCTAGGGTTTTATGCATGAAAATCAGATCGAGGGGTAAAAAGGTGAAATTGGATGAAATTAGGCACTAAGATAAATTGCTAGATGAATAGTATGATGTTTGGAAGTGATTTTAGCAATAACCAGATCACGGTTTTGGCTAAAAGAGAGTTTTCTCCAAGGAGGGCGATTTTCCCAAAGAGAGGCCAGTGCTTTAGGTGGGCAAATGGAGTCTGATTAATTCGAAAATTGGTCTCTAAGGGTTTTAGATGATTTCCAACTTGGGTTTTAAATTATAAACATAGCCACAACCAAGAACTAGGTGAACCTAAAAGCTAGGGTTTTAAGAGTAGGGTTTTTTAATGTTTTTATTACGGCTGGGAAATGAAATACTGAAAAATAAAAGATGGATAAAATTTAAGTTACTAGGAAATGAGAGATGCCATGAGATGTTGCCCTTTATCCAACATTGTCAACTTGGAAGCTTATTTTTATCCTTGGTTGAAGCCAATTTGCCTAGTGCGCCCCTCCTACCAAAGGCAAATAAACACAATAAGTAAAAACTAAAATCGTGCTTGATTTGAATTGGACAAGAAAGAAATGCTTGCAGAAGAAATCAAAAGGAAACACGAATCGAATGCTTAAGTAGAATCGACAAGTAAAACCCCCTGAAGCTATTTGTAGAGAGAGAGAGAAATGCCCCTCTAAGTTGGCCTTTAGAAAATACGCCCTCTTGCAAAGTTAGGTCACACCAAATATATGCTGAGAAAATACTAAACATCCAGTGTCCAAAGAGACGCTGAGACACAAGAGTCATGAACTTCTCTAAGATTTCACGAGTAAGCCAAAATATATTCTATTATTATTTCCAGCAAAGAGCTAAATTCCCAATGGGATACAATGAACGGGGTCTCTTCTTTATGTAACTTTTGAGAGACACAAACCCTATCTTACTTTTTCATCCAACGATTGAGATTAAAACATCATCAATGGTGGAGATTACATCTTTTATTTTGACATGGATCTATACAATTGAGGGGGGCGAATTACCTCATAAAGCCCATTTTTACAACATGATAAATCATTCTTTTTGGAAGTTTAAGCCTAGGAGAACCAAAAATATCACCATCTCATAATGAAAACAATGACCAGAATCAATAATAATAAACTCTGGAACTCGATAACTGTGACCATCTAATGAAAACTGAGACTGCAGTATTGGTCTTGGGCATGTATGGGGAAAATATAACCAATGTTGATTTTAGTAGTCACTGCCTTGGGAACCATGTTTGACTCGGTCAACTAGGGTGACCTAGTCAAAAGTACACTTGTTGAAATTTCATGCAATCAAGCAATTAATGCAAAACTAAAAATTCATCTTCTTCCTAGAAGGTTTCTTAGATGTTAGTGCAAGAATTTTGAGCCTAGGAATGCTATAAATTAGAGTTTAAAACAACAGTGGAAAGATCACAATAATTTACTTCAAACAGTGCCACACTTCACAACAATTCAAGGAGAACATATATCAAACAATGAGATAAGTTTAAGCCCATTGTAGGGCAACTTATCACCCAATAACTAGATCTGAAAATGTACTTTTACAACACTAATTACAGAAGTATATCAATAGTAAACTCAACCCCATATATTCTTCATTCAATGTTATTGCACTTAACAACTTGCCTCTGAAACAGAAAAGAACCATTTCTTACAGGAAGACCCCGTGTAAATAATATAAATATTCCATGAATGAAATATAATGTAAAATGATAAAAGATATAAGATGTGATGATTTACAACTACATTGGTATGGCTTTATATAATCCTTATCATTCCTTTTCAAATGAAAGGGTACCTCTCTTTGCTTTTTCTAATTAATTAATTAATCATTTATATTTATTAATTATTAATTATTAATTATTAATATTAATAATTAATATTGATACTTAATGTTTATATATATATAGTTATATGTCTTATAATGTTATATATATTTTTTATATAATGGTGCCGTCCCCTTAAAGGAAGCTTTGTCCTCAAAGCTTATTGAAGACAAGGGTTATGTTTAATGTCCCCCTCTAATTAAGCATCCAAAACACCCGCTAACCTACTTAATTCCCATAGGTTCGAGCGGCTACTGCATGAGAGGGAATTGACTGAGGGCATTTGATACTTAGAGCAGAACATGACATTCATTCCGTGTCAAGTCATCGGTCGGATAAAAGAAGCCGTATTTCTTTAGGCTTAAAAGTCAATAGCAAATTAGAATTGCATGCATGCAAATGCGAAGCATAAAACCTAAAAGTGACATGCGAACCCTAAAAGCGCATGAAGTTCTATTTAAGAGGGTGATTACATTAAAGAGGGTATCTATTATTATTGTTGATTGATTTTGGAGTTTGGAGTAGCAGCACAGCGTGCAGCCGCGACAGTTGGGGTTGGAGACGGTGTCTTCAGCTAGCGAGGGTTCGGCAGTGAGATATCTTCCCTAGTCTTTTATTGGGATAGATCATCCAGGTTTATCCACAACATACATCATATACTTCAGTATTCGGAGATCCAACACATTCCGAAGGGTTATTAGCGGATCCTCGTTTTGCAACCAGAAGTACAGGGGAAACCATAGAAGGATTCGCTGGGACCACAAAACCTTGTCTTTCCTTTGCATGTTAGCTTCCTCTTTCTCAACAGGCCTATCCTACGACATACAGTGATTATCAGCCATCAGTTTGCTCATCTGGAGCAGCTATCAGCCAAATAGAGCAGTTGGGGGCATGAGCAACAAAACTGCCAATCAATTCGCTAGGGCACTCAGAGGCAGCCAAACCTTCGCATGTGCCAGTCCATCTTTTCGGCATCAGCAGACAGACAAGCTCAAAAAGTTTCAGCCCGATCTGACCTCTCCTACAAAAACGTCACCTTTAGTCTGGAGGGTGCTTACGGTACTGCGGAGCGGTAACACCGGAGGAAAGGAGCACTACTAGACCACCTATTCGGATCTTTATGCATGCAGCTATCTCTGGAGTCATTATCAGCCTGGATATTGGTGGTAAGTGTTAATTTCTATCTGCAAACCCTAACCCTAATTCAACTACATTTTAGGGCATTTTTGCATGGCAAGTTTGCATGCCCAGTTATTTCGTATTTTAGTAATCGATTGAATGTACGAGTCAACACTATGGTAGAACATTAGAGTATCATTATTTGGGATATTACAGTGGTATCAGAGCATGTTCCTTGCCAGCTGTGGGATTGAACATGAGAAGTAGATGAATACAGAAGATGACTCTTTTGTAACCTATAGGAGAAGAAGGAGTAGGTACACGGAGGAATTTGAGGATATCCAACTAGAAGATACCAACTTAGACATGGACCCAACAGGTATATACTCTGATAAGGGAAGAGGAACGAGAGAAGATGAGGACAGAATGGAGTTTCTCAACCTAGTAAGCGCATTGCAAGACTTAACCAAAGGGAAAAAGGACGTACTTAATGCAATCAACAGATTATCGGCGAAACCAGACCTAGGTAATAGCATTACACCTCTCTCATTGGTATATAGAGGGTCTACAAGTAGTAGTGGGAAACTTGCATACACCAATATGCAGAACACACCCCACATATATAACAGACCTTCCAGCAGGCCTACTATGCCTCACTTCTTGGTGGATGCAGTAGTAGGTCCAGTCATGCAGGTAGAGCCTAGTGAACGCTTTGGGGCCTATTTGCAGGAATACAGGGACTTAGGGGATGAGTTTGATGCAACCATGTCTTTTTTGGATTTTTGCAACATGAAGAGTAGGAACAGGACCAGGAATTTCAACAAGGGATTCAATCATAACTATGAGTTGCAGAAAACCTTGGGCAGGTTGACCATCTCAAATTTTGATGGGGCTTGCGGAGGTTCAACGAGGATATGGGTTTAGAAGTTGGATACCTATTTCCAAGTCAATCCAGTGACAGAGACAAATGCCATTAAATTGGCTACCCTCCACCTGGACGGAGAGGCTCATGAGTGGTGGTACCATGGATTAGTGACATTGGGTCACAACACCATCCACTCCTATAGTGAGTTCACCCATAAACTCATGGAGCGGTTCGACAAGAAAGATCCAGAGATACATTTCAGAGAGTTGGCTCAACTCAAGCAGATAGGTAGCGCTGAGGCCTTTGTTATCACCAACCTTGTAGTTGCCTATGTATGATGGATCCAGGATGAATGGTAGAGGGGCAAGCAACTAAGGAGGTGGAACCAAGACTGCCTAGACTCCCAAATGGATGGTTGTCATGCCAATCAAGGCAGCCTTCACTTTATGTTACCTAAGTCCAAGATAACAACGGGGGAGCCCCAGATCTACTCCCGACAGGAGAGATCAAACCTAGACACGAGATCAGATCAAGTATGGCTTGAGGTACGTAAGGTGTAAGGTAATTGGAAACTCTAGATCTATGGAAGATGATACTACGTGGACTAGGACTTTGGATGAGGGATTCAGTTGTATGAGGGTTGATCCAAAGTGGAATACAAGTGACCTATCGGGGTAATACTAGATCTAGGGTTAAGGTACTAGCAATTGATGAAGATAACCGCTGCCTTGGGAAACGTAACTGAGGCAGGGTGAGTAAGGACAGAGTTGGGACTGTCTAGTACCAAAGGGATAGACTCAGTGAGAGATATGACAATGTCAGATTACTTGAGTCACCAAGGAGCAGTCAACTTTTAGAGGAAAGAGGTCAAGAGTGGGCTAGCGCTAGGCTTAAAGATCGGTGCTTGTCGGGCCTTGGGCAATGGAGTCAGTATTTGCACAGTGTTAGAGTGGACCCACTTGAGATATGCCTTGATCTATGGACCCAGGAAAGTGTTTGGCCCGGAAAAGTCAAAATTTCGGTAGGGGCGCTGTGGTTTGAGCAGTCAGAAAGTCAGATCTAGGGAAAACCAGTCACAATCTGGACAACGTTGAAGAGGATTTGGTGAGAGGGATGCCCGATCTACAAAACCCAGAAATGGTTTGTTCAAAGATCAAGTGGTTCCTCGATTAAGTATTTTTTGGATTTTTATTATTTATGAGTTCTTTTCAGAAAATTTGAAGAAAATCAGGTATAATGGATTGAGATCTGAAAGAAAAGAGACTTACGTGTAGATCTTACCTGGAAATGTTTGTAGATGCTTTGATGATGATGATCCTCGCCATACTGATAAATTCTGGAAAATCTGAGTGAGTTTTAGGACCAACGTTATGCTCCAAGTGACCAATGCGCCCCCCTATCCTGCACAAGCAAACATCAACAATATCAGATTTGCTGTACCATGAATGAAAGAGCTCGATTTGCAGAAAAGTAACAAGAAGTAATCATAGATCATAATGAAGCTAATGAAAACCCCCTGATACAAGGCAAAGACAATCCATGCGAGTTGAGGCCCCCCTGAAAAAAACGCTCCAGCTGAAAACGCCCTCCTGTAGATAAAACAATGATCTTGAAAAAAGATATAGATCTCACTCAATATTCTGAATGCTAGGAAACAAGAGACTTTCCAATCACCACTGAAGAATATCAAATGCAATGCAGATCCAGAAGATATCCACAAAAAAATCTTTCCATTATTCAGATTCAAGAGCCAAAGACCCTTTACAAATGAGAAGCTCTCTCCTTTAAATAGGAATGGGAGAACCAAAATCCTAACCACTTTCAAAATGAGTGGCTAAGATTAAAAGATAAAATGTTTTAATCAATGGTTGAGATGAGCTCAACATACAATACATGGATCAATATAACCATAAAGTACCAAAGTGGACTAAATCACCCATAAAGACAGTACCCCACTCAACAAGAAATAAATGAAGCACATGGTGGGTCCATGGAGTGTTAACTAACTCCCTCTGGGTGCCCCATGGCACAATAAAATAATATAATATTTTAATTCTTTGACTTTGTGCCTCCTTGAGGAAATCGTGAGCCTCCCAAAAGCTCCAGAAAATAATATAAAAATGCCCAAAAAATAGATGTGGGCTCAATCAGGTGCTGCAACTGCTGGAGAAGGTGCGGAGGACATCACTCTCATCATCATGACTCATCCCATGTCATTTCTTTGCCTTGGTAGCCCAAATCGATTTCTTCAATAGCCATTTAATCATTTTTTAATATGCCTCGGGAAACGTGAACCTGCCAAAACAACCTCCTAGGGTGCTTGCGTTGTTAAACTGATCCCACTAGGCTCTCTGGGATGGGGGTACTAGGGTATAATCAAGTGGCTGCACCCCCTATGCCCCATACAGCGCCTAGGAGATTCAATAAAAACATCTCCCTTCTCAGACACATCATCCTGTGAAGCAAAACTGCATCCAGAGAGTAAAATGGGCCTGACCATGTCTACAAGTGCCCGGAACTGAAAACAAACTATCTCATTAGACTCAAATAGTCCAAATCCGTCTAGGGTGTATAGTCATACCCCTCTCAGGTCTCTACCTGATCATCAACCACATCCAATAGACAATATAACCATCTGTAAATGACCAGATACCAATAATATAACTCAAACTATCATCCGTCTACTGCAAGTGTTATAAGGCTAAGACATGCTCTACAAATCATTTAAGCAACAATCACAACAAGTAGCAGTCTTTTCATTGGCAGTACATCAACCAAATACATATATAGGGTTTTGTTTATTATTACTCAGACTAGACTTTCAGGACTATACTCACTTCATAGTTGTAGTCAATTTGCTAGTGAAGGCTAAAAGTTGAATTTGACAAGGCTAAGGTAAATGATGACTTCCTACTTAACATCATGACACTTTGGATATGGAAAGGAAAAACTCACTATAACCACATGGCTTACAAACAACAACACAAGGAATGGTAGTGCCTCACAAATGGTTGAGTTGTTCAAAGAGTGTTTATTCAACTTAGGCATCATGTCTACATCAAGTTTGATCTAGTTTCATTAGGATCATCAATTTTATTTCCATGGCCTTTTTGGCCTATATGTCGTTTTGGGGACTTCCCCAGTGCTTAAAAGCACAACTAACTACAGCTTTCATCTAGGACATATTTAAATTTATAAGGTTAGCAATATTTGGATATAGCATATATTTAACCATTGCATTTTTGGACCTTTTCTTATACCCTTCAAGGGGTGTTTTAGCATTTCATTGCTCTTGCCCTTTTTTCACATATGTTAAGAAACATAGTTTTAGCATTTTCATTTTCCATGGGCGCATATAAACATTTCCAATATAGGTAGTACATGAGCTTTCAGTTTTAGCCAACAACATCTCAAGTGACCAGGGGGGGTTCTACACAGTGCCAAACATCGAGACAACTGACCAGAATGATTTAGGCATACAATCTAACTCACCAAAGGCAAGTTCTGTCACCAACTCAGAGCCGAGACACAATATAAACAAGGAGGTTTGTCCAACAAAGGTTCTAGCGGGGAAAGGTCCTCCATGCCACAAGTCAAGTAGTAAGTCCAATTAAAAAAAAACTAGAAGGTAATGGATGGGTGGGGACAGTGAATGATGAAGCCAACACTAGCAAGCCAAAACAATGGTGGGGATGACTACCTCTATTCTCCCCAAGGAGGGTAAAACCAATGAGTATAGATCAGGAACTTCCAAGTCTAAGTAGGGACATTAATTCATAATACAAATACATCCAAGTCCATATAATTATGACCGCCAGATCATGACACTACATGTTAATAAATGTCACAAAGATGAGTATAAGAGCAGTGATAACCATAACACAATATAATAAAAGATGAGTCATAATCATGCATATAATCCATCTGAACCATCATTTGTCCAATGAGAAAGCACTGATATAAATGTGGGCATCAATAACTGCTTTGTAAATGACTAAATGGCTACATTAGTCCTCAAATCTGAGTGTCTTGAGACTCAGTCCTGGCATGGCAGAGTACAATAGTCCACGAATAAAATAATGATCCGTCAAAACTGCTCAACTCAGCATCTCATATGTAAGAGATTTGGCTGAAAAATGTACTGTATCTGAAAAATAGAATATGGTATCTCGTTTACTATATATGTGATAACAACCTTCATCTCAGAGTTCCAAAGGGTAGCTGTTATGGTGACAAATGTGTCGGAGAGCAGGTTGACTATGTTGTTTATTGAGGCCTTGATAGAGCCACTACGGGGGTGGGTGAAAGCCTACAAACCCTCCACTCTACAGGATGCCATCAGCCGAGCCAGAGATCTCCAAGATTCAGTCCTGAAGAACAAGTTCCAACTCAAGACCAACTTTCCAGTTATGATCAAGGACAAGAAACCTTTCCAGCAGGACTTATCGAAGAAAACATGGTTAGACGATGACACTAGGAAAGTCTTGAGACGGAAGAAATTGTGTTTTACTTGTCAGGAACCATGGGTTCTAGGACACAGGTGCTCAAGAAAGGCCAAAGCCCACTACATAGAGGTATATTCAGACAGTGAAGGGGAGGACTACGAGCAGAAAACAATAGAAGAATTGCGGGCAGCAGAGGAGTCACTCCAGGGTGATACACCAGAGGGAGTTATTGCTATGCTATCTGGAGTACCTAGATTCCATACTCTCAGGGTTAGGGGAATAGTACAGGTTCATAGAGTGGGAGTATTGATTGATGGATGAGCAACCCACAATTTCATTGATGTAGCTTGGGTGGCTAAGAGGGCTATTCCGATAGAGAAGTTTGAGGGATTTACTGTAGCAGTAGCTGGAAACTCTAGCATGGATTGCAACTATTGGATTCCAAAACTGAATGTCACATTAGGAAACTACCAGATGACAGATTCATTTTATGTAGTGGATGTTGGAGATACACATGTAGTATTAGGAGTTCAATGGCTTTATTCAATAGGGAAATATACTACAGACTACCGAGCAATGGAAATGGAATTCCAGGGACGAGATGGGAAACGAGTAGTTTTGAGGGGCATGAACACTTATCCCCCAAAACCAGTGTCTTCACAAAGAATGGAGGTAGTGCTCAGGTAGGATGACATAGAATGGTCAACAAAATGTTTAGTCACCTTCAGGAAACCTCCAAAGAACAACACCCAACACCAAACAGATATTTAGGCCTTATTGCAGAAGCACGAAAAGATATTTCGGGATCTTCCAGCAGGTATACCGCCAGACAGGGGATTTGAGCATATCATTGAGCTAGAGGAGGGGACACAGGAAATCATCACCACTCCTTATCGACATCCCAAAATATATAAGGATGAGATTGAGAAGACGATCAAGGAATTACTAGAACTAGGATATATTCCGCCCAGTTCTAGTCCCTTTGCATCATCAGTGGTCTTAGTTAAGAAGAAGGATGGCACCTTGCGAATGTGCATCGATTACAGAGCACTTAACAAAAAGACCATAAAAAACAGGTATCCCATTTCCAGGATTGATGAACTCATGGACGAGCTGCGGGGTGCCAAATACTTTTCAAAGATTGATCTTCGCTCAGGGTACCTCCAGATCCGAGTAAGGGATCAAGACATTTCCAAAACAACTTTTTGTTGCCACTATGGTCACTATGAGTTCTTGGTCATGCCTTTTGGGCTCACCAATGCTCCAACCACCTTCCAGTCGTGCATGAACCATACTTTTAGAGCTCAATTACGTAAGTATTTGCTAGTATTCTTTGATAATATTTTGATTTACAACAAAATGTGGGAGGAGCATCTGAAACATTTAGAAGAAGTATTGAGCATTCTAGAAGAGCACTCGCTTTACGCAAAGATGTCTGAGTGTGAATTTAGCATGAAGGAGATGTTGTATCTAGGGCACATCATCAGTGCAAAAGGGGAACAAGTTCATATGGAGAAAATTCGGGCTATCAAGGATTGGCCCACGCCAAAGACAGTTACTGAACTGAAAGGCTTCTTAGGCCTTTGCACATATTATCGGAGGTATGTTAAGGGGTTCTCCCAATTCGCTGCACCACTCACTGATCTCACAAAGAAGGGGGCATTCACATGGACAGATTTGGCATAGATAACCTTTGAGGAAATGAAAGTCATCATGAGTTCTTACTCAGTTTTGGCACTACAAGACTTCTCTTAGTCGTTTGTAGTGGAATGTGAACGTCAGGAGAAGGACTAGGGTTAGTACTGATGCAAAACCATCACCCGATTGCATTTGAGAGCAGAAAACTGAAAAACTATGAGCACCACTACTCCATATACGACAAGGAGATGCTAGCCATCTTACATGCTCTCACCAAATTCCGACAGTACCTAGTGGGCACCGAATTCAAAATTAGGACAGATCATAACAGCCTCAAGTACTTCTTGGAACAGAAGGAGTTGAATGAGCGCCAACAGAAATGGGTCAGCAAGGTGTAGGCTTATGATTTCGAGATAGAGTACATGAAGGGTAAGAACAATGTGGTAGCTGATGCATTATCCAGATGACCCGCTTCATTATCTCTCATGAGTATATCCACAGATTGGAGGTCTCTTCTTTTAGTAGAGTAGTCCAAAAACAAATTTGCTTGCGAGTTAATGGATGGATAGATTCAGGATGACAGGTACAGAATTATATATGACATCATCTATTACAAGGGCAGGATATACCTCATCCCAGAATCAGCCTTGAAAAGGAAGATCATACAGGCATCACATGACTCACCATTATCAGGACATCAGGGTTTCTTGAAGACCTACAGGAAGATCCGAGAGAGGTTCTCATGGAAGGGCCTCAAAGGGGAATTTATGCAGCACGTCTGGGAATGTAGAATCTGCAAGCAGAACAAGATCGAGCACATTCATCCGGCGGGGTTACTTTAGTCATTGCTGATTCCAGAGCAGAAGTGGGAAAGTTTTTCCATGGACTTCATTACAGGGTTGCCCAAGGTACAGGGACGAGACTGCTTATATGTCGTGGTAGACCGGTTGACCAAATTTGCCCATTTATTTGCTATCTCATCCGATTATTCAGCAGCACAGGTAGCCAAGTTATTTTTCAGGGAGGTATTCAGATTACATGGATTACCCAAGACCATTGTCAGTGGTCGGGACAGTAAATTCACCAGTTCCGTCTGGCAAGAGCTATTCAGGTTAGTAGGGACAAAACTTGCTACAAGTACGAGTTATCACTCGCAAAGCGACGGGCAGATAGAGATTGTCAACAAGTGGGTTGAAGGGTATTTGCGCAACTATGTAGCAGGCCAACAAAGGACATGGATTAAGTGGCTACACTTAGGGAAATACTGCTACAATACGACCTACCATATGTCTATCCGGATGACATCTTTTAAAGCATTGTATGGCTATGAGGCACTAAGCTTCGCAGATCTAGCTTTTGGAGACAACAGAGCACCCAAGGCTAAAGATTGGATACAGGACAGTCAGGATATCCTTAAGGTCCCGAGGGAGAACTTACAGGCAGCACAGAATCAATAGAAACTATACGCAGACAGACACAGGGTTGAGAGGAGCTTCGAGGTAGGAGATCTGGTATACTTAGGGCTACAACCATACAAACAATCTTCCCTCAAGAAGAAAGGAGCGGAAAAACTAAAACCTCGCTTCTACGGTTCTTACAAGGTAATTCGGAAGGTTGGAGAGGTGGCTTATGAGCTAGAACTCCCGGAGGAAAGCAAGATTCACAATGTATTTCATGTGTCCCGTCTCAAGAAAACATTAGGACAACATATTGCTACATCCACTGAGTTACCTCCCTTAAATGATGAAGGGTTGCTGGTACTGATTCCAGAGAGAATCCTACAGGTGCGAGAAAGGAAGCTCTGAAAAAGGGTGATTTGAGAGTATTTGGTGAAATGGAAGGAATTACCTATGGAGGATGCCACATGGGAAGGAGAGCAGGTATTGCAGCATCCTAGTTTGCAGTTGCTTGAGGACAAGCAATTTCAAGCGGGGAGGACTGTAATGCCCCCCTCTAATTAAGCATCCAAAACACCTGCTAACCTACTTAATTCCCATAGGTTCGAGCGGGTACTGCATGAGAGGGAATTGACTAAGGGCATTTGATACTTAGAGTAGAACATGACATTCAGTCAGTGTCAAGTCATCAGTCGGATAAAAAAAGCCTTATTTCTTTAGGCTTAGAAGTCAACAACAAATTAGAATTGCATGCTTGCAAATGCGAAGCATAAAACCTAAAAGTGACATGTGAACCCTAAAAGCGCATGAAGTTCTATTTAAGAGGGTGATTACACTAAAGAGGGTATCTATTATTATTATTGATTGATTTTGGAGTTTCGAGCAACATCGACAGTGGGTTGGAGACGGTGTCTTCAGCTAGCGAGGGTTCGGCAGTGAGATATCTGCCCTAGTCTCTTATTGGGATAGATCATCCAGTTTTATCCACAACATACATCATATACTTCAGTATTCGGAGATCCAACACATTCCGAAGGGTTATTAGCGGATCCATGTTTTGCAGCCAGAAGTACCAGGGAAACCATAGGAGTTGCTGGGATCACAAAGCCCAGTCTTTCCTCCGCATGTCAGCTTCCTCTTTCTCAGCAGGCCTATCCTACAGCATACAATGATTATCAACCATCAGTTTGCTCACCTGGAGCAGCTATTAACCAGATAGAGCAGTTGGGAGCGTGAGCAGTAGAACTGCCAATCAATTCGCTAGGGCACTCAGAGGCAGCCAAACCTCCGCATGCGTCGGTCCATCTTTCCGGCATCAACAAACGGACAAGCTCAAAAAGTTTCAGCCCGATCTGACCTCTCCTCCTACAAAAACGTCACCTTCAGTCTGGAGGGTGCTTACGATACTGCGGAGCGGTAATCGTAGGAAAGGAGCACTACTAGACCACCTATCCAGATCTTTATGCATGCAACTATCTCTAGAGTCATTATCAGCTGGGATATCAATGGTAAGTGTTAATTTCTATCTGCAAACCCTAACCCTAATTCAGCGACATTTTAGGGCATTTTTGCATGGCAAGTTTGCATGCCCAGTTATTTCGTATTTTTGTATGAGATTGAATGTGCGAGTCAGCACTACAGTAGAACATTAGAGAATATTAGTATTTGGGATATTACATTAAGTTTGATTTGCTTGAAACGTTATCTCTAGATCCTTTCTTGAGTACTTGCGATACTTGATGAAATGAGACGATACGAGTTTCAAATTCCCAAAAAAAAATTTGCAACGTCTTCGATTTGGTCCATCCTAGATCTATCTTCATCGGAGCTATTTGCTTGCTTTGAGGGAGGGATCTTCTTGTTTGTTGCTTACTATGTTGATTTGATGTTCTTGATTGTTTGACATCATAACTCCTCTGTGTATGTTCATTTTGACCCCGTCGTTGGTCAAAATGGCGTTTATAATTGGGATGTTGATAATGAGTTCTTGTTGTTTGTTTTTCTGCTGGATTGACTTCTTTTTGAATTGTACCAATGACTGAATCTGTACTTATTTCTTCTTCCTCGACTTGAATTTGTTTTTTCGGAGAGTCTAGATACTTCCTTCTTGATTTGAACAAATTTTTTCTCTAATGGATTATTATTATTCTGAATATTCTCAAACCTTTCGTCTTGTGACTGTTTGTCATCTTTTAACTTCTTGTTGTTTTAGTATCCTAATTCACTTTCAAGTTTCTGTGATTGCATCTGTGAGTTATCTTGATCATCTTTCATAATACAATATTTACGACATATTAGACAAGAGCGATTGTCATTCTTAGCAAGTGTTGGATATTGGAATTCCATTTTGCAATAAGGACACCGAGTCCAAAATTTGGATTTATATATGGAATCCATAATTTCTTCAACAAATCCACAATGAGCTTCAATGACTTCTTCATTATCGTCAGAGACTTGAGTTCTGCTCTTAATATCTTATTGGTCTTTTTTATTTGACTTGGTCTGTTTTTTATATTAAATAATAGTTTGTAATGACAATTATTAATTAATAATAATATTTTTTTTCTAATGGGGATCACTTAGAACTTAAAAAAATAATAAATATTATTATTAATATAAAATATTATTATATATATAAGGGTTGCTCAAAAGCCTATGCAAGTCAAAGACCCAGTTTTGGTGAAGCTCCAAAAAATACTGGCCACAAGCTGGAATTTACCCAAGAAGGAGCCCTGATACCAATGAAACATAAAATAACCTTTTGGGTAAATAATATAAATATTCCATGAATGAAATATAATGTAAAATGATAAAAGATAGAAGATGTGATGATTTACAGTTACATTAGTATGGCTTTATATAAGCCTTACCTTTCCTTGTCAAATGAAAGGGTACATCTTTTTCCTTTTTCTAATTAATTAATTAATCATTTCTATTTATTAATTATTAATTATTAATATTAATAATTAATACTGATACTTAATGTTTATATATAGTTATATGTCTTATTATGTTATATATATATTTTTATATAACTGATCCACTCAAATACCTAGGATAACCAAAAATATCACCATCTCATAATGAAAACAATGGCCAGAATGAATAATAATAAACTTTGGAACTCGATAACTGTGAACATCTGATGAAAACTTAGACTGCAGTATTGGTCTTGGGCATGTATGGGGAAAATATAACCAATGTTGATTTTAGTAGTCACTACAACCGTGTTTGACTCAGTCAACTAGGTTGACCTGGTCAAAAGTACCCTTGTTGAAATTTCATGCAATCAAGCAATTAATGCAAAACTAAAAATTCATCTTCTTCTTAGAAGGTTCCTGTGATGTTAGTGCAAGAATTTTGAGCCTAGGAATGCAATAAATTAGAGTATAAAACAATAGTGGAAAGATCACAATAATTTACTTCAAACAGTGCCACACTTCACAACAATTCAAGGAGAACAAATATCAAACAATGAGATAAGTTTAAGCCCATTGTAGGGCAACTTATCAGCCAATAACTGGATCTGAAAATGTACTTTTGCAGCACTAATTACAGCAGGATACCAGCAGTAAACTCAACCCCGTATATTCTTCATTCAATGTTATTACACTTAACATCTTGCCTCTTTACTTAGGTCAAATCAACAAGATAAACGATTATAAATAACAATGTATAAAGAACATATATAGCTGAATTTAAAATATGGAAATTGCACATGATATGGACAGCTGTAAGCTTTATATATAAGCCCAAGATGAAGTACAAGTACATACCATAGCCTTATGTCAAGGTTTGTACAAAAACTCAGACATCCAAATAGACCTAGTCAGGGTAAATATTCAAACCCTAGCGCAACCAAAAAGATACAAAGTGCAAGAATCTCTCCAACACAACCTCCAAGGCAAGATGCCCTCTTATCTTCTTCTTCACCAATCCATCCTAGAGTTTTTTTCAAAAGCCTAACATCCAATCTCCAAGGGGTAAATGATAACCCTAAAAATTCAAGATGCTCCAAGAAACTCCAAGATGATTAGGAAACCCCTAGTGCCTCAAGAGATAGAGAAAACAAGTACAAGTGAAGACTCCAAGAGATAGTGAGGACAAGTGTGCTCCTCTTCTAGGCCACATATCTACACAAGAGTGAGTAAGAATGAACATACAATTGATATGGTGATCATCCTCTCAAACGTCTCCACCATAAGAGCAAACCCTAGTCACAAGAGAAATATCCAAACCAATAAGTCCTCTTTCCCTTCCACAACTTCTTCTAGGGTTTTCCAATGAACTCATGAACCTTAGTGAATCTCTCCAAGAAGACAAGTACAAAGGGAAAGATACAAATAATCAAGAATGGAAAGACTCTCTCTGTCCTTTATTTATATGAGAGGTAAGGGAGGTGTTATCACCAACCTTGTAGTTTCCTATGTATGATGGATTCAGGATGGATGGTAGAGGGGCAAGCAACTAAGGAGGTGGAACCAAGACTGCCTAGACTCCCAAATGGATGGTTGTCATGCCAATCAAGGAAGTCTTCGCTTTATGTTATCCAAGTCCAAGACAACAAAGGGGGAGACCTAGATCTACTCTTGACAAGAGAGATCAGACCTAGACACCAGATCAGATCAAGTATGGCTTGAGGTACGTAAGGTGTAAGGTAATTGGAAACCCTAGATCTATGAATGTGTTGAGGCCTGGAAAATCGCAGGCGACAACAGTAAGGGATTCTCCCTAGTCCACGTTCCCAACTAGCCCGTGACTGTTTGGTATGGGGAATCCGTCCGGTTTGCGGTCCGGCTACCGTAGGTCAAAGTAAAAAAAACAAAGGTTTTACCGGTTGCGGCCTGGTCCACCGTGTATTTTTGTATTTTTTGACTTAATGTATGATATGCAAGTGCCTAATTAACCATGCAGGGCGATAAGATGCAAGGAGCAGTCACAACGTGATGCGCATGTTCTTACCTCTCGTCTTAGCATTCACAAGCATCTAAATCACATACAACAAGAAACTAAAACTAACTACCTAAACTATCCCTAGGGAGCAGGATTATCATTCGTTGGTGAGTAATATATTTTGTACATGCATTATGAAGAGTTACAGATGGCTGATACTTTTTTCAAGACACATGAACAATTACAGATATTTGAACAACCAGATAGCCAATTGTTTATGGACAACATTTATTACTCACAGTGGAAAACATCACAAAAATATACTGAAGAACATTCAACAAGAACATAGGTTCAGGAAGTTAAACACTCTCACAGTTAACGAAACACAGCTGAAAACGAAATAGTTCCCCTTCAACATTGCTCATTTAATCACATTGATACATTCCACATCTCGCTTTCTCCAGCAGGCAAAAGTTGCAGTTTCTGATTGTAAAACGAAATAGTTCCTCTTACAAGCAAATGGTGTACAAGTTTTTCCAGGGAAAAAGTCCTTGTCTCAATTCTACTTTCAAATATTTAAACTATAACTGCAGACCGCTTGGGCTGCCCTCCAAACGTATGACCTTTCGGTTTCTCGAACGTTTCATATTCTTCTCTCCATCTTTTCTTCGTATGCTCATGATCAGTTGGGTAACTGTTGGACCTTTCCGTCCTTCAAACGTTTCATATTCTTCTATGTTGTCTGTTATGCATTCATGAACTATTTAGTAACTGATAGCTCTTTTGGGTCGGTACCTTTGTCGCCTTGGTAGCCCGACCAATCCCTTGAGTCCACCTGCAAATAAACCAACATGCATCATTCATTGGATTTGCGTTCCAAAACAAAGCAGCAAATTATATTACTGAAACAGCTAATTCACAAGAAAAGACCAGGTGCGCCATCATCATTTTACAAATGCCGACAACACTACCTCGCCCTCCTACGGGCTCGTGATAAAAACACCAACTGCGGAAAACGGGAGGAAACCGACATCGGAAGCAAAAGCTCTGCCCAACCGCAACGGCGGAAGAGTAAAGGCTACAGGCATGCGAAGGGAGGGCGGGAAAACTCAATCGCAAATCGGAAGGATAATGACATCGGAAGCCAAATGGTTTTCCCAGCCGCAACGGCGGAAGGGGCACAACTACGGGCACGCGACGAAAAAGTCAACACGCATCGGCAGCGGAGCGCTTTTTACTTCGGATGGCTAAATGCTTTAAGAGCCGCAACGGCGGAAGCGAAAAGGTTAGGGACATGAGACCTGAGGGTGGGAAGACTCTCAATCGGAAGTTGGAAGACATTTTACATCGGACGCTAAATGGCTTTCCCAGCCGCAACGGCGGAAGAAGAAAAGTTACGGGCAAGCGACTAAAGACCGACGCATCGGCTGGCGGAGCGTTTTGGACTTCGGGCGCTGAGTTGCTTTGAGAGCCGCAACGGCGGAAACGGAAAGGTAATGGCCTCCGATCAAACATATTTTCAACGCCCGATGTATAAAAATGATTTAAGTGTTTTGGACAGCTTCTCAAACTCAACAACAGACAAAAACCTGTTATATCTCCGCAACGGCAACCCACAATAAAGAACACTTGGTTCGATCAACAAGCGAAAACAAACTTAGAATCTGCGACTCACCATAAATGCCAAACGCAATCAAAATTCGAACCTTGGGCGAGAGTTAAGCTTTTACAATCATCTAAAATTAAAACACGACCAAAACTCAAAGGATCCAACGATTAAAACAATGCAAAATCATGAGGAGGGGCCCAAAATTTAAGAAATTTGGGGAGAACGGTTGCAGCTGCAACAGAATGATAATGCTAAGTGGACTTGGGCTTTGGATGAGGGTTTCAGTCTTATGAGGGTTGATCCAAAGCGAAATACAAGTGACTTATAGGGGTAATACTAGATCTAGGGTTGAGATACTAGCAACTGATGAAGATAACCGCTGTCTTGGGAAACGTAACTGAGACAGGGTGAGTAAGGACAGAGTTGGAACTGTCTAGTACTAAAGGGATAGACTCAATGAGAGATATGACAATGTCAGATTACCTGAGTCATCAAGGAGCAGTCATCTTTTAGGGGAAAGAGGTCAAAAGAGGGCTAGCGCTATGCTTGGAGATCAGTGCCTGTTGAGCCTTGGGTAACGGAGTCAATATCAACACAACGTTTAAGTGGACCCACCTGGGATATGTCTTGATCTATGGACCCAGAAAAGTGTTCGGCCTGGAAGATTCAGGTTACAGTGAAACCAACAAAAGGAGGGCTAGCGCTAAGGTTTGGAGAGGCAGATATACATATCTAGGACAACTAGGAGACTATCAACTCAACATTGGAGAGGGGATGAGATTAGAGTGGCTCGATCTACAAACCCAAGTCAGAAAAATTCAGGAAAAATCAGATTTGTAAAAGTCAAAATTTGATGAGGGATGTTAGGAGGCTAAATGTCAGTTTTTCAGATCTAGGGCTACTTGGAAGGAACTAGCTAAGCATTGGGGGTGTTCTAGAATGAGGGAGACCTGATCTACAAACCCATACGATTATTTTCCAGAAAAAGTCAAATTTGGAAAAAGTCAAAATTTTAGTAGGGGCACTGGGGTTTGAGCAGTCGGAAAGTCAGATCTAGGGCAAACTAGTCACAATTTGGACAGCGTTGAGGATGATCTAGTGAGAGGGATGCCTGATCTACAAAACCCATAAATGGTTTGTTCAAAGATCAAGTGGTTCCCCGATTGAGTATTTTTTTTGGATTTTTATTATTTAGGAGTTTTTAAGAAAATTTGAAGAAAAGCATGGTACAATGGATTGAGATCTGAAAGAGAAGAGACTTGCCTGTTAGATCTTACCTGGAAATGCTTGTAGATGTCTTGATGATAATGATCCCCGCCATCCCGATCAATTCTGGAAGATCTGAGTGAGTTCTAGGACCATCATTATGCTCCAAGTGACCAATGCGCTCCCCTATCCTGCACAAACAAAATTTTACAATATCAGATTTGCTATAGCATGAAAGAAAAAGCTAGATTTGCAGAAAAGTCACAAGATGTAATCATAGATCACAATGAAACTAATGAAAACCCCTTGATACAAGATGAAGACAATCTGAGTGAGTTGAGGTCCCCATGCAAAAATGCTCCAGCTGAAAACGCCCTCCTGTGGACAAGACAATGATCCCCAAAAAAGATATAGATCTCACAAAGTATTTCGAATGCTAGGAAGCAAGAGATTTTCCAATCACCACCGGAGAACATCAGATGCAAAGCAGATCCAAAAATATCCACAAAAAAAAAGTTTCTATTAATCAGATCCAAGAGCCAAAGACCCCTTACAAATGAGAAGCTCTCTCTTTTAAATAGGAACGAGAGGACCAAAATCCTAACCACTTTCAAAACGAGTGGCTAGGATTAAAAGATAAAATGTTCTAATCAATGGTTGAGATGAGCTCAACATACAATACATGGATCAATATAACCATAAAGTACCAAAGTGGACTAAATCACCCATAAAAATAGCATTCCACTCAACAAGAAATAAATGAAGCACATGGTGGGTCCATGGAGTGTTAACTAACTCCCTCTGGGTGCCCCATGGCACAATAAAATAAAATAATATTTTAATTTTTTGACTTTGTGCCTCTTGTTACCAACTTTTTGTACCATAGTTGGGTTACCCGAAGAGCCGCCGGTTGACAGACATGTTCAATGTCTGATTCCAGTGTATCAGTTGATCCGTGTTCATGTCTAGCCAATATTGGCTAGTCGGTTATTCATTTGAATAATTTTGGCCATGGCCCCGTGGGGTTTGTAATAAAATGTGCTAGTAGGGTATTTTTTGAGTGGTTCGGTCTCTTGAGGCGTAGAAACTCAAATAAGGTATTCCAGTGAGTTTTTTGCCCTTGCAAATTATGCTTTGCTTATAGCCGCGAGTATAATTGACGAGGTTTTCTCCCACTTCCTCCAAAGCTGGAATGCCCGATGTTGAATTCTGGGCCTTGGGAGGTTATTAGAGCCCAACTGAGTGTTATAAACCTACTAGACATTATTTAAGTAGAGCATGGTTTTGTCCTAAGTCATTGGGACCTTTAAAATTTTTTCGAAAAAATCTTTTTCGAACAGGGAAAAATTTATTTTTAAAATTTTTAAATTTTCCCTAAGTTTTTTAATTAATTTTTCCATAAATTAAATGGAAAAATCCCGTTTGTAATAAATCTGTCATCCGAACCTCGAATTCAGTGATTGAAGGCTCTAACATTAAGCCAAAAATTCTTGACCAATCAGCCAGTCAGATCCAACTTTTAGATCATCAATCGGACATATAACGCCCTTTTTCTCAAAAAAGTCATTTTTGGGGAAAAAAATGTTTTTTATTAAAAAATCATTATTTTGGAGAAAATTAAAACTCTCCAAATTAATCCAAATTCAGCGAAATAAAAGGCTAAATGACATCTCATTCCGCATTTATGATGATTGGAGTTATCATAACTCAGCTTCAGTCAGCATTCAGTGAGCAATTAATTTATATTCAGTGAGCAGATTTGTCATCTCCAGTTAAAAAATGAGATGGAGAGCACTCATTGGTCTGATGATTTGATCGAGGTAAAGACTGAAGCTTGCATCATCAATGGCCTTCCCAAACCTAGCAGGGGCTTCATCCATACCTAAAAGGTGGTTTACCTACATCTAGATGCCTACTTCACCCATTCACGCCCCTTCTCAGCCTGGGGGCGCCTTCCACACATGTGGTCTGAGTTTAGGGTTGTTTGTAGTGGCTAGGGTTGGAGTGGGGGCGCCTTGCCTAGGTGGAGGCCTCCCCTCACTCCCAGCTCTTCATTTTAGGTATGGGCTCTCAGTTATGTGACAAAACCAGTCAGGTTATGTGATTTGGTTTTAGGGTTTTAGCACTGTCTCATTGTATAAATAGAGGCTCCTTCAGCTCTATTAGGATGGACTTTTGTAGCAGAGTTACTCTGAGAAAATTGTATCAAGCATTTGCTTTGAATTGTTAATAAAGATTCGACTTTGGAGGTCTATGAGCTCTTGGATGTGGTAGCTTTCTAAATGGTTGAGGTGATATTGTCTCTAACCCCTATTTCTTAAATGCTTGTATGAGATTAATCGTTTTTTGTTAGCTCAAGAAGGCCATTGTTGGCACAGTAGAAGAATCATTTGTAGTTTCAATTTGATTGTTTATGCGAAGTAGATTAGTATCTTGATGTACATGAGTAATCAGTATATACGTAATGTTGATCATGATTCAATTTTCTTAGCATACTAGCATGTTATTTTGATCTCACGTTTGTGTTAAGTTGTAGTGTGTTATCAGGCTTCACAGGTTGAAGAAGGGTGTCAGCTCAGCTGCTTGTATCCCAGGCTTCAAGCAACCTTTTGAGTCTAACACTTTCATTGTAGGACCTACAGGGATCTTCTTCTTTAAAATACAAAAAGAAAGATTTGAGTCTAACTCTCTCTCGGGTTCCATCCATAAATTTAATGCTCTTTTGGTTACCGGTCACTTAGGAAGCCCTCGTTTAATTTTTCCAACCTTTAGGCTTCCTCCGATTGCCTTTTTTTCCTTGCCTCTACTCTTTCTTCTTCGCTGCCCCGTTTTTGCCTTAGTTTACCACCCCTTTTCTTCACTTTGGACAGCCCTTTTGTGCCCCTTTTTTGCCTCTTTTTGCCCTAGTTTTTTGGGCTCCTTTCACTTTGTTTTGTGCATTTTCTTCCTCTTTTTGTTCGCTGCCTCGTTTTTTCACTTTTTATGACAGCCATCTTCCTTCGCTTTCGCTGCCCCGTTTTCATTATTCCTTGTATTTCTTTGGCCATCTAGTTCGTTGCCCTGTTCCTCCCTTTTCTTGTTTTTAACTTCCTTTTTGTCTTCCATCCTTCTTTTCCTCCTCTTCTTTTTATTTCAGCCTTCTTTTGCCTTGATCTTTTGCTCTCATTCAACATCTTCTTTTCCCCTTTTTGCAGGTTTCAAGAAAAGCTTCAAATAAAAGTAAATCACTCTCATTTTTACGTAAGGTTCAATAATAATAGAGTTGTGGGCTTTCTTTCAAAAGTCCTTTCAAGGATTAAATTCCTAAAGGCAAATTGTATAATTTTAATAAAATATCTTTTGTTTGAGTGAGGTTTTTAAGTCCCCACTCTCATCCTCCCCCATTTGGGGAGGCTTGTGTTGTGTTCACCGTTTTTGTATGCTTAGGTTAGATGTGTTTGTTCTCATAATATTTGCATCTTTTTCTTAGAATACTAATTGTTAGTCTATCACTTTTAATTTATTGAACAAGTTGATTATTTCATTTCTTAATTGTGTATCTTTTATATAAGTGAATCAACTTCCTAACATTCATAAATCTCTTGAATCTCACCATAAGGTGAATCAAGAGTGCTCTCTATCAGAGAGTTTAATCAACCATCTTCATTTTATTTTTGTGCATCACATTGTTTAATCCAATTAATAGATTATAAGTAAGACTCTTGAACTTGTAGAAACACAAGTCAAGAGCACTCTCTATCGGAGAGCATCATTAGTATTGCATCATCCTTGCATTAGGCATCTAGACTAGATAAGACTCTTGAACCTTCGTCATAAGACAAGGTCAAGAGCGCTCTCTGTCGGAGAGTTTAATTAATTAACTTAATAAAACTTTCAACACACACACCCCTCTAATTAATTAACTTCGTTGATCATCCTTCACCTAGTATGCTCTGCCAACTTTCGGGTTGGGCTCGTAGTCAGAACGGTGAACGGACCTGTTAAGTTCGCACAAGAGAAACATAATTAAAACTTTTTACCCCATAACCAACGCACCGGTGTTGTCTCGATTAAACACTCAGGCAAGTGGGCAAATTCCAGGTGTGGGCGTTGGGCAACTCAATTTGGGCACAGTTGGTTAAGTTATTGAACACGTAGCTGTGATCCCAGACATGTCCGTCATGTCTTCGAACGGAGCCACTGAAGGTATTTCTGGTTAGGATTTCCAGACACCTTAACCAAGATCACCATTAAAATCTTTTAAAATATACAAAGAGCACTTGCACAACCTAATATTCAATAGTTTTATTTCAAGACTTGCTTTTAATTTCTTTACGCATTTTCAGTATTTTGACTCCATAAGGCACTGGTTTGTTTTAATCCACATAACTGTTATATTGGGATCAAATTGTCTGTGGCCTCTTTAATTTCTATCTGTGAATGCACATTTATGAAGTCTTGAACTATTTCTTATCATTTAATCTCTTGTTAGCAACGTGGATTGCTTTATGTGTCGAACTCATAATAGACACACACTTCTAATCATAACAAACTCCTAAGTAACATCCATCTGCATCCGCGACTAAGTAAAACACTTTAACATCCTTAAGAGCTATAGAAAACTCTTTGTAGGGATTACCTCCCTTGGCTTCATTAGGAGTTAGCCTAAACGGAGGAGCTAGGAGTAGGTGACAGTACCTACTCTGTGCTTGCTCTAGGGTCACACCTCTCCCACTTTCTCAAGTGAGGAGATAGCTTTCATTAGATTTCTGCTGCTGGTGTGCAATCAGCGGACAACATCTTTTGGCGCCGTTGCTGGGGACAAATCTTTTTGTTCCTGGATGACCTTTGCTTCTTTTAGTTTTTTACCTTTTTCCTTTTTTGGTAGATTTTTAGTCCAATCACTCTCCGAAATTAGACTTAAGTCCACTTGGCGACTCCACTGTCAGTTAACACCTCATGGTATTCTACTAGAAGAAACTCTGAAGGTTTCTTCGATTTCATCCCCGACCCTGAAAAAGTCTATAGGAGGAGATTGGACAAACTAGCTTCTCGTAGGATCCTTGCAGAACTTGGATCTGTGTCTGTTTCAGACATCCACCTTTTATTTCCAGAAAACACTAATACCTCTGCTTCCGACATAATGGGCGTGTATTTTACTCAGCTTGACTTTTCTCAGATAGCAGGTCAACCCCACTGTCTTCCAGACAAAGCTGTCGAGAAGCTCCCGATGTATACAGGCACTGATGCCACTACCGCCGCCATGCACCTCAAGAACTTTTCTAGGTGCATCAATGCTTATGTCAGTGATCCTGCTAGCCAACATGATGACGTTTATATGAAGTTGTTCGCTCTATCTTTGGATGGAAAGGCCGGCGACTGGTATAACAATTTACCAGATAATGCTTTTGACACTCTAGCTGCTTTCAAGACCTCTTTCACCAACAAGTTCGGTGAAAAGAAAGAATCTCGACATCAATTTGCGTCCTTGACCAACATAAAAAAGAAGGATACGGAAACAATGGACGAGTTCAATACTAGGTTCACGGAATTGTCGAAAGCCATACCTATTGATTATGCCCCAACTGCACCAACCATTCTGGCCTATTACATCGAGGCACTTAGTGGCAAAATGCAGTACCAGATCAGAGACAAGGAGCTTGTTAACTTGCTCCAGGCTCAGGAAATGGCAATCAAAATTGATCTAAACATGCAGTCATCTGGTGAATCTAACCTTCACGGTTATTCAAGGTCTTCAACCCCTTTGAAAATTAGTGAACCTAAAGACAAGGATCCTTTGTTAGCTATGAAAGATGCCTATGAAAAACAAATGATTGAGATGAAAAGGGAGATGAAGAAAAATATGGAGGAAGCTGAACAGAAACACTTAGCGCAGTTAAATGAGATTCAAAATAGGGTGATAACGATGGAAAGAACTCAAACTCAGCCTGCTCCTAGAACCTTTCTTGCCAAGCCAACTTGGCAAAGAAAGCCTCCCAACCTTGAGCAGAGGCCTCCCCATCAGCTAGAGGCTGCTAACATGGTTGAGCAGTATAAACCATTTTGCAGAGCATGCAGAGATTTCCATGAGGAATCTGGCTGCCACTATACATGCTATGTTCAGGAGCATGGCCACCCTGAAGGTTGTGGTCCAAATACGTCGACAAGCAAGCCTGATTTTATCAACAACATAGATGACATCCCTAGCATCCCCATAGGAAATTGGCCACAGGCCAATCGTTATGAAAAGAAAGTTGATAACTTAACTCAGTACTATGGTGAGATGCCTTCAGCCGAGCAGATCAACAACACTCAGAACTTCAAGGGAATAACTTATCAAAGAAAGGGGTCTTCTGCACAGAATATTCCTAAGGTAACAACTCCTAATTCTCCCAAAGAAGTAGAAACTAAAGAAATTGTTGATTTAAGTTTTGACTTAGGTAATTGGCTAGCGAATACAAAAGTCCCTGTTCCAGTCCTTGAATTATGTAAAATCCCTGGCCAAAGAGAGAGACTATTGAAAATCCTAGAGCCGTCGAGTAATGTTGATCCTCAAACTGAAGAAAGTCCTT
Source organism: Pseudotsuga menziesii (assembly GCA_001517045.1). Classification (NCBI taxonomy): domain Eukaryota; kingdom Viridiplantae; phylum Streptophyta; class Pinopsida; order Pinales; family Pinaceae; genus Pseudotsuga; species Pseudotsuga menziesii. Next base: position 101,025 of record LPNX010196529.1, read on the forward strand.
CAAGTCCTGTAAAGCCCCTTACCCCTAAAAAAGTCACTTTTTCTGATACCGTGGAGCGGACTTCAAATAATGTCTTTGCCGATCCACCTATAGTTCTACATACTAGGGACCCAAGAAAAGAAGATCATTCCCCTTTTTACGTGTCATTGATGATGTGTGATCTTCTTCTACACAATTGTATGTTAGACTCGGGATCTAGTTCCAGCATCATGACCAAAAGAGTCATGCAGCAGCTTGACTTAAGAACCACAAGGCCATACCAGAATGTATGTGCCATGGACTCTAGATCGGTTAAGGTCGAAGGGATGATTGAGAACCAGTTAGTTAGATTGGCTAAGTATCCGGATATCCAGATCACAATGGAAATCCTAGTTATTGATGTTCCGGATAAATGGGGTATGTTGCTTTCTAGGAAATGGGGTGCCACTTTGGGAGGATCAATCCAGATGGATTGGACCTATGCCACCGTACCAGCATCAGAGTTTTCATTTGTTAAGTTGTATTCTGAAAAGGAAAAAAGACACCATGTTGAAAACCCTCAAAGACCAATGAATGAGTATGCTTACCACACTGAAGAAAATGGTTCCTATTAGTTCAACTCCACCTTCTTGGAACCCATCCAAGAAGAGATAAAGATCGAAAAACTTAGTGAGTTGTGGAGAATGAATTTTGATGGTGCTTACTCTAAAACGGGCAAGGGGGTGGTGTTGTCATTATTTCACCAAAGGGTAAGGTTTTGAACTTTGCTTTCAGATTGGAATTCGAAGCAACTAACAATGTGGCGGAGTATGAGGCACTTCTACTGGGCATTGAAATTGCCAAGGACATGGGGATTAAGTTGCTTGATATTAAAGGGGACTCTGATTTAATTGTCCAACAAGTTAAGGGTCAGTTTGCATGTAAGTGTCAAAGACTTAAGAAATATAGAAATGCAATCTGGGATACAATGGAATTCTTTGATGCCCTTAACATAGAAGCAGTCACTAGAGATCAGAATAGTGCCTCCGACAAGCTTGCAGTTTCAGCGTCAACTCTTTAGCCATCAGATGAGATGTTAAAGGGGGATTGTCCTTTAGAGATTAACTTCAGACCTTCTGTTCCTGATAATGTTGAACATTGGCAGGTCTTCAAAGACGATGAGCAGATTTTAAGATTCATTCATAATGTTGATGAATTCCTAAACTTTAAAATAAATGATCAGGAAGAAAACAAAGAATATTATGGAGAAGGTGACCAGTTTGACAATCCTGTCCCACGTGGTCTGGTTGCCTTAGAAAACATCTTTGACAGACAGGACAGAAGAAAAAGCAAGGTTGAGCAGATGAAACCAGGGGATTACGTTGAAATCAACATTGGGACGGAAATAGAACCTAAAATTATAAAAATTGGGAAAGGTACTTCTGAAAAAGAAAGGAACAACCTCATAAATCTGGTCAAAGAGTATAGGGATGTATTTGCCTTTACTTATGACGAGCTCAAAGCTTATAGGGAAGATGTATTTCAACATACTATTCCCTTGAAACCAGAATGTCAAAAAGGCAAGCCTTTCAGACAAAAACTTAGGCAAATAAACCCTAAGTTAGCACCGATCATTAAGGAATTGGAGAAAATGTTAGCAGCAGGAATAATAGCTCCTACTAGACATTCAATGTGGTGTTCTAACTTGGTCGTAGTTAGAAAGAAAAACGAGAGTATAAGGATATTATAGATTTCATAAATCTAAACATAGCATGTCAGAAGGACAATTACCCCCTCCCCAACATGGAGATCCTCCTCCAACGGGTCACTGGATCAAGCATGATGTCGATGCTCGATGGTTTTTCTGGCTATAACCAGGTAGTCATTCAAGAGGAAGATAGGCATAAGACCACCTTCACAACTCCTTGGGGTACTTTTGAATATCTGAGAATGCCCTTTGGCCTTTTAAACGCAGGAGCTACTTTCCAAAGGGCCATGGATTATGCTTTCAAGGTGTTGATTGGCAAAGTCATTGAGATATATCAAGATGATCTCACTGTTTTTTCAGAAGAAAGATCCAGCCACGTTGGTCATCTCAGGTAGATTTTCGAGCGATGTAGGAAGTATGGCATTTCTTTGAATCCGGCTAAGTCGGTGTTGGGCATAGAAGAGGGAAAACTCTTAGGACACATCATCAACAAGGACGGTGTCAAAATTGATCCTGAAAGGGTAGAGGCCATAAGAAAGATTCCCCTCCCTAAGAATGTTAAAGCCCTCCAGTCCTTCAATGGTCATATAAATTTTGTCAGAAGATTCATTCCAAACTTGGCCGAATTAATGAAGCCTATGCAAGCCTTACTTAAGAAAAATGCTAAGTTTGTATGGACCAGTGAAGGAAGGAAAGCTTTTGATTCAATAAAAAATGCCATTACCAGGTCTCCAGTCTTAGTCAGCCCAGATTATGCGAAGGATTTTATGATCTTCTTATTTGCTTCTGAGGACACTATTGCCGGTGTGTTGGTCCAAAAGAACTTCGAAGGGTTTGAGCAACCTATAGCATTCATGAGCATAGCCTTGCAGAATTCCGAGCTAAAGTATATCATCATGGAGAAGCAAGCTTATGCCTTAGTCAAATCATTAAAACATTTCAGGACTTATATCGGGTATTCCAAGGTTACCGGATATGTTCCCCACACTGCGGTTAAGGATATCCTTTCTCAAAAGGATTGTTTAGGAATAAGGGGTACATGGGTGTCCAAGATCCAGGAGTATGACTTGGAAATAAAGCCCACTAAATTGATTAAGGGACAAGGCCTTGCTAGAATGCTTACTCAGAAAAACAAAGAAGCTATTGAAATGATTGCAGAAAACGATATCTCTCAGCCTACCATGACTCCTGCCCTTCAAGAGCTTGATAATCATTGGTATTCCGACATCATCTTCTTCCTTCTCCATCTCACCTGCCCTGATCACCTCAAAGGACACAAGCATAGGGCTTTGAGACTTAAGACTGCTAGGTATTGCCTTACCCAAGAGGGTCTAGGTTGGAGGAACCCAGATGGTATCATACTTAGGTGCATCAACGAACAAGATTCTAAGAAGATATTAGCAGAGTTTCACTCAGGATTTTGTGGAGGCCATTATGCAGCAAATACAACTGCCCACAAAATCTTGAGAGCTGGTTACTATTGGCCAACCATTTTTGCAGATGCTCACAAGCATATCAAGTGTTGCCAAGGGTGTCAGCTGTTCACTGGGAAGCAGAAGTTGGCAGCTTTTCCCCTTACTTCGGTTGTTGTCCTTGCCCCTTTTCAGCAGTGGGGGCTTGATTTTACTGGAAAATTTAAGGATAACTCTAGCAACGGTTCTTGCTGGATTCTCATAGCAACCGATTATTTCACCGAGTGCGTAGAGGCTATACCCACTAAGACTGCCACTGAGAAGGTTGTTATAGACTTCATCGAGGAAAGAATCATCACCAGATTCGAAACTCCCCTAAAAATAACAACCGATAATGCCAGAGCTTTTAGTTCCGAAAAATGACTTATGTTTTAAATATGGCATTATCCTATTCCATTCATCAGATTATTACCCGCAGGGCAATGGACTTGCTGAGTCCACCAATAAGAATTTAATGTCTATCCTCAGAAAGACTGTGGGGGATAATAAGAGATCATGGGATAGCAAGATTAAGTATGCTGTGTGGGTAGATAGGATCACTAAAAGGAATTCAACTGGAAAGTCACCTTTTGAGCTGGTGTATGGACTCACAGCCACCCTTCCGGTCAGCATGCAGATTCTGATCTTTAGGATGTTAAGTGAATATGGCAAAGAACAGGCAGAAATGGAGCAGAGAATCAATCAGATTATAGAATTGGATGAATCCCGAAGAGCTGCCCTTGATCAGTCACTCAGACATCAAGAAAGTATGAAGGGCACCTTTGACAAGTCAGCCAGGGCGAGATCTTTCCAAATAGGAGATACTGTTCTCTTATGGGATAAGAGAAGGGAAAAGCCTGGGAAGCATGGAAAATTTGACAGCCTTTGGAAAGGCCCGTTTATCATCCGCGACACGGTTGACACCAATTCTTTTTTCCTTAACACCGTGGATGGAGAAATATTAAACCTGCCCATGAATGGCCAACACTTGAAGCCCTTTTATCGAAACAACCTCCAAGATGACCAAGGGGTCATCCCAGGGCTTTTCTAAACCCATCCTTGTTGTATTTATTTTATGTACTTTATTTTTGTACTATATTTTATATCATATCTTTGTAGAATGTTGTATCAAAGCTCCTTCCTTTTTGTATATTAGCCTCTGTATTATACTTCACTTATATATGCTAAAAAGGAAAAAGTTTATTTCATGTACTTTATTTCGGAAATATATATATATATATATTTGGTATTTCATTATGGCATATTTTTATTACATATATGGACCCGAGACACTTCTGTTTACATGCAGGTACCAGAGATTCCTGGATTCTCAGGCACTCTTTTTGATCAATAGATCAAGCAAGTACCTGTTCCACAGTTGGAGCCAGATGTTACCAACTTTTTGTACCATAGTTGGGTTACCTGAAGAGCCGCCGGTTGACAGACATGTTCAATGTCTGATTCTAGTGTATCAGTTGATCCGTCTTCATGTCTAGCCAATATTGGCTAGTCGGTTTCTCATTTGAATAATTTTGACCATGGCCCCGCGAGGTTTGTAATAAAATGTGCTAGTAGGGTATTTTTTGAGTGGTTCGGTCTCCTGAGGCGTAGAAACTCAAATAAGGTATTCCAGGGAGTTTTTTGCCTTTGACAATTATGCTTTGCCTATAGCCGAGTATAATTGACAAGGTTTTCTCCTGTTTACTCCAAAGCTGGAATGCCCGATGTTGAATTCTGGGCCTTGGGAGGTTATTAGAGCCCAACTGAGTGTTATAAACCTACTAGACATTATTTAAGTAGAGCATGGTCTTGTCCTAAGTCATTGGGACCTTTAAAATTTTTTCGAAAAAATCTTTTCGAACGGGGAAAACATTATTTTTTAAATTTTTAAATTTTTAAATTTTCCCTAAGTTTTAAAATTAATTTTTCCATAAATTAAATGGAAAAATCCCGTTGGAAATAAGTCGGTCATCCGGACCCCGAATTCAGTGATTGAAGGCTCTAACCTTGAGCCAAAAATCATTCTTGACCAATCAGCCAGTCAGATCCAACTTTCAGATCATCAATCGGACACATAACGCCCTTTTTCTCAAAAAATTCATTTTCGAGGAAAAAAATGGTTTTTATTAAAAAATGATTATTTTGGAGAAAATTAAAACTCTCCAAATTAATCCAAATTCAACGAAATAAAAGGCTAAATGACATCTCATTGGGCATTTATGATGATTGGAGTTATCATAACTCAGCTTCAGTTAGCATTCAGTGAGCAATTAATATATATTCAGTGAGCAGATTTGTCATCTCCAGCTAAAAAATGAGATGGAGAGCACTCATTGGTCTGATGATTTGATCGAGGTAAAGACTGAAGCTTGCACCATCAGTGGCCTTCCCAAATCTAGCAGGGGCTTCATCCATATGTAAAAGGTGGTTTACCTACATCCAAACGCCTACTTCACCCATTCATGCCCCTCCTCAGCCTGGGGGCGCCTTCCACACATGTGGTCTCAGTTTAGGGTTGTTTGCAATGGCTAGGGTTGGAGTGGGGGCGCCTTGCCTAGGTGGAGGTCTCCCTTCACTCCCAGCTCTTCATTTTAGGTATGGGCTCTCAGTTATGTGACCAAGCCGGTTAAGTTATGTGATTTGGTTTTAGGGTTTTAGCACTCTCTCATTGTATAAATAGAGGCTACTTCAGCTCTATTAGGATGTACTTTTGTAGCAGAGTTACTCTGAGAAAATTGTATCAAGCATTTGCTTTGAATTGTTAATAAAGATTCGACTTTGGAGGTCTATGAGCTCTTGGATGTGGTAGCTTTCTAAATGGTTGAGGTGATATTGTCTCTAACCCCTATTTCTTTAATGCTTGTATGAGATCAATCGTTTTTTGTTAGCTCAAGAAGGCCATTGTTGGCATAGTAGAAGAATCATTTGTAGTTTCAATTTGATTGTTTATGCGAAGTAGATTAGTATCTTGATAGACATGAGTAATCAGTATATACGTAATGTTTATCATGATTCAATTTTCTTAGCATACTAGCATGTTATTTTTATCTCACGTTTGTGTTAAGTTGTAGTGGGTTGTTAGAATTCACAGGTTGAAGAAGGGTGTGAGCTCAACTGCTTCTATCCTAGGCTTCAAGCAACCTTTTGAGTCTAACACTTTCATTGCAGGACCTACAGGGATTTTCTTTTTTAAAATACAAAAAGAAAGCTGGGAGTCTAACTGTCTCTCTTGGGTTCCATCCATAAATTTAATGCTCTTTTGGTTACCGGTCACTTAGGAAGCCCTAGTTTAAATTTTCCAACCTTTAGGTTTCCTCCCATTGCCTTGTTTTCTTTGCCTCTACTATTTCTTCTTTGCTGCCCTGTTTTTGCCTTAGTTTACCACCCATTTTCTTCACTTTGGACAGCCCTTTTGTGCCCTAGTTTGTGCCATTTTTTTGCCTTTTTTTGCCCTAGTTTTTTGGCTTCGTTTCACCTTGTTTTGTGCCTTTTCTTCCCCTTTTTGTTTGCTGCCCCGTTTTTTCACTTTTTATGACAGCCATCTTCCTTCTCTTTTGCTGCCCCGTTTTCATCATTCCTTGTATTTCTTTCGCCATCTAGTTCGCTGCCCTATTCCTCCCTTCTCTTGTTTTTAACTTCCTCTTTGTCTTCCCTCCTTTTTCCTTTTATTTTAGCCTTCTTTTGCCTTGTTCTTTTGCTCTCATTCAACATCTTCTTTTCCTCTTTTTGCAGGTTTCAAGAAAAGCTTCAAATAAAAGTAAATCACTCTCCTTTTTACGTAAGGTTCAATAATAATAGAGTTGTAGGCTTTCTTTCAAAAGTCCTTTCAAGGATTAAATTCCTAAAGACAAATTGTATAATTTTAATAAAATATCTTTTGTTTGAGTGGGGTTTTTAAGTCCCCACTCTCATCTTCCCCCATTTGGGGAGGCTTGTGTTGTGTTCATCTTGTTTGTATGCTTAGGTTAGATGTGTTTGTTCTCATAATATTTGCATCTTTTTCTTAGAATACTAATTGTTAGTCTATCACTTTTAATTTATTGAACAAGTTGATTACTTCATCTCTTAATTGTGTATCTTTTATATAGTGAATCAACTTCCTAACATTCATAAATCTCTTGAATCTCACCATAAGGTGGATCAAGAGTGCTCTCTATCAGAGAGTTTAATCAACCATCTTCATTTTATTTTTGTGCATCACATTGTTTAATCTAATTAATAGATTAAGTAAGACTCTTGAACTTACAGAAACACAAGTCAAGAGCACTCTCTATAGGAGAGCATCATTAGTATTGCCTCATCCTTGCATTAGGCATCTAGACTAGATAAGACTCTTGAACCTTCGTCATAAGACAATGTCAAGAGCGCTTTTTGTCGGAGAGTTTAATTAATTAACTTAATAAAACTTTCAATACACACACCCCTCTAATTAATTAACTTCGTTGATCATCCTTCATCTAGTATGCTCTGCCAACTTTCGGGTTGGGCTCGTACTCAGAACGGTGAACGGACCTGTTAAGTTCGCACAAGAGAAACATAATTAAAACTTTTTACCCCATAACCAACGCACCGGCGTTGTCTCGATTAAATACTCAGGCAAGTGGGCAAATTCCATGTGTGGGCACCGGGCAACCCAATCTGGGCACAGTTGGTTAAGTTATCGAACACCTAGCTGTGATCCCAGACAGGTCCGTCATGTCTTTGAACGGAGCCACTGAAGGTATTTCCGGTTAGGATTTCTAGACACCTTAAGCAAGATAACCATTAAAATCTTTTAAATTATACAAAGAGCACTTGCACAACCTAATATTCAATAGTTTTATTTCAAGACTTGCTTTTAATTTCTTTATGCATTTTCAGTATTTTGACTCCATAAGGCACTAGTCTGTTTTAATCCACATAACTGTTATATTGGGATCAAATTGTCTGTGGCCTCTTTAATTTCTATTTGTGAATGCACATTTATAAAGTCTTGAACTATTTCTTATCATTTAATCTCTTGTTAGCAACGTGGATTGCTTTATATGTCGAACTCATAAGAAACACACACTTCTAATCATAACAAACTCCTAAGTAACATCCATCCGCATCCGCGACTAAGTAAAACACTTTAACAACCTTAAGAGCCTTAGAAAACTCTTTGTAGGGACTACCCCCCTTGGCTTCGTTAGGAGTTAGCCTAAACGGAGGAGCTAGGAGTAGGTGACAGTACCTAGCTCTGTGCTTGCCCCTAGGGTCACACCTCTCCCACTTTCTCAAGTGAGGAGACAGCTTTCATTAGATTTCTGCTGCTGGTGTGCAATCGGGGGACAACACCTCTTTGAGGAAATCGTGAGCCTTCCAAAAGCTCCAGAAAATAATATAAAAATGCCCAAAAAAAGGTGTTGGCCCAATCAGGTGCTGCAACTGTTGGAGAAGGTGCGAAGGACATCACTCTCATCATCATGACTCATCCCATGTCATTTCCCTTCCTCGGTAGCCCAAATCGATTTCTTCAATAGCCATTTAATCATTTTTTAATATGCCTCGAGAAACATGAACCTGCCAAAACAGCCTCCTAGGGTGCTTGTGTTGTCAAACTGATCCCATTAGGCTCTCTGGGATGGGGGTACTATGGTACAATCAAGTGGATGCACCCCATATCCCCCATACAATGCCCTAGGAGATACAACGCCCTAGGAGATCCAATAAAAACATCTCTCTGCTCAGACACAACATCCTGTGAAGCAAAACTGCATCCAAAGAGTAAAATGAGCATGATCATCTCTGCAAGTGCCTGGAACTGAAAACAAACTATCTCATTAGACTCAGAGAGTCCAAATCCGTCTGGGGTGTATACTCATACCCCTCCCAGGTCTCTACCTGATCATCAACCACATCCAATAGACAATATAACCATTTGTAAATGACCAGATACCAATAATATAACTCAGATTAGCATTCGTCTACTGCAAGTGTTATAAGGCTAAGACATGCTCTACAAATCATTTAAGCAACAATCACAAGTAGCAGTCATTTCACTGGCGGTACATTAACCAAATACATATATAGGGTTTTGTTTATTATTACTCAGACTAGACTTTCAGGACTATACTCACTTCATAGTTGTAGTCAATTTGCTAGTGAAGGGCGAAAGTTGAATTTGACAAGGCTAAGGTAAATGATGACTTCCTACTTAACATCATGACACTTGGGATAAGGAAAGGAAAAACTCACTATAACCACATGGCATACAAACAACAACACAAGGATCGGTAGTGCCTCACAAATGGTTGAGTTGTTCAGAAAGTGTTGATTCAACTTAGGCATCATGTCTACATCAAGTTTGATCTAGTTTCATTAGGATCATCAATTTTATTTCCATGGCCTTTTTGGCCTATATGTCCTTTTGGGGACTTCACCGGTGCTTAAAAGCACAACTAATTGTAGCTTTCATCTAGGACATATTCAAATTTATAAGGTCAACAATATTTGGATATAACATATATTTGCTTTTTTTGGACCTTTTCTTATACCCTTCAAGGGGTATTTTAGCATTTCATTGCTTTTGCCATTTTTTCACATATGTTAAGAAACACAGTTTTAGCATTTTCATTTTTCATGGGTGCATATAAACATTTCCAATAGAGGTAGTACATGGGCTTTCAGTTTTAGCCAACAACCTCTCAAGTGACCAGGGGGAGTTCTGCACAGTGCCAAACATTGGGACAACCGGTTAGAATGATTTAGGCATACAATCCAACTCACCAAAGGCAAGTTTTGTTACCAACTTAGAGCCGAGACACAATATAAACAGGGAGGTTTGTCCAACAAAGGTTCTAGCGGGGAAAGGTCGCCCATGCCACAAGTCAAGTAGTAAGTTGGGTTAAAAAAACAAAACTGGAAGGTAATGGATGGGTGGAGACAGTGAATGATGAAGCCAACACTAGGAAGCCAAAACAATGGTGGAAATGACCACCTCTATTCTCCCTAAGGAGGGTAAAACCAATGAGTGTAGATCAAGAACTTCCAAGTCTAAGTAGGGACATCAATACATAATACATAATACAAATACATCCAAGTCCATATAATTATGACCGCCAGATCATGACAGTACATGTTGATACATGTCACAAAGATGAATATAAAAGCAATGATAGCCATAACACAATATAATACAAGCTGAGTCATAATCATGCATATAATCCATCTGAACCATCATCTGTCCAATGAGAAAGTGCTGATATAAAACTGGGCATCAATAACTGCTCTGTAATGACTATATGGCTACATCGATCCTCAAATGTGAGTGTCCTGAGACTCAGTCTTGACATGGGAGAGTACAATAGTCCACAAATAAAATAATGGTCCGTCAAAATTGCTCATCCTAGCATCTCATATGTAAGAGATCTAGCTGAAAAATGTACTGTATCTGAAAAATAGAATATGGTAGCCCGTCTACTATATATGTGATAACATGAGGAAAACGATACAACGTGGGCCTGCCCTTACAAGCAACCTCTATTAGCCCTTGTGGACCAACAATTATGATGTCGAATCTAGACTACAAGTGTCATGCTCCAATGGTGATGTTGTGCACAATGATGAATTCAAGGTGATGTATCTATTCAAGACAAGTCCATACCACTCCATCACAAACCTCCACAGATTACATCTATCCTCTAAACAAATGTAGTCTCTTAGGTCAACTACCCCATTGTAAGAACACTATCAAAGTCCCAGATGTGCCTAAGCCATCTCTAATACTTCGAATAGGAGTCCAAGATAGCACATGCCATCTATGGATAGAATCTCTCCTTCATGATGCAAAGTGCTCCTCATACCAACTAGGGCACTTTCCAAGCAAGTGTTGTTAGTTTTTTTAATCGAATTAACGTGATTAGGATCTTTATCTGAAAGAATAACAAGCATAGCATGATACACAAGATAGAGCAAATACACAAGACACAATTTTCCTCGAGGAAACCATAAAGGAGAAAACCCCGCAAAATAGTTCAGTCACTAAGACAATATCACAAGTTGGAGAAACCCAATAAGAAGAAGTCTTTTGCAGCTATCTCTCTCTCCTCCTTGTCCTTCTCTCTTTCCTCAAGCAAACTTGAGTGAGTCTGAGTGTGTATAAATGAGGGAGGGCACCTCCTTATTTATACCCTTCAAGTGCCTGACCTGCCAACTTGATTGGGTCGACTTCTAACCCTAACATGGCCGACTTCTCCTAGAGAGGCTTGGAAAGCACATTGCATTATATTATACTGGGGACTATTGCCCCAACTTACAATGGAGGTTGTACCTCAAGGACCATACACAATAATGACATCCTGAAAGGAAGGAAACACATCTTCGATGGGGGTACAACAACATACAATGATAATATACATCAAAATATCTTCCGAAGTTACAAATACAGCAACACTCTCTCTTAACTAGGAAGGTATTCTCTCTCACCACAAGGATCAATATCTGGTCAAGTCATCATCAGAGTTGTTGCCATAGTCCTCATCTTGTCGATCATCGAATAGTACTATCAGTCATCGGAAGTTTCTACAAAGCCAACCTTGTTTCACGTTGGGTGTAGGCCTAGTCCTCATCTAGGTCATCATCATATCCACGAGCAAGCAATTGCGTAGGTACAACCTAGGGCCATTCATTACATTGCCACTGCAATCACCTGCGTCTCCTACCGTTATCTCGTCGTATCTAGTTCATCTCATCATCATGCACAGAACACACAGAGCACAGTCCAGATGCATATCATAGACTACCTGCGTTCTGCCAACATAGGAGCATTCCAGGATCTTTCACGTCACCAAGACAACTTGCATCTTCCACTATGTGAGAATCGCCTAGGAGCACACCAAGTGCATTACGTCTCTCTACGGTCAACCTGCGTTCTACCAATTGTTATCACATATACATTTGCAACCATGATGCAGCATGCAGACTTGTCTCTTCTTCTATCCTGGGCTACTTTTTACATGGGGTATCAACATCGATCTTTACATCTTCATTTCATTTCAGACCCTTGTTCATCAGATTTTCCTTGCCAGGACTGAGATCCAAGAGTCCATTGAGATGCTTTTGGTGATCATCTAGTTCATTGTAGCAGAGCATCATATCAAAGTTGGTACACACAGTTATAGAGGGGCTTATCAGACAGAGACTGGTATATTTGGTGAGATCAGGTAGACACCTCCTTGGTTTGATTTTGCTCTATGATGTATGTCAGATGCCTATGCTTATCATGTTAGGATGATTATGGTGACCTATGCTTATATCTAGTGTGCTTTAACCTGTGTAATGATTATTTAAGGAATTTGATGTAAAGACTGTTGCTCATGCCATGCTTGTACAAATTGTAAACCTTGGTGCAAGGGTGGTTCCATGCCATTTGTCCCCATCCATCCAGTTCATCCACCTTCGATTTTGTCCTATGACTTCGACTGATTGAGACTTGTTAGATTGAAGATCCTTTTCCCCATTGTGACCCCTATGTATGATAGACTCCATGTTGTTCTGTGTCTCTGGTGAAGTATGTGGCTTGGCTAGTGTGGCTGGGTTCACAGGGTAGTTATCCTTAAGTTCTCAAAGCAAGTGCTCCATCATAACAGTGTTGCTAAACACTAAAGCATCAGAATGCATAAAAGCTATATCTAAAGGATGCAAAAGTTAAATTTTTAAAAGTAGTTAGTGGCTAAGAGTTTGAGCACCCATTCTTTGTATAATGTAAGGCTCATTCTGCCCTCCACAAGGGCGACAGGGAGAGACAAACTCATTGGGGCTATGGATACTTGTTGGCAGTGGGGCTAGGCCTTAGTCATTTACTGGAGCCTTGAAGGCTTTCCAGGACACCTGCTCTTGTAGGTTGGCTACTATCTTGTGAAATGTAAAGTGATTTGAAAAGGTTGATGGTCAAAAGATGAGCACTCATTCCTTGTATGGTGTTCAGCTCATGTGCCCCCACAGGGCATCAGGGTGAGACTAGCTTGCAAATGCTGGGTCTTTGTCATACTAGAGCCCAGAAGGCTTCCAGGGCACTTGTCTTTGAAGGTTGACTTATGTTGCAACTAAAGTGCAAAGGAAAACTTGTTAGAGTCTGAGGGAAACATATCCAAGTACTTTATCCATTTGTGAGACACCTCCATTCCCTATTGCTATTTGTGATACATATGTCACCTTGGTAGAGTGTATTATGCAACATTCGGATAGATCATTGAGTTAAAGTCGGTTGAAAGTCATCTCCCTTTGCCTAAACCTTGTTCTTCCATCCGCACCCATCTGTAGCACATTGTTTACACTTTGTAAGTATGGCATGAACAATCAGACTTCCAGAAAGTTTCAAGATTTCTTAGAAGCACAGGTACATCTTATTATTATTATTATTATCTGTCACCATGATTATGACTAATTGATTTATGCTTGGTTTTGATATACATTATGGAGCATTTCTTACCTTGGATGCTTGCTGGATCATATTGATACAGTATCTCACCTTGATTTTGGGTACTTTGACATGGTCAACCCAGTTGACCAAGCAAATCACTGTCCCCAAGGTAGTGACTAAAAAATACAACATGGTCTATATTTGTTCCACACATGCCCAGGATCAATACTGCAGTTTCAGTTTTGAGAGTTTGGCCCCGATTCTCCTGAAAAATTATTATTATCACTTTATTATTGGCCAAATGATCAGATTTTATAACAGATGGCAGTATGTTGGGTTCTCCTAGAGCAGTGCAGTGTTCCAGGGGGTATGAGTAGTCACTTATACCATTCCTCTATGTCTCCAGATCATCTAGAGCAGTTAGTTTGCCCCAGTTTGCACCCCAGACAGAGTTATGGTGTATTTATCAGAGATTGTACCAGCAAAAAATGAATTAGAGAAATCATTGAAAAAATCGATTTGGCCTCCTGGGTCAATGAAATGGCTTGGAATTTTGACAGATGATGTGTTTCAACGTACCGGACAGTCCTCCAACAGTTTTCAGTCAGCAGATGTCCGAATTATTTTATCTATGGCTCAGTCAGTGAGGAAACCCCCCCAAGTGGCGCCCCCTCTCATGGCTAATGATGTATTTCACTGTTATATTATATCGTTTGAAGTTGTAAAAGGGGCCTAGGGTGAATTAAGCCCCTAGTGACCCCCTCCTATGTACTATCATGTCACAACTTATGTTATATTGTGACTTTGACTTAGGATAGGCGTCCTTGAGCAAAGTGCGCCCCCCCCTTTTGACTTAGTCATTTGATCCATGTGATGATTTATGTATTGTTGATCTCTACCATTGATGATGTTTTAATCTCAATCGTTGGATGATAAAGTGAGTTAGGGTTTAGTCTCTCTAACACTATTTAAGAGAGCTGACCCACCCATTGTAATTCATGAGCTTTGGCATTGGAATTTTAATAAAGAGATTTTTGTCTGGGATTATTCTTCTGTGTATCTTGTGAATGTTTTGATGATCTGATAATTGGCATTGCTACTCTTCTATATTGAGCTTTATTTGGGATATATCATGCATTTCTTCTATACCCATCTCATTTGTAGAAAAGGGAGGCGCGCTAGGAGAGGGCGTTTTTGCAGGGCAACTCACCTTCGTCCCGACTCTTGGGTGTTCGAATAAGGGAGTATCTTGTTCTTTATGATTTTTTATTCTCTTATTCTCCGTATTTTTCAGATCTCGTTCGTTTGTCTGATCGGTTGATTTTTTTCGGATCTAGCAGGTTGAAGGAAGCACCAGGGTGATTGGCTGTGGCAAAATAACAACAAGATCTTCCTCAGAAAAGTTCATTTCAATGGGAAAGTGGCATTCTTCATTGTTTCTCAACTCATCTACAAGATCTAGGTATGTCTCGTAGGTAAGTCTCTTCTTTTATTTTCTGTATATGCATTGCTCATCATTCTATTACATTAAAACCCTCATTTTGTAGATCCATAGGTTCTAGCTTGTGACAAGCTATAAAATTTAAAACCCACTTCGGAATTAACATAAAAACCTTAAGTTTAAGGTTTCATCATAATCAGACTCCATTTGCCCATCCAAAGCACTGGCCTGCTACTTAGGGAAAAACGCCCCCCTTGGGGGAAGTGGGTATACGACAAACCGCAAACTGGGTATTGTTGGTTTTAGTTTCATTTGCATAATCTTACATCCAACAATCAATCAGAGTATCCAATTTCACTTAATTTCACCATTTTGCCCTAGATCCAAACCCTAGGGTAAATTTGAGGCTTTTCCCCTGGATGCTCGAAATCTCTTGGTAATCGTTCTAAACTCTAATTAACCATCCTACTAAGAGATTCCACCAAGTTTCCCTAGGCCACCCATTCATTTTCCTTGTTTTAGGGTTTCTTGGTCATAGGGACGCCCTTTGGGCTTTGTGTTTTCACCAAGTCTGAAGTGTCAATATCCTTGAATGGTGTGACATCCGAGTACTTTCGGAAGTCTTGGATTTCGTAGGTTACGACTTTGGTTGCCTTTCCTCTGCTGTCCTGAATAGGATCACCTCACGGGGCAACTACAAGATTCGGGATAACACCAAGATAGGAGCATGCCATGATGTTTCACGTCACTAAGACAACCTGCATCTTCCACTATGTGAGAACTGCCCAGGTGCACACCAAGTGCCTTGTTACCTCATCATCTCCAACATGGGAACACACACATACAAGGACTAATTACGACCTAACAACCTGCGTACCACGCTAGGATCTTTTTCGTTCCAGGTCAACCTCAAGTACTTATTACATCCGAACAACTTGTGTACCATGCTAGGATCTTTTACACTTAGGATAACCTTCCAATACCTTTTACGTCTGAGCAACTTGTGTACCATGCCAGGATCTTTTACACTCCAGGACAACTTACAGGACTAATTACGTCCGAGAAACTTGCGTACCACGCCAAGATCTTTTACACTCCAGGACAACCTATACTAGGACTGATTACGTTCGAGCAACCTGCGTACTATGCTAGGATCCTTTCCTTTCAAGGACAACCCATAGGACTAATTACGTCCTAGCAACCTACGCACTATGCCAGGATATTTTCTGCTCAAGGACAACCTGTCTCTTTTCCCGTGTGAGATCTCATGCACGTACGTCTTCTGGTCTCTAGTCATCTCTAGCATAGGATCACACCAGGATCTTTTACGTTGCCAAAACAACTTGCAACTTCGACTATGCTAGAACTTGTTACTCCCTCTTTCTAGGGGCCTCGTTCTGAATCACACTAAGTCTTTCTTTGAAGTACTCGAACTTCACTCTACCTAACAGCTTGGTCAACACAACTATTATCTGCTCGTCCGTTGCCATGCACTGGAGCTTCACTGCTCCTCTCTGCACCATATCCTTGATATAGTGGAACTTGATCTTGATGTGCTTCGACTTGTCATGGTACACTGGGTTCTCCGACAACTTCACACAACTCTGATTGTCGCAATAGATACAAGTTGCATCTAACTGGAGACTAAACAAATCAGTCAGTAGCTTCCACAACCATACTGCCTCATAGCTAGCCGAGCAAGCGACAACAAACTCTGCCTCAACTGTACTCAACGCCATGCAAGAGTGCTTCCTGCTAAACCAGGAGATCATGTCGGATCCCAAACTGAAGCAACAACCCAAAGTGCTCTTCCTATCAGTGGCGCTACCTTCCCAATCCGAATCCACATAACCGTGCAGGTTAATCTTCTGATTCGCATCATACTTGAGCCTATACTCAACTATACCCTTCAGGTACCTCAATACATGCTTTGCAACAACTAGGTGAACATGTCTCGGATCTGTCGAGAATTGGCTCAAGGTGTTCACAACAAAGCATATGTTCGGTCTCGTATTCGTCAGGTACATCAATGAACCAATCATTTGATGGTACATTGTGGCATCAATCGACTCTGATGAAGTATAACATAGAAGTTTCAAGTTCGATGCCGTACGTGTGGCTATCGCTTTGCAGTCGAGCATTCCAATCTCTTCAGAATCTCCATTGCACACTTTTCTTGACCAAGGAAAATCCCATCCGCACTGTGCCACACCTCCATGCCTAAGAAGTAGTGCATCATCCCTAGGTCTTTCATCTCGAACTCAGTGGCGAGCTTCCTCTTTGCATCTACAATGAGTTCATCCTCTCTTGTTAGGAACAAGTCATTGACATATAGCAGGAGCATCACCGGTCTTCCGTCTTCAACCTTGAAGTAAAGGTTGGAATCCACTTTACTCTTAGTAAAGCCTAAGCTCATCAGGAAGCTATCCATCCTATCGTACCATGTCCTGGGTGCCTATTTCAATCTGTACAAGGCCTTCTTCAATTTGCACACCTGAGTCTGCCTATCATGTGTCTCGAATTCCAGTGGTTGTTCTACCTACACTTCCTCTTCGAATACACCATTCAAGGTTGCTGTCTTGACGTCCATCTGGTGTATCTTCCATTTCATTACTGCAACCAATGCAAGTATAGATCTAATGGAAGTGTACCTTGCTACGGGTGCAAATGTCTCCTCATAGTCTATGCCTTCTTTTCTGTGAGAAGCCTGGCGCCACAAATATTTCCTTGTGTTTCTCGATGCTACCATCTGCAACATGCTTGATCTTGTAGATCCACTTCGAAATCACGACAAACTTCCTTTTCAGTCTCAGAACTATCTCCCAGACATCATTCTTCATAATCGACTGGTACTCCTCGATCATGGCATCCTTCCATTCTTTCTTTTCTGTAGCCTCTTCATAGTTGGAAGGTTCCTTGTCAATGATGTCATATAGCAGGGCCACATAGTTGTTGTAAGGTTTTGGTCTTTTCCTTTCTCTTTGCATCCCATCTGGAGCATGATACCTTTCTGCTGCTTGTATTAGTTCCCGTGCCCATGCCGGTTTTGTCTTGTGGGAGTCCTCCTCGTGAAGTGTCTCTACAAGCTCGTGTGGTTCTGCCATGTCATGATCTTCATGGTCTTCTGGAATTGCTTCTTCCATTGTGGTATCTCGGACTCTAGTTCCCTTAGGTTCCTCGATCTCTTCAATAGGCAGCTTCCTGGATTTGAAGTATGCCGAGTCTTCATCAAATGTTACTATAGCTAATGCAAGTATAGATCTAATTGAAGTGTACCTCGCTACGGGTGCGAATGTCTCCTCATCATCTATCCCTTCTTTCTGTGAAAAGCCTCATGCCACAAATCTTGCCTTGTGTTTTGTTATCACCAACCTTGTAGTTGCCTGTGTAAGGTGGATCCAGGATGGATCGTAGAGGGGCAAGCAACTAAGGGGTGGAACCACGACTACCTAGACCCCCAAATGGATAGTTGTCACGCCAATCAAGGCAGTCTTCACTTTATGTTATCCAAGTCCAAGACAACAAGGGGGGGACCCGGATCTGCTCCCGACAGGAGAGATTAGACCTAGACACCAGAACAGATCAAATGGGGCTTTAAGGTATGTAAGGTGCAAGGTAAATGGAAACCCTAGCTCCAGGGTTTAGGTACTAGCAACTGATGGAGAAGACCAATGTCTTGGGAAACGTAACTGTGACAGGGTAAGCAAGGATAGAGTTGGGACTATCTAGTACAAAGGAGACAGACTCAGTGAAAGATAGGTAACTTGAGTTATCAATGAATGTTGGCAAAGGGAATGGGAGTGAGGTCAAGTTAGGGCTAGCGCTAGCTAGGAGATCAGTGCCTTATGTGCATTGGGCAATGGAGTCAGCATCAACCCAACGTTTCAGTGAACCCACCTGGGATATACCCTGATCTATGGACCCAGAAAAGGATTTGGCCTGGAAAATTCAGGTTGCAGGAAAACAAGCAGAAGGAGGGCTAGTGCTAGGGCTTGGGAGAGGCAGATCTGCAGCTCTAGAGCCACCAAGAGACTATTAACTCAGCGTTGGAGGGGAAATGAGATCAGGGTAGCCTGATCTACAAACCTAAGTCAGAAAATTTCAGTAAAGATCAGATCTGAAAAAGTCAAAATCTGATGAGGGGGTTAGAGGGGTGAAAACCAGTTTTTCAGATCTAGGGCAACCTGGAAGGAACTAGCTTAGCATTGGGGGTGTTCTGGAGTGCTCAAGCCCTGATCTATCAGCCTAGCCTGTCAGATTTTAGAAAAAGTCAATTCCGGAAAAGTCCAGTTTTCAGTGAGGGTGCTAGGGCTGTTTCAGTCAAAAACTCAGATCTAGGTCAAACTGCCAAGAATCTGGATAGCGTTGAGGGTGATTTGGACTGTGTGGGACCCTATCTATTCGTCTGTGAAGTCATAAATCAGAAAAAGTCAAAACCCTAGCAGCTCAAATTTTCAGTGGGGGTTTATGCAGTTTTCTGGCTAAAAAGTAGATCTAGGTCAAACCAGCAGGAATTTGACCAGCGTTGCAGTAGATTTAGTGAAGGGGAGGCTCGATCTATGAAACCCAGAAGTGGTTTGGCCAAAGATCGGACGACTCCCAGATTTATTGCTTTTTAGGGTTTTTAGTATTTTAGGAGTTTTCAGAAAATTTGAAGTAAAGCAAGGTACAATGGATTAAGATCTGAAGAGAAGAGACTGACCTATTAGATCTTACTTGGAAATGCTTGTAGAAGTCTTTAACAGTGATGATTCTTGCTATCTCGATCAATTCTGGAAGATCCAAGTGATTTCTATGGAGGATGTAAGCCACAAGCCACCAATGCGCCCCCTACCCTGCATGAGCAAATGTCAACAATATCAGATTTGCCAATACAAAATAAAGAAAACAACTGCTACAAGAAAGTAAAACGAAGTAATCATAGATCACAATGAAACTAATGAAAACCCCTTGATCCAAGACGAAGAAAACCGAGCGAGTTGAGGTCCCCCTGCAAAAACGCTCCAGCCAAAACGCCCTCCTGTAGGCAAAACAATGACATCAGAAAAATATAGATCTCACAAGAATTTCCACAGTGCTAGGAAGCAGAAGACTATCCAATCACCATTTGAGAACATCAGATGCAAAGCAGATCAAGAAAATATCCACAAAAAAAGTCTTTCTATTATTCAGATCCAAGAGCCAAATACTCTTTACAAATGAGAAGCTCTCTCCTTTAAATAGAAATGAGAGAACCACAATCATAACTGAATCCTAACCACTTTCAAAACGAGTGGCTAAGATTAAAAGATGAAATGTTCTAATCAATGGTTGCGATGAGCTCAACATACAATACATGGATCAATCTAACCATAAAGTACCAAAGTGGACTAAATCACCCATAAAGAGGGTAACCCACTCAACAAGAAATAAATGAAGCACATGGTGGGTCCAATGAGTGTTTGACTAACTCCCTCTGGGTGTCCCCATGGCATAATAAAATAATATAATATTTTAATTCTTTGACTTTGTGGCTCCTTGAGGAAATCGTGAGCCTCTGAAAAGTCCAAAAAATAATATAAAAATGCCCAAAAATAGGTGTGGGCCCAATCAGGTGCTGCAACTGCTGGAGAAGGTATGGAGGACATCACTCTCATCATTGTGACTCATCCCATGTCATTTCCTTGCCTCAGTAGCCCAAATCGATTTCTTCAATAGCCATTTAATCATTTTTTAATCTGCCTCGGGAAATGTGATCCTGCCAAAACGGCCTCCTAGGGTGCCTATGTTGTCAAACTGAGCCCACCAGGCTCTCTGGAATGGGGGTACTATGGTACAAACAAGTGGTTGCACCCCCTATGCCCATACAACGCCCTAGGAGATCCAACTAAAACATTTCCCTGCTCAGACATATCAACCTGTGAAGAAAAACTGCATCAGAAAGGCAGAATGAGCCTGATCATATCTGCAAGTGCCCGGAACTAGAAATAAACTGTCTCATTAGACTCAGAGAGTCCAAATCCATCTAAGGTGTATACTCATACCCCTCACATGTCTCTATCTGATCATCAATCATATCCAATAAACAATATAACCATTTGTAACTGATCAGACACCAATAATAACTCAGACTGTCATCCATCTGCTGCAAGTGTAAAAGGCTAAAACATGCTCTACAACTCATTCAAGTAACAATCACAACAAGTAGCATTCATTTCACTGGCGGTACATCAACTAATACATATATGAGGCTTTATTTATTATTACTCAGACTTAGACTTTCAAGACTATATTCACTTCATAGTTGTAGCCAATTTGCTAGTGAAGGGTGAAGCATGAAATTGACAAGGCTAAAGCAAAGGATGACTTCCTACTCAACATCATGACACTTTGGATAATGGAAAGGGAATACTCACTATAACCAATGTCGGACAAACAACAACACAAGGAATGGCAGTGCCTCACAAATGGGTGAGTTGTTTAGAGAGTGCTTATTCAACTTAGGCATCATGACTACATCAAGATTGATCCAAGTTCATTAGGACCATCATTTTATTCCATGGCCTTTTTGGCCTATACGACCCTTTGGGACTTCACCAGTGCTTAAAAGCACAGCTAATCGCAGCTTTCATTCGGGACATATTTATTTTTATAAGGTTAGAAATATTTGGGTACAACATATTTTTAACCATTGCTTTTTTGGACCTTTTCTTATACTCTTCAAGGAGTTTTAGCATTTCATTGCTCTTGCCCTCTTTACATATGTTAAGAAACACAGTTTTATAATTTTCATTTTCCATGGGCTCATATTCATTATTTTCAATACAGGTAGTACATGAGCTTTCAGTTTTAGCCAACAACATCTCAAGTGACTAGGGGGAGTTCTGCACAGTGCCAAACATCGGGACAATCGACCAGAATGATTTAGGCATACAATCCCACTCACCAAAGGCAAGTTATATCACCAACTCAGAGCCGAGACACAATATAAACAGGGAGGCTTGTCCAACAAAAGTTCTAGCGGGGAAAAAAATCCTCCATGCCATAAGTCAAGAAGTCAGTCGGGTTGAAAACTAAACTAGAAGGTACTGGATGGGTGGAGACAATGAATGATGGAGTGAACACTAGTAAGCCAAAACAATGGTGGGAATGACTACCTCTATTCTCCCTAAGGAGGGTAAAACCAATGAGTATAGATCAAGAACTTCAAAGTCAGAGTACGGACATCAATACATAGTACAAAATACATCCAAGTCCATATAATTATGACTGCCAGACAGTGTTATCGGAACTGGACCGGAACCGGCAAAACTGGCCGGTCTGACCGGTTTACAGGGTTGGCCGGTCCGGTCAGCAAAAAAATTTTAAAAAACCCGGATTTTTGTCCAGACCGGGTATGGAACCGGTTGGAACCGGCCAAAACCGGCCGAACCGGTCAAAAACCGGCCGAACCGGCCAGTCTGGACTAGGGACTCAGGAAACTGAATTTAAAAAAAAAAAACCAGAAAAAAAAACTTTGCTGATGTACTTTGGATAATGTACTTTGGTTTAGAACCTCAGACATGTATTGCACTAGGTGCTATTTTGGATATTTGCACCCATATTTGCTATATATATGAGAAACTTTGCATATTTTTGTATTAATGGTCTGGATTCATATG
The DNA here is from genome assembly GCA_001517045.1 of Pseudotsuga menziesii. NCBI lineage: Eukaryota > Viridiplantae > Streptophyta > Pinopsida > Pinales > Pinaceae > Pseudotsuga > Pseudotsuga menziesii. Next base: position 123,604 of record LPNX010196529.1, read on the forward strand.
TATGCACATGAATTTATATATGTTTTTTACAAAATATGAATATTTTATTTATTTTTTAGTCATTCGGTTTTTTACCCGGTTTTTTGCCGGTTCCAGTCCGGTTCACATTTTGGGCTTCGCTGGTTCGATGACCGGTCCGGTTCCGATAACATTGCTGCCAGATCATGATACTAGAAGTTAATACATGTCACAAAAATCAGTGTAAGAGCAATGATAACCATAACACAATATAAAAAGCTGAGTCATAATCATGCAATATAATCCATCTGAGACACCATTTGTCCAATGAGAAAGTACTGATATAAAACTGGGCATCAATGACTGCTCTGTAATGACATAAATGGCTACATCGGTCCTCAAATCTGAGTGTCCTGAGACTCAGTCCTGACATGGGAGAGTACAATAGTCCACTAATATAAACATGATTCATAAAAAATGCTCATCTCAACATCTTATATGTAAGAGATCTGGCTGAAAAATGTACTGTGTCTGAAAAATAGAATATGGTACCCTAGCTACTATATATTTGATAACATGTTTCTTGATGCTACCATCTGCAACATGCTTGATCTTGTAGATCCACTTCGAAGTCACGACAGACTTCCTTTTCGGTCTCGGAACTATCTCCCAGACATCATTCTTCATAATCGACTGGTACTCCTCGATCATGGCATCCTTCCATTCTTTCTTTTCTGCAGCCTCTTCATAGTTGGAAGGTTCGTTGTCAATGATGTCACATAGCAGGGCCACATAATTGTTGTAAGGTTTTGGTCTTTTCCTTTCTCTTTGCATCCCATTTGGAGCACCATACCTTTTTGCTTCTTGTATTAGTTCCTGTGCCCATGCTGGTTTTCTCTTGTGGGAGTCCGCCTCGTGAAGTGTCTCTACAAGCTCTTGTGGTTCTGCCATGTCACGATCTTCATGGTCTTCTGGAATTGCTTCTTCCATTGCCATATCTCGGACTCTAATTCCCTTAGGTTTCTTGACCTCTTCAATAGGTAGCTTCCTGGATCTGGAGTATGTCGAGTCTTCATCAAATGTTACTTCAACCAATGCAAGTATAGATCTAATGGAAGTATACTCGCTACGGGTGCAAATGTCTCCTCATAGTCTATGCCTTCATTCTGTGAGAAGCCTTGCGCCACAAATCTTGCCTTGTGTTTCTCGATGCTACCATTTGCAACATGCTTGATCTTGTAGATCCACTTTGAAGTCACGACAGACTTCCTTTCCGGTCTCAAAACTATCTCCCAGACATCATTCTTCATAATCGAGTAGTACTCCTCGATCATGGCATTCTTCAATTCTTTCTTTTCTGCAGCCTCTTCATAGTTGGAAGGTTCCTTGTCAATGTTGTCACATAACAGGTGTTGAATTTTAACATGTGTATGATATTCTTAAAAAATTGCAGACTGTATTAGAGATAAAGACTTGAGATATTAATAGCAGTAAGACAATTACAGTAGTAAAACAATCATCACACAATTGAACACACGATTTTTCACGGGGAAACCTTTTAAGGACAAAAATCTCAAAGTATTAGTAATTCGTCCTCTAAATGAGATGACTGAGTTTGTACATGAGCAGAGAAATCTTGTTCACAGAAATCTGAGATGAATGTAACAAAATTTTCCAAAGTCAAGAAAGCCCTAGCAGGCTTACTGCTTCTATTCTGATGCTGCTGCCACATGGACTGTTTTTATTGCTGCCACATCAACTTTACTGCTGCCACGTAGACTTTGGACTGCTGCTGCCCTTCATCAAGTCCTGTAGCAACCTAACGGGTGCTGCTACTGCTAACCCTTTCACCACCGAGGGTTGTAGCAACCTCTCTGGTGCTCATGCTGCTAACCCTGTCACGACTGAGAGCTCAGCTCCTGCTAACCGTGACCACCACAGAGGCTGCTGCTGTTGCTAACCGTGACCTTCAACATGCCTTATCATGAGCTGTAGTAGCTCTGCTGCTACTACTCTTTACCGCAAACTTCTATCATCGACAACCGTGACTGTAGAAGAAAGGAAGAACCCCAAGCAAGCTTAAGAGCTTCAATGTTGAAGAAGAAGAAAAAGGATAAAAGAACTCGGCCATGAATTTCCTCAATCAACAGTTGCGATGGAGAAGACCTCAGCTAAGAATTGTTGGAGCTGTCAAGTGATGAAAAGATGATGATGAACTGATTTGTAATGTTCTTCATTTATAGTCCATCAAACATTTAAGTTGGCTCCACATAATTAGGAGTTGACATTAGGGCTTATTTTCTTTTTCATCTTTGACCCTTGACTTTAATGTTTTCTAGTTCAAAGGTTTTTTTGGTGTTTGACTTGTTCCACTTGGTCCTTCACTTGATGGTCACATGGACCAAGACTAGGGTTACATGGTCCTTCAAGTATTTTTGTGACCACAACAAGTTGTCTCAAGAGTTCTTCAGGGTCCTTGTGGTTCGTTCACGCCCACTCAAAGTACATCTTCATAAATAAGGAGAATTATTAAATGCTTTATCTTGATCTCCTCGTTGCCACCAAGATTAGGTGCTAGGTCTCTTAACCAAGGGTAGCTAGTCCCTGGAGAAGGTCTCATAGCCCATAGATCAAGGAGAGGAGTGCATCACTTGCCCAGACCCGGTTTTGGGCCTATGGTGATGACCTAGTGACTAACCAAGTGCCTCAACCCCAGGCTGCATTAGACGACTCAATGTCAAATACTTGGTAACTGATCAAGCGCCTCCATTCTCCCAAAGAATGACCCTTAGCCCCAGGATGAGGTCTTAGTCCTGAACTAGTTTAAATTCCTGGCAACTAACCAGGTGCCTCCATTCAGTGAATGGCCCAGAGCCCTAGGCTGAGACCCCTAGTACCAGAATGGGTTAATTTCCTGGTAACTGACTAGGTGCCTCCATTCTCCCAGAGAATGGCCCTCAGCCCCAGGCTGAGGCCCCAATGCTAGACTGGGTCAATTTCCTGGTAACTAACCAGGTGCCTCCATTCTCCCAGAGAATAGCCCTCAGCCCTAGGCTGAGGCCCCAGTCCCAGACTGGTTTGAATTCCTGGTAACTGACTAGGTGCCTCCATTCTCCCCGAGAATGGCTCTCGATGCTGCTCAGGAAAAATCAACAGCAGGTCCACATAGCTGTTGTAAGGTTTTCGTCTTTTACTTTCTCATTGCATCCCATCTAGAGCACCATACCTTTCTGCTTCTTGTATTAGTTTCCGTGCCCATGCTGGTTTTCTCTTGTGGGAGTCCTCGTGAAGTGTCTCTACAGGCTCTTGTGGTTCTGCCATGTCATGATCTTCATGGTCTTCTGGAATTGCTTCTTCCATTGCCTTACTTCGAACTCTAGTTCCCTTAGGTTCCTCGACCTCTTCAATAGGTAGCTTCCCGGATCTAGAGTATGTCGAGTCTTCATCAAATGTTACATCTTTACTGATGTTTATCTTCTTGAATCCTGGGAAGTATATTTGGTAGACCTTTGAGGTATCACAGTATCCTACGAATATTTGCTTCTTCCCCAAAGGATCAAGCTTGGCCCTCCTCTCCTTTGGGATGTGTATGTATACTGTGCAGCCAAATATTCTGAGATGACTGACTTTTGGCTTCTTTCTTGAGAAAGTCTCTTCAAGAGTCTTATTGTCGAGTACTCGATGAGGAGTACGGTTCTGTACATACACAACTGTCCTATCTGCTTCCGCCCAAAGGTGCGTCGAAAGATCCTAGCCATGTAGCATTGCTTTCGCTGCTTCAATTATAGTTATGTTCTTTCGTTCGACAACGCCATTTTGTTGAGGATTGTATGGAGTGCTCAACTCCCTCTTAATCCCAGACTCTCTGCAGAGTTCCTTGAGTTCTTCTAAGGCGAACTCTCCGTCGTTATCTGACCGCAGGGTCTTGATCTTCCTTTCAGTGGGTTCTCGACTAAGGCTTTGTATTCCTTGAACTTACTGAATACTTCATTTTTCCATTTCAAGAAATATATCCAAGTCTTACATGAGAAATCATCTATGAAGGAAACATAGTACACATACCCTCTTAGTGAGTTGGATGACATGGGATCGCATACATTTGAGTGTACTATCTCTAGTATTCCTTTAGCTTTGCTTTCACTGACGGGAAATGTCTTCTTTGCATTCTTTCCTTGCGCACATCCTTTGCAAACGCCTTCATGCTTTTTCTGGATTTCTGGAAGTCTTGATATTGCTTTGCTTGCAATCGATAGTGCTTTGCAGTGCACATGCGCAAGCGTTCGGTGCCATAGTTCACTTGGTCCTATTGAGTCATGAACCAATGCTTGTTTAGGCTGTCCCTTTAGTTTGTACAAGCCTCCGTCTTGCTCTCCATTTACTGTTGCATCATTGATTGTCTTTCCTTTAGGCCACATTAGAACTTCGCCATCAACAAATGCAAATCTCATCCTCGTTGCATCTAGTGCAGAGATGGAGAGAAGATTCTTCGTCAATCCTGGAACATATAGAACGTCTTTCATCTTCAAAGATTTTCCGGAATCTAGTTTGTATGAAGCTTCTCCACTTCCCTTGCGAAGTGTCGCTTTTCATCACAAGTGTAGCATCAAATGTTGGAAGGATTTCTTCTGAACTTCTTTTGTCTTTTATGATGATTGTCCTTCCTTTTGTTGTGATGGTGGTTCTCCTTCTTTCTGTAGTTTCTTTTGGTGTGAGTTGTGAGAGCTTGATCTTCAGTTGCTCCCATCTTCTCTTCTCTTGTTATGGGCTGAGCTTCTTCTTGTGTCCATTCTTTTCGGAGTCTGCTGAAAGAGATCAACTTCCTTCTTGCACATATTCCTTAAATTAATTAATCCCATGATCTTGGGAGGCCATTCAAGGTAGTCATCACAATCTCTCCTACATTCTCTTCAACTACTTCAAGTTGTTTCTTGATTTGAGCAACCCTTATGAAGTAGGACTGTATAGTCTCTGAGTTCTGTATCTTCACATTCTTCAACTGGTTCCTCAATGTCATCTTCCGATTAATGTTCTTTCCTTCGAACATTCTCCGCAAAGCATTAAACACTTCCTTTGGTGTCTTCAAGGATGACACATGGGAGATGAGATGATCCTTAATAGAATATGCAATAATTTTTATGGGCTTTAATCAAATTCTTCTTATGAGTAGCCTTAGCCTCATCTCCCTCTGGCTCTGGAACTTCTTCATTGATGTATAGATTTAAATCATTTTCTTCAAGGATCAGGGAGATTCTGTACTTCCATGCTCGAAAGTTATCAACTCCTCCAGGCTTGTCCTCAAGCCGAGTATGATGAATCATTTTCAAATGAGAACCTCAAATGGAAAGAGCAAAGATGCGGATCTTATCGATTTGAGGTGTCTGGCCTGGTTTCGGAGCTGGCTGACCTAGGGTTTGTCAGAGAGACCCTAATTTTCCAAACTTGGAGTTTAGGAACTCTGTTTGGATAGAAAGATGTGCCTCCTTGACGCGAGTTGTTCAACAAGGTCCGTTTCTGAAGACTGAGGTGGAAAGCCTCCGAAACTTGATTCCCTAGTTTCTTCCCGCAAGTGTCCGACAGTAAAAATTTGAAACTTCTCCAAATTTGGATTTGATTCCACCAAAAGATGCGCCCTTCTAGGGCGCGTTAGCTTAGCCCTCTTTTCTTGATGATCTGTGGAGAGAAGAGCTTGAACTAGGATGCCCTGCTTTTCGCTACTGCACAATGCCTTCTTTCACAACGGCTTTGATACCATGCTAGTTTTTCTAATCTAATTAACTTGATTAGGATCTTTATTTGAAAGAATAACAAGCACATCAAGATACACAAGCTAGAGTAGATACACAAGACACAAAGATTTTCATTGGGGAAACCGTAAAGGAGAAAACCCAACAAACGTCCTCAGAATAGTTTCGTCACTAAGACAGTATCACAAGATGGAAAAACCTAATAAGAAGTCTTTTGCAGGTATCTCTCTCTCCTCATGCGAATTTGAGTGAGTGTGAGTGTGTATAAATGAGGGAGGGTGCTTCCTTATTTATACCCTTCAAGTGATTGACCTCCCAACTTCACTGGGCTGATTTCTAACTATAACAAGGCCGACTTCTCCTATAGAGACTTCGAAAGGACATTGTTAAGTTTTTAATGGTTATATCAGATCTTAAAACATTTAGCATCATAACAGCATAACCATAAGCCAAAAGATCACTGAAAGATAGACAAGCACAACCACACGAAGAGGAACACAAAGATTTATCCTGGGAAAACCCTCAAGGGAAAAACCCAGCAAAAGCTTCCTCAATATAGATGCCCCAAAAAGGTAAAACCCAAAAGACTGATCCTCCTTCTTCAGCTACAGCGCTTTCTCTCTCTCTCTCATGCGCGATACAAGTGAGTGTGAGTGTGTTCAAATGAGAAGCACCTCACCTCTATTTATATTCTTTCGTTCACTTAATAATTAATTCAGTTATGTAGGCTCGAGTAATCCTAATTTAATCTTGTAGGCTCGAGTAACCACAACTGGGGTACTAATGATCCGACTTAAAACGGAGAGGACTTCCTCATGACTCTTATTAGTTCTCCCGATTAGAAACATCGGGGTATAAAGAAATACAAGTGATTCTCCCAGTATGAACATCGGGGACCACAAAAAATACATATAGAACATTTTTCGAAGTTACAATATTTCAACACTCCCCCTTAACGAGAAGGGTATTCTACAACAACATCCATCAACAACAATAGTAGGAGAGAGAGGACATCATCAACATCATCAGGGTGACACATCTATAAATTATTGGAAGCTTTTCATCTTCTTTAACATATAGCTTTCATCTTCAATTTTCAGGAGTAGCGACACTTTGACCGCTCGATTGACATCATCATTAGCACTTTGACTTTTCGATCAGCAACATCATCATCAACACTTTGACCTTTCGATCAGCAACATAGTCAGCAAAACTTCGACCTTTCGATCAACAACATCATCATCAACAGCACTTTGATATTTTGATCATCATCATCATCATCATCATACTCTGAACTTTCGATCAGCATCATCATCATCATCATAATCTGATCTTGTGATTAGTACATCATCATCATCACACTCTGATCTTTTGATTAGTAACATCATCATCATCACACTCTGATCTTTCGATCAGTAACATCATCATCATCAGCAACAACCTGCAATCCACAACACGAAGACGAAAGTCTTCAGATCACTTTTGGACTTAGAGTCCAGGGATGATACAATCCTACCACATTCTCGACAGCCGAAGCCACCGGATACAATTACGGGATAATCACTCCCTATCACTTTAGGACTATGTCCAAGGATGATGCAATCCTACCACATTCACGTGGACTGAAATCTTCGGATACATTTTGAACAAAAGTTTAGGGATGATGCAATCCCACCACATTCATGGGGACCGAAGCCTTCGGATACATTTTGAACAAAAGTTCAGGGATGATGCAATCCCACCACATTCACAGGGACCAAAGCCTCCAGATACATTTTGAACAGAAGTTCAGGGATGTTGCAATCCCACCACATTCATGGGGACTGAAGCCTCCAGATACATTTTGAACAGAAGTTCAGGCATGATGCAATCCCACCACATTCACGGGGACCGAAGCCTCCGGATACATTTTGAACAGAAGTTCAGGAATGATGCAATCCCACCACATTCACGGGGACCGAAGCCTCCGGATATATTTTGAACAAAAGTTCAGGGATGATGCAATCCCTCCACATTCTCGAGGACTGAAGTCACCGGATCATTTTTGGACAAATGTCTCGGGATGATACAATCCCTCTTCATTCTCGAGGACCGAAGTCATCGGATCATTTCTGGAAAAATGTCCCCGGATGATACAATCCCTCTTCATTCTCGAGGACCGAAGTCACTGGATCAGTTTAGGACAAATGTCCAGGGATGATACAATCCCACTGCAACATCACTGCTCCCCCTTTCGAGGAAGGTCTTTCTGAACAACACCAAGCTTGTCGAGAAAGTGTTCGAACTTTACCTGCGACAGAGGCTTTGTCAACACATCAGTGTTGAATCATCATCTGAACCATCATCATCTACATCTTTAGTATGTGAATACTGAAGTATCATCATCTGTATCTCTAGTATGTGAATACTGAACTATCATCATCTGTATCTTCAGTATGTGAATACTGAAAGCATCATCTATATCTTTAGTATGGGAATACTGAAACATCATCTATATCTTCAGTATGGGAATACTGAAACATCATCATCTGTATCTTATCCCCTATGTAGAAATACCAGATTTCTATGTGCTTCGATGGAACACAGGGTTCTCTGTCATCTTTATACAACTTTGGTTATCACATAGAATCACTGTAGTATCCATCTCCAAGTCAAAGAGACCTGACATCAACTTCCGAAGCCATATGGCTTCACAACTAGCAGAGCAAGCTTCTATATATTCTACTTCAGCCGTGCTAAGAGCAACACTGGACTGTTTCCTACTAAACGATGAAATCATAGTAGATCCCAGACTATAACATCCACCTGATGTGGTTTTCCTGTCTGATACACTTCCAGCCCAATCTGTATCTGTATAGCCATACAATCTGTACTCATGGTTTCTATCATAGTATAGACCAAAATCTATAGTCCCTTCTAGATATCTCATCACATGTTTTGCAGCTATCAGGTGAACACGTCTAGGTTGAACTAGATATTGACTCAAGGTGTTCACAGCAAAACAAATGTCTGTTCTGGTATTTTTGTTAGATACATCAATGACCCAATAATCTGTCTATATTGAGTCACATCCACTAGCTCTGACGAGTCATCAGCTAACAACTTCAGGTTGGAATCCATGGGTGTGGCCATGGCTTTACATTCCAACATATCAAGTCTTTTCAAAATTTCCACTTCATACTTTCCCTGATTGAGAAAGGTTCCGTTTGAGTTTTGCCATACTTTTAGACTAAGGAAATAAAGCACCAATCCAATATCTTTTCATCTCGAATTCTTCAGCTAGCTTCTTCTTGCAATATGTGATCTGTTTCTCATTCCCTATCAGAAATAGGTCATCCATATATAGTAATAGTATGATAGGTTCATCTTCTATAACCTTGAAGTAAAGGTTAGGATTGACTTTACTCTTGGTGAAGTCCAAACTCGTCAAGAAACTATCTATCCTTCCATACCAAGCTCTAGGAGCTTGCTTCAGGCCGTACAGGGCCTTCTTCAACTTGCATACGTGAGTCCGTCTATCTTCAACTTCAAATCCTTGTGGCTGTTCGATGTAAACGTCTTCCTCAATCATACCATTCATGAGGGTTGTCTTTACATCCATTTGGTGTAGATCCCACTCCATCATGGAAGTAGGTGCCATGATAGTTTTGATGGAAGTGTACCTTGCTTCTGGAGCAAGTGTCTCTTCATAATCAATTCCCTCTCTCTGAGAGAATCCTCTAGCCATAAATCTTTCCTTCCATTAGCAACATCTTTTGTCTTGCAAGTCTACTTGGAAGATACCATGCTCTTGCTTTCTGGTTTGGTTACCATATCCCAAAACATCATTCTGGTATTCTTCCATCATCCTGTTAGGTCATCGGCATATCCTAGTCTTCTGCTTTCAACCTTGAAGTTTGGAACCCGCTTTACTCTTGTTAAAGTCTCGATCCATCAGAAAGATGTCCATCATGTCGTACTATGTCGAACTCAGAGATCTTCTGTAGTCACTCCCTTTGAAGCAGAGCATCATCTTCCTTCTTCATTCTGTACTGAAGTGACGGGTAGCATTCTCTGCTACTATGTATCTATCTCAGTTTACCAAGATCCCTTTGTTGCCCACCTATTTCGACTAGGTGGCAACTCCATATACATGAAGATGTACATAATTGTACAAGTTGTACCTTGGAAAAATCTGAGGATTTTTTCACT
>LPNX010196529.1:135679-199802 GCA_001517045.1 Pseudotsuga menziesii
CCTCATGCACCCATCTGTGAGCTTGTTGTCTTCTGTAGGTTTCTATCTTCAACCTTGTAGCAAAGGTTAAATTATTCATTACTCTAGGTGATCTGTCAAGCTCTTGGATGTGCTTTTCTATGGGTGCCTTCTGATCTCGTACAAAGCATATTCTATACCGGTGGTTCTCTGCTTGATATATATCTCTACTAGAGAAATGTGTTTGGTCAATAGAGTATATCATGCCATAATCTATTCTTTCTGAGGCAAACCACGAACCTTGCTTTGTACACTTGTTCTTGTAAATCCATATGGAAGACATTACGGACTTCCCTTTAGGTCTCGAAACCATATCATAGACATCATTCCCCATGATGAACTGTTACTCTTTGCTCATAGCTTCTTTCATGGCTGGAAAGGTTAGCATCAATGATTTCACTCAGTTGTGTTACACAACTAGAGTGTGTCCCAGGCCTCTTGGAAGTCTCGCCATACTTTTCTTCATCTTGAGTTATCTCTCATACCCAAGGTGGTCTTCATCTTTCGAGGTGGATCTACCGCTTTTGAAGCTCTTTCTTTTGTCACGGTGTCTCTAACCCTGGGAGCTTCAGATTCATGTTTATTGTAGTGAATCTTGAATTTTAATCACTTGTTCTTTGGAACAAGTCTCATCCTCCTTTTCTTGTAGGCGGTTGTACAGGACCTTTCCTACAATTCAAATGCACCAGTAGCATGGTTAGAACCATTTCATAGAACATATGCATAACGACAAATTCTTATGCATCATGCAACTATTTAGCCAATACAACATTCATCCATATCTCGCGGAAACTTTCTAGATGCCTTCCATCTCTACCATGACATCATTGGGATTGTGCACTAATCCAATATGTCAGCAAAAAGGTTTTATTCTTGATAAGTAGCAATGGAGAGTTGTATAGCACCATGAGCTACTTACCCATCACATGCATATTAGTAGTATACTGTCATTAATGCAAACAATCTATCATGCATAACACATCAACTGAATATAATCAAATGCATTACAAAACAATATCATGAAATGACAATTGAATACTTATCTTTTATTCGTTTCGTGGGTAGACTCCTTCTTGATCCTTCTGCTTCATCATCTTCTTCATTCATGACATCATCATTTCTTATCCAAATGCTAAGATGGATAAGGGGTTCTTCAAGAATTGAGTTCTTCATATTCCTCATTGCTTGAGGGACCTTCTTTGAATCGTAGGCGCTTGATCTTCAGTTGCTCCCATCTTCTCTTCTCTTATTATGAGTCGAGTTTCTTCTTGTGTAAGTCTTTAGCCTCATTTCCCTTTGGAACTGGAACCTCTCCACTTATGTAGGTGTCCAACTCATTTTCTTCAAGAACCAGTGAAATCCTATGCTTCCATGCTCGGAAGTTTTTCAGCTTTACCAAGCTTGTCATCAAGCTGGGGTGTTAGGTCATTTTGAAATGAGAACCTTAAATGTAAATGGCAAAAGATTAGATCTTACCGGTTTGAGGTGTTCGTCTTGGTTCTGGATCTAGCTGATCTAGGGTTTGTCAGAGAAACCCTAATTTTCAAAACTTGGAATCTTTCAGATCTGATTGGATAGAAAGACGTGTCTCTCGAAGTCGAGCTGCGCAACATATTCATTTTTCCAAAACTGTGATCAGAATTGCAAAATATATGATGCCTTAGTTTTCTTCAGTTTCTTCTGCAGAATGCCTGATTGCTTTTGCGGTATCTTTGAAATTACTGCTCCTCTGTGTCTGAAATTTCGTACAGAGGTAGCCTCGCATGTCCTCTTTCCAACACCGCAGGTTAGAGCAGAACTGGTTTTACCAATTGGGACGTATGCGCGTTTTCCCATGGTGACTCATTTCAGGACTGTTCAGAAGAGCGAACTTGTATGGACTGACACATGTCACTGTTTCATCTTCTGGGTTTGAAATTTTTATCGCTGAAAGTATAGTCTGTGCCCTTTCTGGAACATCTTGCGAAATTTCATTTGGACCTTTGTAGCCCGAGATATAACAATTCTCCCCAGGTGTTCTGTTTAGGGATGAATCCTAGGAGAGGCTGGAACCCTAACTTGGAGGAATCATATCTCCTAGAATATAGCGAATTTGAGTCTGAAACTTGGACACATGTACACTAAAGTTCCTAAAGATCTCCAACATCTAAGGGAAGAACACCAAGCCAACACCATCCTAAGATTGATTGAGCAAGCTATCTCAACTGTGCATCCATCACGAACTATCTCTCATGTTGTTATACATCTTGGACCTGCCAGGGGATGAACATACACCATGGACCCCAAATCTCATGAAGCAACCTTAAACATGGTGTAAATACTTTCAGAGTAACCCACAAATCTAACAATCCCTAGGAATAGCCATGAGGGAGTATAAATAATACATAAGTATCATTGTATTGGATATGTTGGATATATTGTATTGTAGCTAGCATGGCTTTTGGAGTGATTCCTTCCTTAAGGAGTATTTGATGGCGTTGCCCTACCCTAAGGATCTTCTCTATATTCTTGTGTTGCTTCTTTTGTGGATGCATTCTCATATTTTTGAATTTAAGGGTTCTATATAATTGTGATTCAATTTCAAGGGTTAAAGATCACTACAACATACTTAAGGAAGATAGGCTGGAACCAAATAGAGAGGGTAATCATTACTATGCTTCAAAAACACATTCAACTAATAAATTTGTACCACTCATTCTTACTGAGTTTGTTTCCCATCTGCTCTTCCCAATCGTGACTTTCAATGATGTGATCATGCTCAATAGAATAAGATGCATGGCAGACTCCCTCATAGGTCATAATTGGTACCCTTATACAGTTTTCCAGTCCTCAATGTATCTTGCTGGATTAGGTGTCATAAATTGTTGGTATGCAAGGGCATTTTGTTCGCACCAACATTCAAACTTGTATATTGGAAATCCTCTCACCTTAGAGTTCTCTATCGATGTGCTCCAAGTCTCTAAATGGTGTATTAATAGAAATATTAGAAACTAATATCTGTAAATCCTACTTGAAAGCCACATGGATGGATCCAAAAGGGTCACTAACACCAAAGCTTGATGACTTCTTCGACAACTACATGCACTTCATTCATGACCTCTTTTGCACAACTAGGTATGCTAGATTGTAACTACCTTGTAGCGTCAAAGTACCTCGAGCCTAACGTTCGTATTTGTTCCCATTAGAGATGCTTGGAGATGGAGCTTCACCTTTCAAAGGAGCATTGCTCTTGGAGAGTAAGTGAAAATATGAATCAGAAGACCATTTCATATTTAGATGTGTTATTTGGTATGAAATTCATGGTATTTTTTATTATGGTTGTGAGGTCTTAGGGTTACTTGAGAATTTTCATATAGTAAGAATACTTGGGATGTATCTCCCTTTTCCTTCATGAGATGGTTCACTTCCATTAGAGATGGATCTCACCTTGTTGCTCTCTCAAGGATCAACACTCCCAACCTCTTGATGGATCGACCACAAAATGCATCATGAGTAGTACTCCAATACTAGGTTTGTCAAGTTGTGTAGGCTTTAGATCACATAACTAGTGAACATTGAGAATCTTATGACACACTTCCTCTCGACCTTGGATTCTAGAAGAGATAGTATTTGACAACGTCGTTGGTTTTGTGCTTCTTTGGACTTCCTTGGTTCCCATTGAACCTTGCTTATTTTACTCTTTTGTGTTTTCTAGGTTTCAATGTAATCTTTTTTGGCACTGTACTTGTACTCTTCCCTCACTTTCTAATTTTTATGGAGATGCCTTCATACTCCCTTTGCTTAGTCATTGGTTTACTTTTTACAGTCCTGTTGACTATTGGTGGCCACCAATGTACTTTAATATTTAAATAAGTAAACATACAAGATGAAAAATATATTCTTGCTTGAGTTGGAATTGTTCTTATTCAATTTTCCATGTCAATGTTGTTTGATGGTGTTTAATGATGATTTTGACCAATGTAAAGTTCAAGTAATTTGTCAATTGCATTTGAATAGGCTACATGACTTCTCTTTTGTATTTGGTTGAATCATATATAAGGTCGATGATTGATGGGGCATTGTTCTTTGCTGTTTCAGGTATGGGCCTTGTCAAACACCGACGCTTGGATTTTGTGTACAACGACATTTGCAAATAACCTCCTTTAAACCAGAACCGTTTTGGGTTATTCGACCCCATCTTAATAAGAGTGGTTATCAAGTTCAGTTAGTCTGGGACCGTATCAAAGTATTTGACGAAGATGTAAGATATTCTACTCTTCTAAATTTAGCTCAGTCATTGTGTGTCACACATTTAGGGCCATGCAATTTGTATAACACATATGGATCAACTTCAGTGTAATCATTTTTATCTGATGTATTATATTACTACAAGCATTTCGATTTTCATTGAGGTCCAAGGTTTATTTATCAATTAATTTATTTTATTTTGTTTCAGGTTGCCAAAATGTTTCAAAAGTTGGTCATTGATTCTGGTTTAGCAAAAGTCATAGATGTTTCAGAAAAGGAGGAGCGAAAGAGTCGTCCAATTGGCTTGAACACTGTTAATCTTCTCAAGGTCATATTTCATTTTCCTTTGTAATATTGACATGGTACAAGTAGGTATTATCTACTTTGTTTTCTATTGATGAATAGAACGAATAATTTGACTAGACTCATTTGTTTGCGAAGGAAGGAACGACCTAATTCATTGATTCTTGATTGGATATTTCATCTATCAATTTGTATAATTACCATTTAATTTACATTTAACATTTTGAATTTCATATGGAGAGAATTCAAACAGAATACTATTGAAAATGGTGTAAGCTTCACTTTTGGCCACAACCGTTCTTACATAGTCATTATTAGCAGGTTTGGCTAAGGCCATTCAAGTCAAAAGGGTTGGTTGTATGGACCCATATTTCCTATTGGGGAAGGTGCCCTAATACTTGAGATGAGTATAAATAAACCCTCACTTATTTGTATTTCTTGTTGTTAAAATACTTATATTTATATAAAAATATTTACAGAAGAGAAAAAGCAATAAAGCAGAAGGGTATGTACAATGGTATCTACATCCTTTCTCCTCAAAGAAGCTAAAACAACAACAAATTCCAAATAGGTCGTATCCAACTCCATGGCATCTTTGATTAACACAAGGCCTTTAGCTAGCAAATGCGTACATACCTCTTCTTAAAAAACATATTTGCACTGAATTTTCCAAAGAACAAACAAGGCTGAAATGCTCAAGCAGTGCTAGACACCATTGAGAGAGGAGCAAACCAACGATCTGGAATCACCCAATAACACCACTCTCTAGTGCAACCTCCCCTAGAGAATGCCTATATGCTGATGCTCAGACTGAACAAATTTCCCCTAGGATTTGGCAAAAGAACAATCCTAGAGGAGGTGCTTCACTATATCTAGCCTAAGGTAGGAAGGGAATATCCCATTCTAGAGACTGCTTTTAAACAACCATGCCTTGGTAGGAAGGTCCTCATAAATTACTAGCCATGCAAACATTCCAAGTTTGTAATCATCTTGAACCAACTTTATACTATGCAATCTGCTTATGCACCTTCTTTCCACGTTAATAGACACCCATTATGTATTAAGAAAAAAGGTTGGGTTCATGGCGTTTATGAACAAGAGACAACCTCCGAGGATCATATTGGAACAATAGATTTCAAGATTTCAGAATTGCAATGTTTCCACTGGATTCTATCATATATTTTCTTTATGGGATTGGCATTTATTCAAGCACATCAACCCCTCTATGTACATTGATGTTGGTGGCGCTGATTGTTGAACTCCTTCGTCTTGGATGGACTTGGACCCGCTTCCACAGCCAAAGGATGCAAACATTGGTGTTGGACAGGTGCCTCTAGGCCCAAGAGATTCAAGCTAGGCTCGGGATCTCTATTTTCAGACTACTTTTGTTGAGGACATGGATGATGACTCTGACTCTGGGCATGAGGAATCAAATGATTCTCTTATATGTTGGTGTTGTTGCGCCAATAGGTAAACGTCACCATTCACCTTTTTCTCTTTTGGATGCTTAACCGTCGACTGGTTTTGATCTGTATTCTTCTTATACATAGTAGTAGTGTACTGATAGCAAGGTGCAATAGCCAGGAGAGCCTAGTTCTCATTGATGGGAATTTCCGGAAGTAAAGGTCCAGAGGTCTTGTCTGCATTGGGCAAGGACTTTAGCTAGTCCAGTTCGTAGGGGTTCCTCATGCAAGTGAGCCCTCAAGAAGATAAGTAATAAACAATTATTATTTATGCTTAAAATGTGCAAGTCGACCTTGTTACTGGTTGAAGTGGCAGTCCAAGCCACCGGCAAGCATGTGAGGAGGAAGTGACCACTGTCACCTTAGTCAACTTCTCCCAACTACTTCAGAAGCCTAAGCCTCCTAGGGGAGATCCCTATTACAACTCTTCAAAGACCTAAACACCAAAAATATCTGTTTCGAGGATGTTAGTGACCAGTGCTTTATTGGAGTCAAAGAGTGGAAAGGAATGTACTCTATGAGCAAGTATGAAGGAATCAAGTATCTGAATACTTCCTATGTGAGTGACAAGCAAATGCTAGCAGAAATACAAGAACTTCTCCACAACTGACTAATCCCAAAACAAGCATAACATATCAATTATTTATGGAAATATTTGTGACAACCCTTTTTATTCATATGTTTAACAAAATGCATATGTATATCAGTATTCAGTACAGCGATATAAGAGACATATAACAGTCATAAATGCAGCATTACCACATGGCTTTTAATGACAAATCATGGCAGCAGTATCATTATCATATCACAAGAAATAAACATCATTTGTCACGCGTTAAGGCCTGACTTTTATATGTGTATGCAGCATGTACAACAGTGTGCATTCAGTCATCTATTCATAGCAGCATTATTGAGTTTGTACAAACAACATTAGCTAACAACAATATAAGTGTGGCTTAGCAACATAAAGTTTGCATTCAATAGGTAACTAGGCACTAATCAAACAATTGCATCAACTTAACTTCGTACAATATTTGCAAACTGTATGTTTGATGAAAAGAAGGCTGACTGTCCACTTTTGGTGATAATGAAACCAATGATATATGATTATCTAACCGTGCTCAGTTTGTGTGCAGACTGTGTGAAAGATGGTGAAGATGCAGCCCAGTCCACTTCCTTGTTGCAACTTAAACCAGCAGTTGATTTATCATAACCTAATCCTTTTTTTGTTTGTCACTGTGTAAGTTAGAAAGGATGTACAGTAGCAAAGGAGAGGGCTGCCACTGTAAAGGGCAGCCCTGTAGGTTAAAGGGAGGCTGCTTGGAAAGCAGCGAAGGAGAGGAAAGGGGGGCTGCTGCTAGCAGCAGTAGGTTTGGGCTTTAGGAGCAGCCAAAGGGCTGTCATTTAGGGCAGTGAGGGTAGGGATTAAGAGAGGAAGGAAACCTGAGATTCTTAGGAGCTAGGCTAGGGCTGCGAGGGTTAGGAGTTAGGGCTATTTTGGGGCAGGTCAGAAATTAGGGTTTGCAGCAGCCCAAAAAGGCTGACGTTTTAGGGTTTAGGGGGGTCCTTAGAGTAGGCTGAAATTATAGGAGGGTAGGGCGAAATTTTAGAAGTGCCCAAATGTTTTTTTTATAATTTAGATTTTTTAGGGTTTAGGTACAAAATGCAGACCTAAATTTGACCTAAAACTAATTGTAAACTAACCCTAGAATTAGGTTTTGGAGAAAAGATGTGAAAACCAAGGGAGATCTACTCTAGCACAAGCGCTACCCAACCTAGGGCATCCAGGGAGGAAGGCTAACCTAGTGAGGAGGAGTTCCTAGGTCAAACAACCAGCCTAGAAAAACTATGGAGAAAACCCTAGAACACCCTCACGAGGAGACGTGCTTCAGTTTTTTAAGGTGACAAGAAGGATGGTAATGGCCTATCCTAGGAGAAAGTGCAGCACTAGGGCCACCGCATAGACTTGAACGTGCATCATCAACCACCATTCAAACAAAAGGATAAGAATCTTGACCTCCTTGTGCTCGTGTTCAACCAACATATCAAAACATCACCTAGCAGAGAATTTCACCAAAGAATTGCCAAAAAAAACTTGCGTTAACCCATAAAAACCTCCTCAAGAGGGGCACATCTCTCCAAAGAACCCTAGCAAGGGTAAAACAAGTGCATCATGTATTATCCCACGAGTCTTGTGTTAAAATGAAGTGAGGAGATCTATTTATATGATTTCACACTCACTTTTACAAATAAAATCTAGGCCAACATGCCTTTAAAATGTCAATTTGCAATTATAAAAAGTCAACTTAAAATTAAAACAAAATAATAATAAAATATAGCCATTATGTAGGCTCAAGGTAGGCTACTTGGGGTATTTTCCCCCCTAGGTGCCGAAATGTGCTCAAATAAGAGAATCACTCCGAACGGAAGGCTGGAGTGAGCTGGAGGGAGCTAGAGGGAGGGCGTTATATCCCATCTAACCCCAAGAATGCTATAAAATCCTTCAATGGCCTCCTCAAAGCATTAAGGAGGCATGACGTGGAGGATGGCTTCCTATGAGGAGATAACGCCAGGGAGAGAAGGTGCTAGTTGTTTGAAGGGCCGTGAGGGTGTCCTAAGTGGCTGTGAAGGGAGACGAACGTCTCGTAGCTGAAGCAGATGCCACTAGAGCAGGGAAACAAGATATGGAGCCATGTGATCCAGTGGTAAACCATTAAGAGCCTCGGACACAAACCTCGAGGTTAAAAACCCTAGTAAATGGCAGTTAGTAGTGCCATTAAGCCATAGTACACCTAAAGGAGGAACCAAAGGGCCCAACCATGACCACTATTGTTCGATAACACCCTTCTTGGTCGAAAAAATTAGCTCTCTCCCTGGGGTACAACTGAAGGTGTGTTGGGTACATGTGCAGCATAACAGACCCCAACAAATGTGAGAAAGGTCAACCCTCAAGCAAGTATAAATAAAGGATGCCTCACTCTCATTGCATCAAGGAAATTCGCTCGAGTCATCTGATAAAGTGCGGCTGAGGAAGAGAAGGTCGCAGCAGCAGAAGAAGGATGATTTCTGGTTTTGATATCTTTAGGATTATCTTGTATCTGTTTACTCTTCTATTTGGATGTACTTGTATCTTGAACTGATTCTCTCATAAGAAAGGTGCTGGGTTTTCTTCCCTTGTGTAGAAGGCTATGTAGCAAGGGTACCTGTACTTGGTACTCGAACCGGGTACTTCGGTACTCATAAGGTACGTCTCCTTGCTGTACTCCATATTGGCTCCACGTACCCTAGACGTCATTATAAAAAAGGGGTACTTATAGGTGAAATGGTATGTCGTACCCCATGTTTGGGTACTCTGAGGGCATGATCGACTCAGTAAAATGCAATCCGCTAGGGAAAATGTAATGACCCCCAACCCAATCTGAACTAATTTTTTGGTAACTACATGTGGAGTCTGGTTCATGACTTATGTCAAACACTTTGCAACACTGTTCAAATTCCACTGAATATTGTCCAAATTTGGTAAAATGATTCTGCATTGATTTACAATGAATGTTTTTATGGTTGTGTTCAACACTCATGGAACAAAATTAGACTACCAAATGTGCGCATAAAAAATATACATATGTATTTAATTCTGAGAAATACACTCACATCAACCCAGGAATATATTTGGCAATTTGCAATTTTTTATTCCCTGTAACAATAGCACAAATAGGTGTTTAAAGAAAGGTTTCAAGTGTACCTTCAAGTTTGAGTTTGACTGTTTGTTACAACTGCTTGGTACAATGATTTATCAAATTTTATGTAACTTCCATTCTTCCAATTGATATCCACTGAGTCTATGATTTATCAAATTTTCAATGTGAATGTTCATTGTTCAATGAATCATTATCTTTATAATTATGAATCATGATTCATAATTTATGAAGAAATCTGAAATATGCATGTATGATGTGACTGTGACATGTTTGTTTATATATATATATATACACACATCACCCCCGATGTACCCAAGTATCGTGTTTCAAAAAGTGGCGTCCCTGTACTCGTACCCGTACTCGTCCTCGTACTCGTACCTGTCCTTGTACCTAAGTTTCCTGGAAACTTAGGTAGAAGGGTTTCCCAGGATAAAATCTTTGTGTCTCTTTATTTCTGTGCATGGTTATTCTTTTAGTGATCTTTATTTGTTTCTGCTGCTTATAATTGAAATTATACTGCTATATCAAAAAATCTAACTGGTATTAGAGTAGTACTGGAAGAAGCCACTGCCAATGAATAGATCTTAGTTTTGTCACAATCTATTTGACCAATGAATATGGAAAGATTGTAATTTGTCAGTGGCTGAATAAAGTGCTAAATTTGATTGATAATTGGTATGTCGAACGAGGTCTGTTTGCAAATGCTGTCCGATGGAATCATCAAGTTGCATGTCTCAGGAAAGAAGTTAATAACATGACTACTCAGTTACTTGATAGGAATACCAGTTAGCCCACTGTAGGAAAACACACACCAAGTGTACTCTAAATCAAGATTTTATTTTTGGTGTGTGCCCAACATTCCAAATTGTGCTTTGGGCAATCTGGGTATCAGGAGGCTTGCTAGATCTTGATTTGGGTCCATATTTTAGCGGTTTGGAAGCATCTTTTTGCCATTTTAATCCTCCATAATGAAGCTTCTGAGGCTGGAATTAATAGTCCTCCTGTTGATCTTCCTGTGCTATGCGAAAGAATTCAACATCCCGAAGATCTTGGACGGATATCCAGAGTACAACTACTTTAATCAAGGCCTCATGCGGACAAAGCGATCGGATGAGATCAACAATTGACAAACGATCACGGTGTTGGTGTTAAGCGACGACGCGATGTCTTTGCTTAGTGGCCTGCATCTGGCCTCCCTCGAGTGTGTCCTCAACTTCTATGTGCTGCTTGACTACTTTGATGCCTAGAAGCTCTACTAGATCACCAATGGAACCACACTCTACCAGACCACTGATGTAGTGGCTGGCAACGTCGACTTTATCAATATCAAACCTTAAGGGCGGTAAAGTGGGCTTTGGCCTAGCGAAGGGGTCCAAGCTAGATGCCATGTATGTCAAGTTGGTGAAGTAGAGATCATTGCAAGTAGGCAAGGATCAAGAGGGAGATGACCAACGTGGAGCAAGAGGCTCTTAGTTTAGTTGTTTAATTCTCAATAGGAAATCAACGATAAAAGATAATTATTTAATGTTTTGAGTAATAAGTTTTTGTCATGTGATATGATTATGCAACACATTCATAAAATTTTGCATTGAACAATGGATTTATGATGAGCATATGATATAATCTTCTTTTATGCATTTATATATGTTTGAGATTGAAGAGCAGTAGGCTCATGTAGTGCATGTTATGTTTATGTTGATATAGTACTGCACAACAACCCATGAAGCCATTGATGGAGTTAGTCTATGATGAAATCTCTTTGCTAACATGTTGAGAGCAGTGCACGCTCTTGATATTATGTTCTGGTTGAGATGGAAGGCATCTAGATAGTTACCTAGTGTGTTTGGGATAAGGATGGGTGTTGTAGCATTGGCTATGATGCTAAATCTTCATGAGTGGTTACATGACTGTATGCACTGGGTCATTATGCATAAGAGATTGATATTGCATTGAAATGTCAATATGATTTGATTAAATATTGCTGACTATTGGACTGAATTTGACTTGTAGGAAAGACCATGTGCTACAAGAGAAGGATGATGAGACTTGTTTCGAAGAACAAGTGATGGGTGTCCAGATGCAGAGGGAGCAGGATGGCTTCTGTGACAGAGGGAGCAACTACAGTGGATATGATGCTTGAAGACAGATGTGATGTTTGTATTGGGCAGGTGTACCCCAAGTATTAGCCATGTGAATTGGCTAGGGGTGAATGGCTTGGATGCAGGCCTGTGTCTTCTCCCGGACACCTTGCGACGGGGTGGGGATATTGGCCCTTGCATGATGAGTAGTGTTGATGCATCGAGCATTCCCTTTGTATTAGCCATGTGTCTTGGCTAAAGGTGAATAACTTAGAGCAGGGCAGCGCCTTCTTCCGAACATCCTTTGAAGGTGTGGGAAGATTAGTCCTCAGCTGCACACACTATTGTCCTAAAGGTTGAGCATCAAGCATTTCCGCAGTAGTGGTCATGAGACTTGGCCAGGGGTGGGTCAAGTGGGAGAGGGCCTTCTCTCGAACACTAAGTGGGGTGGAAAGATTAGTCCCTAAGACGACTCAAAATGGTGTAGCGCCTTTGTAATATCCCAAATACTGATATTCTACTGTTTCACTATTCTAGGGGTTACTTGTACTCTCAAAATGTGCAAGAATACTGAATAAAAATTTGCATGCAAGGTGCCCGGGAAATGGCCCTAAATTATAGTTGAACTAGGGCAAAGTTTTTCGGAAAGAAGGTAAACACTTACCACTGATAATCAAGCTGAAGATGCTCTAGAGATAAGACACATACAGATAAAGTTGAGTTGGTGAAGTAATATTGCTTCCTTCTCGGTGTTACCACCCGACAGCACGAAACCCTCTCCTCAGCTAAAGGTGACATTTTTGGTGAAGGAGGTGTCTGATGGAGCTGAAAATTTACCGTGATGTAGATCTTCTCGTGCCGAAGAGAATGAACGGAGCATGCAGAGATTTTGACCCCTCTAAGAAGGCTAGCGAATTGGTTCCCCTGTTGAGCTGCTCACGCCCCCAATCACACTAAACTGCTAATAACTGCTCCAGATGAGCAACTGGAAGCTGATGATCACCCTATGTAGTAGAGTGACCCTGCTGGTGAAGATGATGCTAGTATACGGAAGATAAATTGAGATTTAGAGACTTAGTAAGTACTTTGGGGTTTTCCAGCTAAATCCCCCAATTGCATACGTGTTCCTGCAAACAATCTTTCGGTGGATGCCAAATCGCTGTGTATGAATGAAATAAGGATGAAAGCTGATGGTGGACCTAAATGGCCTACCCTGAAGGAGACTAGGGCATATATTTCACAGCTGAACCCTCGTTAGCTGAAGACGTCGTCTTCAACCCCAACTGTTGCGACTGCTGCTCAAAAGCTCCTAATCAACAATAATAATAATAGATATGTTCTTTGGTTCAATAACTCTTCTTAAATAGATTAGCATGTACTTTTAGGGTTTGCATGTCACTTTTAGGGTTTGCGCTTTACTTTTGTATTCATGCAATTCTAATTTCTCGTTGACTTTTAAGATTGAAGAAATAAGGCCTGCATGCTCCGCATGCTTTATGATGATAAATTTGATGGTCCTTTTTACTATACTGATGACTGAATAATTGTCCTAATATGCTCCCTGTATTAAAGGTCCTTGGTCAATTCCCCATTTATACAAAACGAAACATTACAGTCCTCCCTCGCCAAAGATTGCTTGTCCTCGAGCAATGCCAATACAACTGCACAATCAATCAAACTGAACCAACTGAATCTGGGGATGATCCCAGGGTCCCGATCATCCTAGGAGATCTGTGGCACCCTCTGCTCAAAGCATTGCACTGCACGGTACCATCACAAGATATCCCATGGAAGCCTCTTATAAGTAGAGTAACTAACCACGGTGTAAATGAGGTACCATCACAAGGGACCTCCTGAAAGCATCCTCTAGCAATCACTAAATTGCCAGTCATTGTAATCCTAGGGTCCCAAATCAATCTGAGAATTGTAGAGGTCAAAATGCATCCACCGCTACCCTACGTAGTATCGACACAAGGAGTATCCTGTAGACTCCCAAGTAATCCCATCAGTAAACATTGTATCCATCCCTCATAAGGTCTCCCACCTGGATCCCAATGCAAACTTGTGCATCTTTCATCACAAATATCCGAAGGCTCTTATGGGACTATACCCATGGCTAGGAATGTCTTCCCAAGAATTGCCCACTCAATAGGACACCAACTCTTAATCTCTCTCTCATCCAACCCTTAAAAGGACCTTGTCCATAAGCACCATCACAAGGAATAATCCTACCAAGCTGACACTCTGCCCTTTTGATTTCAACTGGAATGCTCATATGCTGTTGTCCATTTTCTCGATTCTGGCCAACCTGTAAAAATGATCCTCCATTATGCAAATGTGGACTCCTGAAGAGGGCTGCTTTGAAATGCAATAATATGTTTCTTTTGCTGCCCCATCAAGGAATCTAACTACTCTTCAATACTAGAAAGCCTGACCGCTGACTCGGTACATACAACTCGAAGAACTGTAAGCTCAACATCTTGTTGTAATATGGTGTCTCGGAGTATTTTGGTCCTTTCTTTCATTGTTAGAATGCTTTCTTTAACACGTTCAATCTTCTTTCGGTGACTATCATCTAGAAGCTCTATCTCATGCATGTATAAACTCTCCCTAACCTCCATGTGTGACTGTCCACTGTCTCGACTGCTGTGCTCATTTCCTTGCACCTCATGTATTTCGCCTATCATAACTGTCTAGACTCCTGCTGTAGGTGATGAAGAGTGTACCAATTCCAACTCATCACACGGCTTGTGCACAATCTGACTAGCGAATGTGCTTGTGTCGCTAGACTCATAGGATAGCTCTAATGCTATCTCCTCATGCACATCCTCATCATGTACCGTTAACTCCCAATCAAGCTCAACAACCTGTACTTCATGCTCATCTTTCTTCACTCCCCCAACTATGCCTTTAAGGAGATCCTTATCCCAATCCTTGGGATGGCTCCCGAACTTGATGGTGTAATAATCTTGAAAGGACAATGCTGCACATATCTCATCACTCAAGGCTAGATGCTCCTGATCTTGAGGCAAGTGTTGAAGTGTTGCTAACCTCTACAAATTTCTAGTCAAGATCCTTCTCATTGTCTTCATGTTCTCACAAGCTGGCAAAGAAAACCCTTTCTTCTGACATGCACTTCACCAACATCATTGACATGCTTTAGCATGTACAAGCATGCATCAACATGCACTTTTATTCAATTGCTATGTGCCCACAGCTGGCAAGGATCATGCTCTGATACCACTGTAATATCCCAAATATTGATATTCTACTGTTTCACTATTCCAGGGCTTACTTGTACTCTAAAAATGTGTAAGAATATTGAATAAAATTTTGCATGCAAGGTGTCGGGCAAATGGCCCTAAATTAGATTTGAACTAGGGAAAAGATTTTCGGAAAGAAGGTAAACACTTACCACTGATAATCAAGCTGAAGATGCTTCAGAGATAAGACACATGTAGATAAAGCTGAGCTGGTGAAGTAATATTGCTTCCTTCTTGGTATTATCGCCCAGCAGCATGGAACCCTCTCCTCAACTAAAGGTGACTTTTTTGGTGAAGGAGGTGCTTGATGGAGCTGAGAATTTATCGGGATGTAGATCTTCATGTGCCAGAGAGAATGAAAGGAGCATGTAGAGATTCTGAACCCTCTAAGTAGGCTAGCGAATTGGTTCCCCTGTTGAGCTGCTCATGGCCCCAACCACACTAAACTGTTGATAACTGCTCCGGATGAGCAAATTGGAAGCTAATGATCACCCTATGCAGTAGAGTGACCCTGTTGGTGAAGATGATGCCAATATACGGAAGAGAAACCTAGATTTAAAGACTTACCATGTACTTTCGGGTTTTCCAGCTAAATCCCCCAACTGCACGTGTTCCTGCAAACAATCTTCCGGTGGATGCCAAATCGCTGTGTATGAATGAAATAAGGATGAAAGTTGATGGTGGACTTGAATGGCCTACCCTGAAGGAGACTAGGGAAGATATTTCACTGCCGAACCCTCGTTAGTTGAAGACGCCATCTTCAACCCCAACTGCCGCGGCTGCACGCTGTGCTGTTGCTCAAAAGCTCCAAATCAACAATAATAATAATAGATATGTTCTTTGGTCCAATAACCCTTCTTAAATAGATTAGCATGTACTTTTAGGGTTTGCATGTCACTTTTAGGGTTTGCGCTTTACTTTTGCATGCATGGAATTCTAATTTCTTGTTGACTTTTAAGACTGAAGAAATAAGGCCTGCATGCTCTGCATGCTCTATGATAATAAATCTGATGGCCCTCTTTACTATACTGATGAGTTAATAATTGTCCTAATATTCTCCCAGTATTAAAGGTCCTCGGACAATTCCCCATTTATAAAAAACAGAACATTACAGCCTTCTCTTGGACACCAAGTGGGGTGGAGAGATTAGCCCCTAAATCCTCGGAGTGGGGCAATGCCTTTTCTCGGACACCCTATGACAGAGTGGAGAGATTAGTCCCTAGATGTGCATGCACTCATCACTTATGCAAGTACATGGATTGAGCCATGAGACTTGGCTAAGAGACCTTGAAACAATCAACCTAAAGCAAGCTCATGATCGGTCCTTGAGTTGATTCGTTGAAGACAAGTCATGGCGTGAAGCTTTTTGAAGAAACCCAAGATGTGTTCAAGCAGTACGATCAAGAAGAATACCTCCCTCATTGAGCGGGAGTGTTGATGATTGCAACATTAGTAAGACATTCTTACTAGGATAGGGAGAATGGTGTGACTCTCTTTGAGAGGGAGTGAGAGTGAGTTGTGTAGTTTCATGATCCTACTTAACACATTGAGTCGAGTTGATCTATTGTGCTCCTTGATGGACTGAGTTGAGCATGACACTTCTCGATGGACTGAGTTGTGTAGTTTCATGATCCTCCTCGTTGGACTGAGTTGTGTTGATCTATTGTGCTCCTCGACGAACTGAGTTGAGCATGACACTTCTCGACGGACTGATTTGTATAGTTTAATGATGCTTCTCGAGGGACTGAGTTGAGTTGATCTATTGTGCTCCTCGACAGACTGAGTTGAGCATGACTCCTCGACAGACTGAGATGTGTAGATCCATGATGCTCCTCGATGGATTGAGTTGAGCATGACACTTCTCAATGGATTGAGTTGTATTGAAGACCTTTCTTATGATGGTGAGATTTTCAAAACAAGCCGTGTTGCTCAAATGATATCTAGATGTGTTCCAACATGATGATACCTCCCTAACTAAGAGGGATTGTTGGTGTTGTAGCATCGTGAGGTTCCTCATGCAAGTCAGCCCTCAAGAAGATAAATAATAAACAATTATTGTTTATGCTTTAAATGTGCTTGTCGACCCCAACAAATGTGAAAAAGGTCAACCCTCAAACTAGTATAAATAGAGGACGCCTCACTCTTATTCCATTAAGGAAATTCACTCAAGTCATCTGATAAAGTGTAGTTGAGGAAGAGAAGGACGCAGCAGTAGAAGAAGGATAATTTCTGGTTTTGATATCTTTGGGATTATTTTGTATCTGGTTACTCTTTTATCTGGATGTACTTGTATGTTGAACTGATTCTCTCATAAGAAAGGTTGCTGGGTTTTCTTCCCTTGTGTAGAAAGGTTTCCCAAGATAAAATCTTTGTGTCTCTTTTTTTCTGCGCATGGCTATTCTTTCAGTGATCTTTAATTCTTTCTGCTGCATATAATTGAAATTATACTGCTATATCAAAAACTCTAAAATTATATGATTAGATTGTAGAGTTTAGAGTTTAGACTATAGTGATATGCTTATATTTTGACTATAGAGGTCATTTATAGCCTATTTATTGACGTACTTAGGTTTAGATATGGATTGCGCTCGGTGCTATTTTGGTTGTATAATTGAAATTATACTGCTATATCAAAAACTCTAAAATTATAAGATTAGATTGTAGAGTTTAGAGTTTAGACTATAGTGATATGCTTATATTTTGACTATAGAGGTCATTTATAGCTTATTTATTGACGTACTTAGGTTTAGATATGGATTGCGCTCGCTGCTATTTTGGTTGTATGTGTTACCTGTGGATTTTGTACCTAGGAAAGTGTTCCCCTAAGTGACTTTAGCCTTAGTCACTTAGAAAGGGGAAATTTAAGTAACCCTTGCATTAAATGACTTAAGTGGAGCATTTAATGTGACTTTAGAGAATAAAATCAAGTTAGATAAAATTAAGTGGGTGAGGGAAATTAATTCTTATGAGAATTAAATAGGAGCATTTATTCTCATTCCAAGATCTAATCTAATCTCTGCCATTGGATTAGATGTCCTCTCACCTACCTAGGGTTTTGGTAAAAGATCAAGGGAAAGGCAAAAATGAATTCATTCTTGAGAGAAGAGTGAAGAGAAGAGAGAGTAGGTGAAAGGGAACGAGTTTCGAGGCACCCACCTAAAGTGTTTTATAGTGGGCACGAAAATCGAGACAACATTTATTGCTTGGCACGAAAATTGAGAAGAGTATGGCCATCCGTATAGTACAGATTCTGGGCATGATTTTCAAGGTGAACTCAGGCACAAAAATCGAGAAGGACAGCCTTGGTTCCTGAGGCAACAGGAAGAGTTTTCAGGCACAGATTTTGAAACTGTACGACAGCATTTAATGCAGTCTGTACATCACAATTTGTGAGACAGTTTGGCACAGAAATCGAGGGTCGAAATCTCTTGTTATTTTTGGCACGTTTTTCTAGAAAAAGGCATAGAAATTGAGACAGTTCATGCACAAAAAACGAGGCAGCCTGTTGGGTTATTTGCGTTGGTTGAGATAAGTTGTATTTGGACAGTAAATGACTGTCTGAAATTTTCCTAGAAGAAATATTAAAAATCTCTCTCTGACTGGTTTTCCCCTTGTGGGTTTTTCCAGGGCCATTCGCGAAAAATTTCTCAGTACTGTGTGTTGAATGGTGTGCATTTATTTACTTTCTGTCATTGAAAAGATTGAAGTTACAACAGTGTTTTTAAGTCTGAAATTTATGATTATTTCCAGCCTTTTATTTTTCTGGGTTCGGCAATAAACTGAGACATTTTAAGTTCTAAACCGGAGGCTGAAACTTGTGAAAAACTTACGTGGTATCAAAGCTGAGTGGGGCAGAAAATTGATATTTGCAGACATAAAATTAATTTCCGGAATTCAGAAATATCTTTTGACAGTTAGCAGATTTTTGTTGAAACTTGTTCTTTGTGAAAAATGACTTCTACCGGATTGAGAATGGAGGATAGGCTTGATGGGACAGGGAACTTTGTCCCATAGAAGGCCCGAATATTGCTTGTGTTGGAGGAGAATGAGTTGTGGGAGGAGGCACTCAGAAATACTACAGATAATCCCCTTGTGATTCCCGCTTCTATCGGTGTAGTAGCTTTGGCTGCCTTCAACAAGAAGGATATTAAGGCTAGGAGGATTATTCTAGATGTTGTTAAAGACCATGTGATTCCCCACATTTATGGGAAAGACCATGCACATGAGATGTGGACTGCTTTGACCGGCTTGTTTCAGAGTTCAAACGAGAATAGGAAGATGGTTTTGAGGGAGAAGCTGAAGAGTATCAAGATGGTCAAAAGAGAGGTTTGTATGGCTTATCTTACTAGGATCTCTTAGGTAAGAGATGAGCTTGCAGCAGTTGGGGTGGTTGTTCTTGGTCCTGAGCTAGTGCTGGCAACCTTGAATGGGGTGACACAACCTTGGGTTGTGTTTGTACAGGGTTTGGTGGCTAGGGAGAACTTACCTTCATGAGACAGGATCTGTGATGATTTTGTTCAGGAGGAGACTCGGAGGGGTCTTTTGCAGTGCAGTGCTTCTACTAGTAGAGAGGATGAGGAGGATGTGGCCTTGACAACGAAGGGGAGGAAGAAAAACAAGAAGGTTCCCAAGAAGGGTGGGGCCAAGCAGCAGGATGGGTAGAAGAAGGATCTGAGCACTGTAAAGTGCTTTGCTTGTCAGAAGATGGGACACTATGCTGGGCAGTGTCTGAACAAGAAGAAGAAGAAGCATCAGCAGGGAATAGCTTCAATGGAGGTCGATGACTTTGCAGCGAGATTTTAGAGTGAGTTTTCTCTGTGCACTGGGCATATTGATAGAGAGAGGGAGTTTTCCTTGGTGACAGACCATTCCTACAGTGCATCTACCTCTAGCACTTAGTATATAGATAACGAAGCCTCGAGCCACATGACAGGTGCTCGTGAGATGTTCTTCGAGCTTTCACAGACAAAGACAGATGTGGAGGTGGTGTTGGGAGATGACTCAGTAGTCAGACCTGTTGGGCATGGGACCGTTACCTTTCAGAGGAGTCCATAAGTCCTATGGTGTTAGAGAGATGTATTGTATGTACGTGGGCTGAAAAGGAACCTGGTTTCAATTTCGATGATTGAGGATCAGGGTCTTGGGGTGTCCTTCCTAGATGGACATGTGCATATGTTTCCTAAGACTACAGGTCCATCTTTTTCAATTGCCATTGGAGTTAGATGTGGGAAACTGTACAGGCTCCTATTTCAGCCTCAACATCCCTTGGCACATAGCAGCGGCAGTGAGATTTGTGAGCTTGGGCATAAGAGGATGGATCACTTGCATCATCCAGCTTTGGGGTTGTTGAGACATATGGTTACAGGTTTACTGGAGTTCAGCACAGGGCAGAGTGATGTGTGCAGGGGGTGTGCTTTGTGAAAGAACACCAAGACTGCTTTTTCTAGCAGTGATAGCAGGTCAGCAGGGGTCCTTGACTTGATACATTCAGATTTGTGTGGACCGATGTCATCTGTTTCCTTGAGAGGATATGAGTGTTATGTGACATTCATTGATGATCATTCTAGGAAGACCTGAATCTACTTTTTGAAGAGCAAGAAGTCCGAGGAAGTCTTGCAAAGGTTCCAAGTGTTCACAACTCTTGTGGAGAACCAAACAGGGAGGAAGATGCGAGTTCTTAGATCCGATAATGGGGGTGAGTATACTTCCAAGGAGTTTGATGGATATTGCAGACAGGAGGGTATCAGGAGACAGTTGATGGTTCCATATACTCTAGAGCAGAATGAAGTAGCAGAGAGGAAGAACAGGTCTATTGTTGGAGCAGCTAGAGCTATGCTACATGACCAGTGACTTCCTTTCTTTCTCTGGGCTGAGGCATGCAACACAACTGTTTATCTTCAGAACAGGAGTCCCTATCATGCCGTGGGGAACATGATCCCTAAGGAGTGTTTTTCAGGCAAGAAGCTTGAGGTTAGCCATTTTCGGATATTTGGTAGTTTGACTTACTCTCATGTTCCTTTCTGAGAAGAGGACAAAGTTAGAGCCCATTGCAGAAAAGGGCATCTTTGTGGGCTATGATGAGACTTCGAAGGCCTTCCGTATTTACCTTCCTTCTCAGAGGAAAGTTGTTGTGAGAAGGGATGTGAAGTTTGAGGAGAAGCGGGTCTTCAGGGAGTCGAGAGAGTCAGAGCAGGGAGAGCAGCAGGTTCCTGCACCTCAGGTGGTTACATAGGCACCATCAGCGCAGTAGACAGGATCGCAGGTTTTCGGAGTTACTGGACCACACAGTGCAAGCACAGGGTCACCAGTTTCAGTGGTTCAGCCAGCAGGGTCTTCGGTGACAGGTTTTGGGTCTCAGATTACGGGTTCACTGTATAAAGGGTCGGGATCACAGGGTACACCAGGTGTTGGTACTCCAGCTTCTGGTCCACAGGTTACTGGGGTTTCCACCTTTGGTAGTTCTTCAGATGATGACCGACCAATGTGGGAGCAACCTCCAAGGAAGAAGACACCCAAGTGGCTTTGAGACACCTTGAAGGAAGCTCAGGAGTTTGGGACACCTAGAGAGCAAGTGAGGTCTATTCAGATGCCTCACAGATTGGGCATGCTTTTGATGGCTAGTTTATGTGATTCAGAGCCTTCTACTTTTGGGGAGGCCTTCTAGCATCATGTTTGGCGAGATGCCATGATGGATGAGTACCATTCCATCATGAAGAACGATGTGTGGGAGATAGTTCCGTGACTTGAGGGGAAGTCAATGGTGTTGAAATATTGTAACTTCGAAGAATATTCTTTATGTATCTTTTGTGGTCCCCGAGGGTCCTATCGGGAGAACCACTTGTATTACTTTGTACCCCGATGCTTCTGATTGGAAGAACTAATAAGAGTCATGAGGTAGTCCCCTCTATTTGTAAAGGTGGGTCATTAGCACCCCAGTGTGGTTACTTAAGCCTACATGTGTAACTCGAACGTACATGATTAATTCGAGCCTACATGTTGGATGAGTTAATTAAAGTGAACGGATGAATAGAAATAGAGGTGTGGCGCTCCTCATTTGGAACACACATCCTCACTTGTGTAGCGCATTAGTGGAGAAGAGAAGAGTAGCTGGAGAAGGAGGAGGATCAGGCTTTGATCTCCTTGTTGGTTTTTCCTTTTATCTTTTTGGGGCATCCATATTGAGGAAGCTTTTGCTGGGTTTTTTTCCCTTTAGGGTTTTCTCAGGATAAATCTTTGTGTTCCTTTTGTATGGTTGTGCTTGTGTATCTTTCAGTGATCTTGGTTATATGCTTTTGTAATGAAAATGAAATGAAGTACTAATGTCTTAGCTAAGCATATGAAAATTTAACATGGTATCAGAGCCACCCTGAAAGAAGACATTGTGCAGCTACAGAATCTAGGGCTTCTTACTTTTTGGTTCTCTCTCCACAATCGATCAGCAAAAGAAGGCTAGGCTGACTCTCCATTGAAGGGTGCATCTTTCTGTCGAAGCGGAATTCGATTCCAAGCATTTTCAGTTTTCGGTGCGGGAAATTAGGGCTTCTTGCAGAAGAAGAATTTTTGAGTGAGCCTGGCATAGGATTGCTCTCCTCATCAAAATCGAAGTTTAGAGACTTGGATCAAGATTTTTGGTTGGGGAAACTCCGGGAAAGTCAAACCCTAGTGTGACCTCTAGCTAGAAAAATCCTAAAGTACATTCGCTCTATCCCGAGATTGGCGAAGGTTCAGGAGCTGAAAATTGCAGAGGCCGAAGATAAAATCCTGATGTACACTGTGTCCAAAACTCAGCCTCTGATTCGCTATATTTTGGGAGATATGATCCCTCCAAGTTAGGGTTCCATCCTATTCCAGAATTCATCCCTAAACAGGACACCTGGGGAGAATTGCAATATCTTGGGCTACAGAGGTCCAAATGAAATTCCTGAAGATGTTCCAGAAAGGGCACGAACTGTACTTTCCGTGGTCTGAATTTCAGACCCAGAAGATGAAACAGTGACACGTGGCAGGCCATACAACTTCGCTGTTCTGAACAGTCCTGTAACAGGTCACCTTGGAAAAAGGATCATAAATCCCAATTGGTGAAACCAATTCTGATGAAACTTGTGGTGTTGGATCAGGGACATGCGAGGTTACTTCAGTGTGAAATTTCAGACATAGAGGAGCAGTAATTTCGGAGATCTCACAAAAACAGTGACATGCATTTCTGCAGAAGAAATGGGAAAACTAGGGCTTCCTGTTCCGGGAGCTTCCCTCCACTGTTTTCAGAAAAGGAGTTCATTGGACAGCTTCATTTGAAGAGATCTGTCTTTCTATCCAATCAGATCTGAAAGATTCCAAGTTTTGAAAATTAGGGTTTCTTTGACAAACACTAGATCAGCCAGCTCCGAAAGCAGGAAGGACACCTCAAATCGGTAAGATCTAATCTTTTGCTATTTGCATTTGAGGTTCTCATTTCAAAGTGATATATCACATCAGCTTGATGATAAGCATAGTGAAGTTGACAACTTCCAAGCATGGAAGTATTTGATCTCTCTGAAGAAAATGAATTGGACACCTACATGAGTAGAGAGGTTCCAGTTCTAGAGGGAGATGAGGCTCAAAGCCTTACACAAGAAGAACTTGATCAAGGCCAAGAAGATCATTGTTGATTCAATCACGGATCAACTTGTACCACAAGTGTCTTCCCTAAAGACACCGAAGATGTTTGATTCCTTGATTACGCTATTTGAAGATAAGAACATAAATCAGAAGATGGCTTTGAGAAAACAATTGAAGAATGTGAAGATCCAGAATGTAGAACATCTTGAAGCAGTAGAAGAAGAAGCGGAGAATGCAGAAGTTGTGATAGCCACCTTTAATGGTCTCCCAGGATCGTAGAATTCATTCATTCGAGGAATGTGTGCCAGAAGGAAGTGATTACTTTCAGTTGATTCCGGGAAGAAGAAGAAGCTCGACTCATAAGAAGAGAAGAAGAAGATGGGAGCAATTGAAGATCAAGCTCTCACCATTCAAAGATCCCTCAAGCGATGAGGAATATGAAGAACTCAATTCTTGAATAACCTCTTATTCATATTATCATTTGGATAAGAAATGATGATTTCATGAATGAAGAAGATGATAAAGAAGAATGATCAAGATGGAGTCTACCCACGAAACAAATAAAAGATAAGTATTCAATTGTCATTTCATGATATTGTTTTGTTATACATTTGATTATATTCAGTTGATGTGTTATGCATGATAGATTGTTTGCATTAATGACTGTATACTACTAATATGCATGTGATGGGTAAGTAGCTCATGGTGCTATACAACTCTCCATTGCTACTTATCTAGAATGAAACCTCTTTGCTGACATATTGGATTAGTGCACAATCTCAATGATGTCATGGTAGAGATGGAAGGCATCTAGAGAGTTTTTGTGAGATATGGATGAATGTTGTATTGGCTAAACAATTGCATGATGCATAAGAATTTGTCGTTATGCATATGTTTTATAGTTCTAACCATGCAACTGGTGCATTTGAATTGTAGGAAAGGTCCTGTACAACCTCTTACAAGAAAAGAAGGATGAGACTTGTTCCGAAGAACAAGTGATGACAATTCAAGATTCACTCCAATAAACATGAATTTGAAGCTTGCAGGGTAGATCCACCTTGAAGGATGAAGACCACCATGGGTACGAGAGATAACTCAAGATGAAGAAAAGAATGCTATGAAAGAAGCTATGATCTAAGAATAACAGTTGATCATGAGGAATGATGTATACGATATGATTTCGAGACATAAAGGGAAGTACGTAGTATCTTCCATATGGATCTACAAGAACAAGTGTACAAAGCAAGGTTTGTGATTTGCCTCAGAAAGAATAGACTATGACATGACATACTCTATTGACCAATATATATCAAGCATAGAACCACCTGTACAGAATGAAGAAGGAAGATGATACTCCACTTCAGGGGGAGTGACTACAGAAGATATCTGTGTTCGACATGGTATGACATGATGGATAGCTTCGTGATGGATCGAGACTCTACCAAGAGTAAAGTGGGTTCCAACCTTCAAGGTTGAATGCATAAGACTAGGATATGTTGATGACCTGACAAGACGAACTCATGGAAGATGTTATGATGAAAGAATACTAGAATGATGTTTGGGATATAGTACTCAAACCAGAAGGCAAGAATGTGGTATCTTACAAATGGATTTGCAAGATAAAATATGTTGCTGATAGAAGTAAGGAAACACTTGTGGCTAGAGGTTTCTATAAGAAAGAGGGAATTAATTCTGAAGAGACACTTACTCTAGGAAGAAAGGTACATGATGAAGTAAAGACAAGTATTCCTTAATGGTATGATTGAGGAAGAGTTTTACATCGAATAGTCACGAGGATTTGAAGTTGAAGACAGATGGAATCACGTATGCAAGTTGAAGAAGGCCCTCTATGGCCTGAAGCAAGCTCCCAGAGCTTGGTATGGAAGAACAGATAGTTTCCTGACGAGCATGGGCTTTGCCAAGAGTAAAGTCGATCCTAACCTTTACTACAAGGTTGTATAAGATGAACCTATCATACTATTACTATATGTGGATGACTTATTCTTGATAGGGAATGAGAAACAGATTATGGAAAGCAAGAAGAAACTAGCAGAAGAATTTGAGATGAAAGACCTTGGGTTAATGCATTATTTCCTAGGTCTGGAAGTATGGCAAAGTTCAGAAGGAATCTTTCTCAACCAGGGAAAGTATGCGGTAGAGATATTGAAAAGATTCAATATGTTGGAATGCAAAGCCATGGCCACACCCATGGACTCCAACCTGAAGCTGTTAGCTGATGACTCATCAGAGTTAGTGGATGTGACTCATTACAGACAGATCATTGGGTCATTGATGTACTTAACAAATACTAGACCAGACATTTGTTTTGTTGTGAACACCTTGAGTCAATATCTAGTTCAACCTAGATGGGTTCACTTGATAGCCGCAAAACATGTGATGAGATATCTGAAAGGGACTATAGACTTTGGTCTATACTATGATGTAAACCATGACTACAGATTGTATGGCTATACAGATGCAGATTGGGCTGGAAGTATCTCAGACAAGAAAAGCACATCAGGTAGATGCTTTTGTTTGGGGTCTGCTATGATTTCATGGTTTAGCAGAAAATAGTCTAATGTTGCTCTAAGCACAGTCGAAGCAGAATATATAGTAGCTTGCTCTGCTAGTTGTGAAGCCATATGGCTTCGGAAGCTGATATCAGGTCTCTTTGACCTAAAGATGGATACTACAATGATTCTATGTGATAACCAGAGTTGTGATGACAGAGAACCCTGTGTTCCGTCGTAACACATAGAAATTCGGTATTTCTACATACGAGATAAGATAGAGATGATGATGCTTTCAGTATTTCTATACTGAAGATATAGATGATGATGCTTTCAGTATTAACATACTGGAGATACAGATGGTGATAGTTCAGTATTTTACATACTGAAGATGTAGATGATGATGGTTTGGATGATGATGTACTGACGAAGCCTCTGTCTCAAGTAAAGTTCGAACACTTTCGAGACAAGCTTGGTGTTGTTCGGAAGGACCTTCCTCGGAAGGGGGAGTAGTGATGTTGCAGTGGGATTGTATCATCCCTGGGCACCTGCCCTAAATTGATCTAGTGACCTCGGTCCTCGAGAATGAAGAGGGATTGTATCATCTTGGTACATCTGTCCAGAATAGATCCGGTGACTTCGGTCCAAAATGTATCCGGAGGTTTCGGCCCCTGTGAATGTGGTTGGATTGCATCATCCTTGAACTTCGGTTCAAAATGTATCCGGAGGTTTCGGCCCCCGTGAATGTGGTGGGATTGCATCATCCCTGAACTTCGGTTCAAAATGTATCCGGAGGTTTCGGCCCCCGTGAATGTGGTGGGATTGCATCATCCCTGAACTTCGGTTTAAAATGTATCCTCAGGTTTCGGCCTCCGTGAATGTGGTGGGATTGCATCATCCCTGAACTTCGGTTCAAAATGTATCCGGAGGTCTCGACCCCCGTGAATGTGGTAGGATTGCATCATCCCTGAATCTAGGTTCAAAATGTATCTGGAGGTCTCGGCCCCCGTGAAAGTGGCGGATTGCATCGTCCCTGAACTTCGGTTCAAAATGTATCCGGAGGTCTCGGCGCCCGTGAAAGTGGTGGATTGCATCATCCCTGAACCTCGGTTCAAAATGTATCCGGAGGTCTTGGCCCCCGTGAATGTGGTGGGATTGCATCATCCCTGAACCTCGGTTCAAAATGTATCCGGAGATTTCGGTCCCCGTGAAAGTGGTAGGATTGTATCATCCCTGGACTTAGGTCCAAAAGTGATCTGAAGACTTTCGTCTTTGTGTTGTGGATTGCAGGTTGTTGTTGATGATGATGACGTACTGATCGAAAGATCAGAGTTTGATGATGATGATGTTGCTGTTCGAAAGATCAGAGTATGATGATGATGATGTTGCTGTTCGAAAGATCAGAGTATGATGATGATGATGTTGTTGTTCAAAAGATCAGAGTATGATGATGATGTTGCTGTTCGAAAGATCAGAGTATGATGATGATGATGTTGCTGATCGAAAGATCAAAGTGCTGAAGATGATGTTGTTGATCGAAAGGTTAAAGTGCTGAAGATGATGTTGCTGATCGAAAGGTCAAAGTGCTGAAGATGTTGCTACTGATCGAAAGGTCAAAGATGTTGCTGATCAAAAGGTCAAACTGCTGAAGATGATGTTGCTGATCGAAAGGTCAAAGTGCTGAAGATGTTGCTGCTGATCGAAAGGTCAAAGATGTTGCTGATCGAAGCGATCAAAGATTGTTGCTGATCGAAGTGGTCAAAGTGTTGATGTTGCTGAAGACTGAAGATTGAAGATGAAGACTACATGATGTTGAAAAGCTTCCAATGATTTATAGATGTGTTACCCTGATGATGTTGATGATGTCCTCTCTCTCTCTCTCTCTCCTATTATTGTTGTTGTTGATGTTGTTGTAGAATACCCTTCTTGTTAAGGGAGAGTGTTGAAATATTGTAACTTCGAAGAATATTCTATATGTATCTTTTGTGGTCCCCGAGGGTCCTATCGGGAGAACCACTTGTATTACTTTGTACCCCGATGCTTCTAATCAGAAGAACTAATAAGAGTCATGAGGTAGTCCCCTCTATTTGTAAAGGTGGGTCATTAGCACCCCAGTGTGGTTACTTGAGCCTACATGTGTAACTCGAGCCTACATGATTAACTCGAGCCTGCATGTCAGATGAGTTAATTAAAGTGAACGGATGAATATAAATAGAGGTGTGGCGCTCCTCATTTGGAACACACATCCTCACTTGTGTAGCGCATTAGTGGAGAAGAGAAGAGTAGCTGAAGAAGGAGGAGGATCAGGCATTGATCTCCTTCTTGGTTTTTCCTTTTATCTTTTTGGGGCATCTATATTGAGGAAGCTTTTGCTGGGTTTTTTCCCTTTAGGGTTTTCTCAGGATAAATCTTTGTGTTCCTTTTGTATGGTTGTGCTTGTTTATCTTTCAGTGATCTTGGTTATATGCTTTTGTAATGAAAATGAAATGAAGTACTGATGTCTTAGCTAAGCATATGAAAATTTAACAAATGGTGACTTCTCGGTGGCTTCACAAGCTAAAGAATGCAGTAGATGTTGAAATATTGTAACTTCGAAGAATATTCTATATGTATTTTTTTGTGGTCCCTGATGTTCATACCGAGAGAATCACTTGTATTTCTTTATACCCCGATGTTTCTAATCGGGAGAACTAATAAGAGTCATGAGGAAGTCCTCTCCGTTGTAAGTCGGGTCATTAGTACCCTAGTTGTGGTTACTCAAGCCTACAAGATTAAATTAGGATTACTCGAGCCTACATAACTGAATTAATTATTAAGTGAACGAAAGAATATAAATAGAGGTGAGGCGCTCCTCATTTGGAACACACTCACTCTCACTTGTGTATCGCATTAGAGAGAGAGAGAGAGTTGTAGCTGGAGAAGGAGGAGGATCAGTCTTTTGGTTTTACCTTATATCTTTTTGGGGCATCTATATTGAGGAAGCTTTTGCTGGGTTTTTCCCTTTAGGGTTTTCCCAGGATAAATCTGTGTTGTTCTTGTGATATTGTTTCTTTCAGTGATCCTGTCTATATGTTTTTGTTATGAAATTGAAATTAAATGTTGATAATCTAGCTTAGCATATGGAATTTTAACATGGCATCAGAGCTAGCCTAAATAGGATAGCTTTCATAAGGTGAAATAGCCCTCTCTCTCTCCCCAGAAGAAATTAGAGTTTCGGGAAAATTTTTGATTTTCAGAAAACTGCTTGCATAGAAAGTTGCGCCCTCCTAGAGCGCATCTATTGAGCCTGGAATCAAGGTTTTTGGGTGAGTGAGTCTTCGGGAAAGTCAAACCCTAGTTTGACAGCTGCACCAAAAAACTGCTGAACTAGAAAACAGCTGGAAGCTGCAGAAGTTGAATCTTGCAAGTCTGATTTGGAAGGTGAAGACTTGAGATCTCTAGAAACCAAGCACACCAGTCAACTCACCTCAGTCAAGCGCATCGCCTGGTAAGTTTAGTTTCTCATTCCGCATAATTTCAATTTTTTGTGATTTTCTGACAAGATGGCCTGAAGCACTAATAAGCTTGAGGACAAGCTAGAAGGCATAGAGAATTTCCAGGCATGGAAATACAGGATTGGTCTCATTCTCCAAGAGAATGATCTTGATAAGTATATCAAAGAGGAAGTTGCAGAACCTAAAGAAGATGAAGCCAAGGAGAAGCACAAGAAGGATATGATTAGGGCACAAAGGATTATTGCTGACGCTATCAAGGATCATTTGATCCCGCTATCAAGGATCATTTGATCCCTCAAGTGTCATCCAAGAAGACTCCAAAAGAAATGTATGATGCCCTATCCAGAATGTATGAGGGAAGAAACATCAATAGAAAGATGAATCTAAGAGCTCAACTGAAGAGCACCAAGATGAGTCATGGAGAATCCATCTAAGACTACTTCACAAGGGTTTCTCATATCAAAGAACAACTAGAAGCTATTGGAGACAAACTTGATGAGGATGGGATGGTTATGATTGCTCTCAATGGTCTCACTAGACCCTAGGAGTCATTCATTCAAATGATGTGTGCCAGGAAAGAAAGCATGAAGTTTGATGTGGTATGGGAAGACTGCATTCAAGAGGAGACTAGAGTGGCAAATAGAGATGCCTTACTAAAGGAGGATGATCAAGCCTTAGCCACTCATACCAAGAGAAGAAGAAATCAACCCAACTTCAAGAAGGGAAACCACAAGGAGCATCAACCTCCCAGAAGATTCCAAAGATCAAGAGAAAGTCTATCAAATAAGGACTACTCTGGATTTCACTGTTTCCATTGTGACAAGATAGGGCACATTGCCAGAAATTGTCCTATGAAGAAACAAGAATATAAGAAGAGGATCAACAACAACAAAAGACACCATGCTCATCTAGCTGAAGATGAGGATGAAGAAGAAGAAGAGGAAGGACCTCCAAGAAAGCAAGCAAGAGAAGAAGATGCAAAAGAGTATGTACTATTCTCTGCTCCCTCTGGGTCTGTAACACCTGGAGAAGACACTTGGCTTATTGATAGTGGTGCTTCAAAGCACATGACGGGACAAAAGAAAACTCTGTCCAAACTTGAAGAAAAGAGCTCTCCTCAGAAAGTATCCCTAGGAGATGACTATCAATATCCGATGAAAGGACTTGGTGAAGCAAGCTACAAGCTTGATTTAGGAAATCCCCTGAAGATGAAGGAAGTATTGTATGTACCAGAATCTACTTTCTATCTCAGCCTTAGATAAGAAAGGATTCAGAGTTGCCTTCATAGATGGCCAAGTACTCATGTGGCCCAAAGGAAAGAAAATTGAAGATGTAGTTGTTATTGATGAAGAATAAGGAGGCTTGTGTAAACTCTAGGGGCACTCAGAAACAACCTTTGTTCATGAGTCCACTGACCCTACTGAACTATGGCATAGAAGGCTTGCCCACATTAATTACAAGGCACTACCTCATGTGAACAAAGTAGTAACGGGACTACCAGACATGAAGATCAAACATGAAGGCATTTGCAAAGGATGAGGGAAGGGAAAGAACATCAAGAATCCATTTCCGAAGAGTGAAACAAAAACAAAAGGTACGTTGGAATTGATTCATTCATATGTATGTGGTCCAATGTCTTCTACATCCTTAAGTGGCTTTGAATATTATATCACATTTATTGATGACTATTCAAAAAAGACTTGGATATACTTCTTGAAAGCAAAGAGTAAAGTGTTTGAGAAATTCAAAGAATTCAAAGCCTTGATAGAGAATCTTTCAGACAAGAAAATAAAGACACTCCGATCAGACAATGGCGGAGAATATACTTCAAAAAGTTTGAAGCCTTTTGCAAAGATGCTAGAATCAAGAGGGAACTAACTATTCCCTACAATCCTCAACAAAATGGGGTTGTGGAAAGAAAGAACAGAACCATGATGGAAGCAGTAAAGACAATGATATATGATCAAGATCTTCCAATGCATCTATGGGCAAAAGCAACAAGAACTACTGTATATGTACATAATAGAATATCTCACAGTGATCTTGGATTCAAGACTCCAGAAGAGATGTTCACGGGAAAGAAGCCTGAGGTAAGTCACTTCAAAATATTTGGTTGTCCAATATATATTCATATACCAAAAGAGAAATGAACCAAGTTAGACCCTTCCAGAAAGAAGGGGATATTTGTTGGATACTATGAAGTATCCAAGGCATTCAAAATTTACATTCCTGGATTCCATCACATGGAAATCAGTCGAGATGTGACATTTGATGAATAGGCAGCCCTCAAGAGATCCAGGAAGTGCCAACATGAAGAAGTGTATGAGGAAGAGGCACCTCCTAGAAATGAAGAAACTACATGTCTCCTTGAAGATGAAGCTCCTAAAGAACATGACATGACAGAACCACAAGAACCTCCTATGATGGAGATATCATGAAAGAGAAAGCCTACTTGGGCAAGAGAGATTATACAAGAAACAGAGAGATATGGAGCTCCTAAAGGCTCCACAAGGGTAAGTAAGAAGCCTAAGACTTTTTCCAACTATGTAGCTTTGATGTGTGATCTTGTAAATCAAGAACCTACAAACTACGAAGAAGCGGTACAGAAGAAAAATGGGTAGAAGCAATGACTGAAGAATACCAGTCAATAATGAAGAATGATGTATGGGATATAGTTCCCAAACCAGAAGGAAAGAGTGTAGTATCTTCCAAATGGATCTACAAGATAAAGCATGCAGTTGACGGAAGTATCGAGAGGTATAAAGCAAGATTTGTGGCCAAAGGTTTCTCTTAGAAAGAGGGAATTGATTATGAAGAAACATTTGGCCTAGTAGCACGGTATACTTCGATTAGAGCTATCATGGCACTCTCATCCATGATGAAGTGGGAGTTACACCAGATGGATGTGAAAACAACCTTCCTGAATGGTGTGATTGAAGAAGAAGTATACATAGAGCAGCCACAAGGATTTGAAGTTGAAGACAGACGAACTCATGTATGCAAGTTGAAGAAAGCCTTGTATGGCTTGAAGCAAGCTCCCTGAGCTTGGTATGGAAGAATAGATAGTTTCCTGACAAGCATGGGCTTTGCCAATAGTAAAGCCGATCCTAACCTTTACTTCAAGGTTATAGAAGATGAACCTGTCATACTATTATTATATGTGGATGATTTATTTTTGACAGGGAATGAAAAACAGATTATGGGAAGTAAGAAGAAACTCGCCGAAGAATTTGAGATGAAAGACCTTGGGTTAATGCATTATTTCCTAGGTCTAGAAGTATAGCAAAGTTCAGAAGGAATCTTTCTCAACCAGGGAAAGTATGCAGTAGAAATATTGAAAAGATTCGATATGTTGGAATGCAAAGCCATGGCCACACCCATGGATTCCAATCTTAAGTTGTTAGCTAATGACTCATCAGAGTTAGTGGATGTGACTCAATATAGACAGATCATTGGGTCACTGATGTACCTAACAAATACTAGACCTGACATTTGTTTTGCTGTGAACACTTTGAGTCAATATCTAGGTCAACCTAGACATGTTCACCTGGTAGCTGCAAAACATGTGATGAGATATCTGAAAGGGACTCTAGACTTTGGTCTATACTATGATGGAAGCCATGAGTACAGATTGTATGGCTACACAGATGCAGATTGGGCTGGAAGTGTATCAGACAGGAAAAGCACATCAGGTGGATGTTATAGTCTGGGATCTGCTATAATTTCATGGTTTAGCAGGAAACAGTTCAGTGTTGCTTTTAGCACGGCCGAAGCAGAATATATAGTAGCTTGCTTTGCTAGTTGTGAAGCCATATGGCTTCGGAAGCCAATGTCAGGGTTATTCAACCTAGAGTTGGATACTACCATGATTCTATGTCAGAGAACCAAAGTCGTATAAAGATGATAGAGAACCCAGTGTTCCACGACAGATCGAAGCACATAGAAATCCAGTATTTCTACATTCTAGATATGATGCAGAAGGGAGCCATAAAGCTCCAGTATGTGAGTACTGATGAACAAGTTGCTGATGTGTTGACGAAGCCTCTGTCTCGGG
Organism: Pseudotsuga menziesii; assembly: GCA_001517045.1. Taxonomy (NCBI): domain Eukaryota; kingdom Viridiplantae; phylum Streptophyta; class Pinopsida; order Pinales; family Pinaceae; genus Pseudotsuga; species Pseudotsuga menziesii. Next base: position 169,386 of record LPNX010196529.1, read on the forward strand.
TAAAGTTCGAATACTTTCGTGACAAGCTTGGTGTTGTTCAGAAAAACCTTCCTCGAAAGGGGGAGCAGTGATCTAGCAGTGGGATTGTATCATCCCTGGACATTTGTCCTAAAGTGATTTGGTGACTTCGGTCCTCGAGAATGAAGAGGGATTCTATCATCCCGAGACTTTTGTCCAGAAATGATTCGGTGACTTCGGTCCTCTAGAATGTGGTGGGATTGCATCATCCCTAAATTTCTGTTCAAAATGTATCCGGAGGCTTCGATCCCCGTGAATGTGGTGGGATTGCATCATCCCTGAACTTCTGTTCAAAATGTATCCGGAGGCTTCGGTCCCCGTGAATGTGGTGGGATTGCATCATCCCTGAACTTCTGTTCAAAATGTATCCAGAGGCTTTGGTCCTCGTGAATGTGGTGGGATTGCATCATCCCTGAACTTCTGTTCAAAAAGTATCTGGAGGCTTCGGTCCCCGTGAATGTGGTGGGATTGCATCATCCCTGAACTTCTGTTCAAAATGTATTCGGAGGCTTTGGTCCCCGTGAATGTGGTGGGATTGCATCATCCCTGAACTTTTGTTCAGAATGTATCCAGAGATTTCGGTCCCCGTGAATGTGGTAGGATTGCATCATCCTTGGACATAGTCCTAAAGTGATAGGGAGTGATTATCCCGTAATTGTATCCGGTGGCCTCGGCTGTCGAGAATGTGGTAGGATTGTATCATCCCTGAACTTTATGTCCAAAAGTGATTCGAAGACCTTCGTCTTCATATTGTGGATTGCAGGTTGTTGCTGATGATGATGATGTTCTTGATCGAAAGATCAGAATGTGATGATGATGATGTTCCTGATCGAAAGATTAGAGTGTGATGATGATGATGTTACTGATCGAAAGATCAGAGTGTGATGATGATGATGTTATTGATTGAAAGTTCAGAGTATGATAATGATGATGATGATGATCGAAAGATCAAAGTGTTGCTGATGATGTTGCTGATCGAAAGGTCAAAGTGCTGCTGATGATGTTGTTGATCGAAAGGTCAAAGTGCTGATGATGATGTTGTCGATTGAGCGGTCAAAGTGTTGTTGCTGCTGAAGTTTGAAGATGAAGACTATATGTTGAAGATGACGAAAAGCTTCCAATGATCTATAGATGTGTCACCCTGATTATGTTGATGATGTCCTCTCTCTCCTACTATTGTTGTTGTTGATGTTGTTGTAGAATACCCTTCTCGTTAAGGGGGAGTGTTGAAATATTGTAACTTCGAAGAATATTCTATATGTATTTTTTTGTGGTCCCCGATGTTCATACTGGGAGAATCACTTGTATTTCTTTATACCCCAATGTTTCTAATCGGGAGAACTAATAAGAGTCATGAGGAAGTCCTCTCCGTTGTAAGTTGGGTCATTAGTACCCCAGTTGTGGTTACTCGAGCCTACAAGATTAAATTAGGATTACTCGAGCCTACATAACTGAATTAATTTTTAAGTGAACGAAAGAATATAAATAGAGGTGAGGCGCTCCTCATTTGGAACACACTCACACTCACTTGTGTAGTGCATTTTAGAGAGAGAGAGCTGTAGCTGGAGAAGGAGGAGGATCACTCTTTTGGTTTTACCTTTTATCTTTTTGGGGCATCTATATTGAGGAAGCTTTTGTTGGGTTTTTCCCTTTAGGGTTTTCCCAGGATAAATTTGTGTTGTTCTTGGGATACTGTTTCTGTCAGTGATCTTGTCTATATGCTTTTGTTATGAAATTGAAATTAAATGTTGATAATCTAGCTTAGCACATGGAATTTTAACAGTAGATGGGAGTGTGGAGAAGTACAAGGTCAGGTTTGTAGCGCGGGGGTTTTCACAAGTTGAGGGTGTTGATTATAATAAGATCTTTGCGTTGATTGCTCGGTATACTTCGATCAGGGCATTGATTTCCATTGCGGCGGAAATGGGTTGGAAGATCCATCAGATGGATGTGAGACCACATTTCTCAATGGAATCATACAGGAGGAGATTTATGCTGAGCAGCCTCAGGGCTTTGAGATTCATGAGAAAGAGTCTCATGTTTGCAGGCTGAAGAAAGCCTTGTATGGGCTAAAGCAAGCTCCTAGAGCGTGGTACTCCAGGATCGATTCTTACTTGTAGAGGATGGTGTTTCAGAAGAGTGAAGCAGATACAAATCTCTACTTCATCATGGTTGGAGATGATCCTCTTATTCTTTTGTTATATGTTGATGACTTGTTTATCACAGGGGGAGAGAAACCCATTGCAGCTTGCAAGAAGGATCTTGCTTCAGAGTATGAGATGACAGATATTGGGTTGATGCACTATTTTTTGGGATTGGAGGTTTGGTAGGACCCTGGACATATTTTCCTGTGACAGGGAAAGTATGCGGTTGATATTTTGAGGAGATTTAGGATGGATGATTGCAGGCTGATGTCGACACCGATGATCACCAATTGGAAGAAGCTTCATGCTTCTGAGGGAGAGTTGGTGGATCCTACATTATACCGTCAACTCATTGGTTCATTGATATATCTGGTCAACTCTCGGCCAGATTTGTGTTTTGCAGTGAACAATCTTAGTCAGTTCATGGTTGAGCCTAGTAGTGTGCACTGGGTAGCTACAAAACATGTTTTGCGATACCTAGCAGGGCAGTGGATTATGCTTTGGCGTACAGAAGGTCGGATGGGATCGGATTGGTTGGTTATACAGACTTAGATTGGGCAGGCAATGCGGCAGACTGGAAGAGCACTTCCGGATGTTGTTTCAGTTTGGGATCGGCAGCAGTGTCGTGGTTCAGCCAAAAGTAGAAATCTATTGCTTTGAGTTCTGCTGAGGTTGAGTATATGGTAGTCAGTCAGGTCAGCTACGAGGCGTTGTGGCTTTACAAGTTGCTGGTGAATTTATTTGGTCAGGAGCTGAGGGCTACAGTGATTTATTGTGACAGTCAGAGTTGCATCCAGCTCTCTGAGAATCCAGTATTTCATGACCGGTCAAAGCATATTCAGATCAGTTATCATTTCATCCGAGATTATGTTCAGAGAGGAGCAGTGACTTTACAGTACATTTCCATTGATGAGTAGGTTTGTAGATATTCTAACGAAATCTTTGGGGAGGGGCAAGTTTGTCTTCTTCAGAGACAAGTTGGGAGTGGTGCAGAACACCTTCCTCGGTAAGGAGTGTTGATTTTGTACCTAGGAAAGTGTTCCCCTAAGTGACTTTAGCCTTAGTCACTTAGAAAGGGGAAATTTAAGTGACCCTTGCATTAAATGACTTAAGTGGAGCATTTAATGTGACTTTAGAGAATAAAGTCAAGTTTGATAAATTTAAGTGGGGGAGGGAAATTAGTTTTTATGAGATTTAAATAGGGGCATTTATTCTCATCGCTATATCTAATCTAATCTCTGCCATTGGATTAGATGTCCTCTCACCTACCTAGGGTTTTATCAAAAAGCAAGGGAAAGGAAAAAATGAATTCATTCTTTAGAGAAGAGTGAAGAGAAGAGAGAGCAGGAGAAAGGGCATGAGTTTCGAGGCACCCACCTGAAGTGTTTTACAGTGGTCACGAAAACTGAGACAACATTTATTGTTTGGCACAGAAATCGAGAAGTGTATGGCCAACTGTACAGTATGGATTTTGGGCACGATTTTTGAGGTGAACTCGGGCACAAAAATCGAGGAGGACAGGCTTGGTTCTCGAGCCAACTGATAGAGTTTTCAGGCAGAGATTTCGAGACTGTATAGAGGCATTTAATGCAGTACGTACAGCATGATTTTTGAGAGTTTGGCACAAAATTTGAGGGTAGAAATCTGCTGTTATTTCTGGCACATTTTTCAAGAAGAAGGCACAGAAATTGATACAGTTCATGCACAGAAAGCGGGGCAGCCTATTAAGTTATTTGCGTTGATTGAGATAAGTTGTATTTTGACTGTAAATGTCTGTCTGAAATTTTCCTAGAAGAGATAATAAAAATCTCTCTCTCGTTGACTGGTTTTCCCCTTGTGGGTTTCTCCAGGGCCATTGGCCAAACATTTCTGAGTACCGTGTGTTGAATGGTATGCATTTATTTACTTTCTGTCATTGAAAAGATTGAAGTTACAGCAGTGTTTTTAAGTCTGAAATTTATGATTATTTACAGCCTTTTATTTTTCTGGGTTCGGCAATAAACTGAGACATTTTAACTTCTAAATCGGAGGCTGAAACTTGTGAAAAACTTACATTACCAGTTGAACTAGCAGAGCTAGTCACCAGCAAACATATGAGGGAGAGAGTGACCACTGTCACCTTAGCCACTACTCCCAAACTGCTTTGGAAGTCGAAACCTCCTAGGGGAGAGCCCAATAGCAATTCTGTAAGGACACTAAAACACCAAATGATATCTTCTTCGAAGAATGTTAGTGACCAGTGCCTTACTGGAGTCCACGTAAGAATGAAGAAGACACTATATAAATGAATATAGATCATGTAAATGCATTTAATATATCAACTTCAATAGTGCATTCATCCAAGTTAATCTAATGAGCAATTATAGTCTTTAGTTCATGCATATATATAACAATTGTGAAGTGTCATTCATAACATGTACAAGTGTAGCAGAGGTAACCAAAGTGTAGTAGTATAGCAGAGGTAACCCGTAGAGAGTGAAATGTATTTAATGATATATATTAGTCATGTTATCCAAATCATTCACAAGTATATATTAGTCTCTTTCCAATATCACTTCAAATACCAACCAGTAGTATGCATGATAAAAAAAATGACCCTTCAATTAGCTTCCAAGGTGTTTATTAGTTAGGAAAGAGCACTTTTCAAACGTGACAGCAGTATAAAAGTATGAAACAGTATCATACATGTTATTTAGTATTTCATTAGACCTTAACAAACTGTCTATTGTTAGGTGTTGGTGCAAACAATGTTTATAAGTCACAAAGAAGGGATGCAATAAGTTGGAGGCCCTTGATTGGGTTTAAAGGATGGTCTAAGGGCTGGGACATCCTCTGAAAGGGCTGTTCCTAGGCTGTCACAGCCATGGACAGGTCCTAAAAGGAAGAGTCGTGTCAAAACATGGCTGCTCAAAGGTTTTGTGAAGGCAGCCAAGGGTAGTATAGGGTAAGGGGAGTGAGTTTAGAGGCCAGAAAGGAGTGAGAAGGGACTGGTTAGGGATTAGTTTAGGTCTGTTTTAGGGTTTGCAGCAGGGAAAAAGGGGGAGAAAAAGGGAAGAAAAGCACAGTCCGAGGGTTGCCAAGAGGAGGTGGAGGCCTGGGAAGAGGAATGAATGTAGGTTAGGGTTTTAGGATAGTTGCAGGATTGTTTTTAGGGTTTCAGGGCTGATTTTAAGGGTTTTAGAATTTTTAGGGCTTCCAAAAATTTTGCCCTGCCCTAAGCTCCTGACCAAATAAATTCACCAGCAACTTGCGAAGCCACAAGGCCTCGCAATTGGCCAAACTGGCTGCCATGTACTCGGCCTCTGCAGTACTCAATGCAACGGACTTCTGCTTCCGACTGAACCACGACACTGCTGCCAAGCCCAAATTGAAACAACATCCGGAAGTGCTCTTCCGGTCTGCCACACTGCCTACCTAATCTGAATCTGTATAGCCAACCAATCTGATCCCCTCTGACCTCCTATAGTCCAAACCAAAATCCACTGTCCCTGAAAGATAGCGTAACACATGTTTTGCAGCGACCCAATGCACACTCCTAGGCTCAATTATGAACTGGCTAAGCATGTTCACTGCAAAACAGAAATCTGGCTGAGTGTTGACCGGATACATCAATGACCCAGTAAGCTGACGGTATAAAGTAGGATCCACCAACTCTCCCTCAGAAGCATGAAGCTTCTTCCAGTTGGTGATCATAGGTGTCGACATAGGCCTGTAATCTTCCATCCCGAATCTCCTCAAAATATCAACCGCATACTTTCCCTGCCCCAGGAAAATATGTCTAGGCTCCTGCCAAACCTCCAATCCCCAAAAATAATGCATCATCCCAATATCAGTCATCTCGTACTCTGCTGCAAGATCCTTCTTGCAAGCTGCAATGGGTCTCTCTCTCCCTGTGATAAACAAGTCATCAACATATAGAAGAAGAACAGGCGGATCATCTCCAACAATGATGAAGTAGAGATTCGGATCTGCTTCACTCTTCTGAAACCCCATACTTAGCAAGTAAGAATCAATCTTGGAGTACCAAGCTCTTGGAGCTTGCTTCAGCCCATAAAGGGCCTTCTTCAACCTGCATACATGTGTCTCTCTATCATGTATCTCAAAGAGCCTGCTCAATGTAAATCTCCTCCTGTATGATCCCATTGAGAAATGCGGTCTTTACATCCATCTGATGGATCTTCCAACCCATTTCCGTCGTAATGGAAATCAATGCCTTGATAGACGTATAACGAGCAACCGTCGCAAAAGTCTCATCATAATCAATGCCGTCAACCTGTGAAAACCCCCGCGCTAAAAACCTGGCTTTGTACTTCTCCACACTCCCATCTGCCGCATCCTTCAACTTGTAAAGTCAACGAGAAGTCACCACTGACTTCCCCTCTGGTCTCGGAACAATCTCCCATACATCATTCTTCATGATGGAATGGTACTCATCCATCATGGCATCTCTCCATATCGAATGCTGGGAGGCCTCCTCAAAAGTAGAAGTCTCATAATCTCGTGTACAAGCCACCAACACCATGCCCAATCTGTTAGGCATCTTGATGGCTCTCACCTTGTCACTGGGTGTCCCAGCCTTTAAGGCATCCTTCAAGGTCTCCCGAAGCCACTTAGGCTTCTTTTTCACTGAATGTTCTTCCCACACTAGCATGTCCTCATCTGAAGAACTACCAGAGCTAGAAGCCCCAGTCACCTGTGAACTTGAAGCTGGTGTGCCAACAACAGGTGTACCCTGTAATCCTGATCTCGATCCCCTATAAGGTGTACCTATAATAGTAGACCCATCACCTGTCGCCGAAGACCCTGTTGGCCTAACCACTGAACCTGGTGAGCCTGTGCCAAGACTCTGTGGTCCTGTAACCCCAGAACGCTGTGATCCTGACTACTGCGTAGATGAAACCTGTGCCACAACCTGAGGTGCAGGGACCTGCTGCTCTCCCTGCTCCAACTCTCTCGACCTCCTGAAGGCTTGCTCCTCCTCAAACTTCACATCCCTCCTAACCACCACTTTCCTCTGAGAGGGAAGATAAATGCAGAAAGCCTTCGCAGTCTTATCATAACCCACAAAGATGCCCTTCTCTGCAGTGGACTCCAACTTTGTCCTCTTCTCTGAAGGGACATGAGAATAAGTCAGACTACCAAATATACGAAAATGGCCAACTTCAGGCTTTTTTCCTGAAAAGCACTCCTCAGGTGTCATATTCCCCACTACCCGATGGGGACTCTTATTCTGAAGGTATACAGCGGTGCTGCTAGCCTCAGCCCAGAGAAAGAAAGGAAGTGACTGGTCATGTAACATAGCTTGAGCTACTCCAACAATGGACCTGTTCTTCCTCTCTGCTACTCCATTCTGCTCTGGAGTATACGGAACTGTCAACTGTCTCCTGATCCCCTCCTGTCTGCAAAATCCATCAAACTCCTTGGAGGTATACTCACCCTCGTTATCCGATCTCAAGACTCGGATCTTCCTCTCTGTTTGGTTCTCCGCAAGAGCTTTGAACTCTTGGAACCTTTGCAAGACTTCCTCAAACTTCTTGCTCTTCAGAAAGTAGATCTAGGTCTTCCTGGAATGGTCATCAATGAATGTCACATAATACTCGTATCCTCTCAAGGACACAGAAGACATAGGTCCACATAAGTCTGAATGTATCAAGTCAAGAGTACCAGCTAACCTGCTATCACTGCTCGGAAAAGTAGTCTTGGTGTAATTTCCCAAAGCACACCCCCTAGACACATCAGTCTGCCCTGTGTTGAACTCCGGTAAACCTATCACCATGTGCCTCAACAACCCCAAGGTTGGATGATGCAAGTGAGCGATCCTCCTATGCCAAAGCTCACACAACTTACTGTTTGCTGCTATGTGCTAAATCATGCTGTGGCTGAAACAAGAGCCTATACAGTTTCCCACATCTCGCTTCAATGGCAACTGAAGCAGATGGTCCTGCAGTCTTGGGAAACATATGCACGTGTCCATCAATGAAAGACACCCCAAGACCCTGATCCTCGATCATGGAAACTCACACTAGGTTCTTCTTCAACCTAGGCACATACAATCAAAGTTACATATATCGTGTCGGCGAATATATCACCGGGGGTCCGAAATGAAACTTATCGGTAGCAACGGCGAAAATATCGAAAAATATCGGCAAATGTCGTTTTGCATTAAAAAATACAAAAATAAACATTTTTTTTCAATTTTTTTAACATATAAAGCAACAACAACATCAAATAAACACATTTCCACATAAATATTAAAATACAACTAATATATAAGATGCATAAGATGTCAAATGGTGGATCATGATCACATATCGACTATAAAGTTATAAACTGAAAATATTGAAATATGTTCTTGATGGAATGATAGAAAATCACATCAAATGATCAAAATAAATGTCTCTCAAGAAATTAATCATCATGACTCATGAGGCATCTAGATACTACATGATACAATGATAAATAGTAGAAATCATCGATCCCCTCTACCCCTTTTATAGGCAAGGGGCACCACTCTTCCTCTGGAAGCAGTAGGGGGTCCTGTAGGTGCTTTGGATGAGTTAGGCATCAAATTGGAAGCTCCAACTACTTAAGCTATGGTGAAGGTCCAACTACTCTACAATTTTGATGAAACTTACCATGTTTAATGAGTGAAGGGTACATTTTTATTAAGGTCATGATAAAAGATTTCAATAGTCAATGCCACCAACATCAAGGTACAGGGATGGGTTGATGTGCTTGATTAAATGCCAATCCCATACTCTCATACTTGATAAAATCCAGTGGAATTGTTGAAATCTTGAAATCCTGAAAACTATTAAGTCTCTTGAATTCTAAAAGGGATCTAAAATTCTACTTTTTGCATATGAAGTCCGATGAGGTTGGAACCACTCTCAAACATCCCGAAACTATTAATGGCAATGTTAAAAATTTAAGTAAAAGGATAGAAAATGAAAGTAAAGGAGAATGCCACTTTTACTTTAAGAATTTAATATTACCATTTATTACTTTAAGAATTTAATATATTTAGTTTTAATAACAGTGCCAAAAACTTAACCCATGATTTTTTTTTTCAAATTTCTTGCAATTTTTTTTAGTAGGGCGATATTTTCCAAAATCTCCCGATATATTCCCAATATATAGCGACATATTGAATATATCGCGATATATTCAAAATATTTTTTTCAAATTTCTTGCAAATTTTTTTAGCAGGGCGATATTTTCCAAAATCTCCCGATATATTCCCAATATATCGCGACATATTGAATATATCGCGATATATTCAAAATATCGAAAATATCGCGATTTTTTAGTGGCGATATATCGCCAAGGGGAATGACTCGCGATATCGTCGATATATGTAACTATGCATACAATACATCTCGCAATACCATGGGACTCATGGACTCCCTTTGAAATGTAATGATCCCACGTCCAACTGCACTAACTACTGAGTCATCTCCCAACACAACCTCCACATCTATATCTGCCTGTGAAAGCTCGGAGAACATCTCACGAGCACCTTTCATGTGGCTTGAGGCTCCGCTATCTATGTACCAAGTGCTGGAAGTAGATGCATTGTAAGAATGGTCTGTTACACAGGAAAACTTCCTCTGTCTGTCAACATCCGCACTGGTGAGAATGGATGCTCTCTCTTTCTCAATATGCCCAGTGCATAGTGAAAACTCACTTTGAAATCTAGCTAGAAAATCATCGATCTCAGTTGAAGCGGCTGTCTGTTGCTTCTTCTTCTTCTTGTTCGAACACATAGCAGCATAGTGTCCCATCTTGTGACATGCAAAGCACTTCACAGTGCTCATATCCTTCTTCTGCCCATCCTGCTATTGCTTGGCCCCACCCTTCTTGGGACCCTTCTTGCTCTTCTTCTTCCCCTTTGCTGTCAATGCCACATCCTCCTCATCCCCTCTACTAGTAGAGTCACTGCACTGCAAGAAACCCCTCCGAGTCTCCTCCTGAACAAAGTCGTCACATACTCTATCCCAAGATGGTAAGTTTTCTCTGGCCACCAACCCCTAAACAAACACAGCCCAAGGTGCAGTCACCCCATTCAGGCCTTTCCGCACTAACTCAGGAACATCAATGGCCACCCCAATAGCTGCAAGCTCATCTCTCACCTGAGAGATCCTAGTAAGATAAGTCATACATGCCTCTCCTTTGACCATCTTGACGTTCTTCAGCTTCTCTCTAAGTACCATCTTCCTGTTTTCGTTAGTATTAGCAAACAAACTGGTCAAAGCAGTCCACATTTCATGCACATGATCCTTCGCTGAAATGTGAGGAATAACATGGTTTTTAACAGCATCTAAGATTATCCTCATGGATTTAATATCCTTCTTATTAAAGGCTGCAAGTAATACTGCATCAGTAGAAGGCAGAATAGTAATGGGATTTGTTGTAGTGTTTCTAACTACTTCCTCCCACAACTCATTCACCCTCAGCACAAGTAAAATTCAGGCTTTCCATGAGACAAAGTTCGCTGCCCCATCCAACCTATCCTCAGTTCTCAACCCCACGGAAGTCATTTTCTCAAAGATCAAGTTTCAGCAAAATGTACTATTGTCACACAGGTTTTTCTGAATTCTGGAAATGATTGTTTCACTGCTAAAATTTAATTTTCTGCCACAACCCGCTCTGATACCACATAGATTTTTCACTAGTTTTTAGCCACCGGTTTCAAGTAAAATTTCTATCACTGTTTATGACATTCTCAGAAAAATAAAGTGCTGGAAATAAACAAAAATTTTCAGACTCAAAACACTGTTGTAAACAATCTTTTCAGTGACAGGAAAGAAAAAGTCAGCACGCCATTTAATCACACAGAACACTAGGATTTTTGGCCAATGGCCCTGGAAAAACCCACTAGGGGAAAACCAGTCAGAGAGTGTTTTTATTTTTCAGGAGAAGTTTATCATTTACAGCAATACACAGAAAATATCAAACCAACTTATCTCAACCTGGAAGATAAATTTCTGTCTCGATTTGCGTCTCGAGCGGCAAAAATCAAACTTTGATTTTTTTTTTTCTGTTTTCTGCCTCAATTTCCGTGCCATTGCACGGACAAACTGTATGGACCGAACAGACTGTACTGACCTCAAAATCCGTGCCCAAGTTTTTTTCTCGAAAATCGTGCCTAGAAATCTGCCTCGAAAATTGTGCCTGCTGCCTCGAAAACTGTACCATACGGACTGTACAGAACAGCAATAAATGATGCTGTCTTCTCCTCGATTTCCGTGCCCTCTTTGATGCTGTCCTTTCCTTCGATTTGCTTGCTGCAAAATTTTTCTTCTTGCTTAAGAAAAATGGAAACTTTCTCTCTTCTCACTTCAATCTGCAAAAGTGAGGCAAAATGCCTTTCCCATGCCTTTTTGAGAAAACCCTAGGGTGAGTCTAATCCAATGGTGGAGATTAGATTAGATCAAGGGCTGAAATTAAATGCTCATATTTTATTTATAAAATATTATTTTCACTCACCCACTTAAATTTATCAAAAAGTGACTTTAATGCTCTAAAGTCAAATTAAACGCTTTTACTTAAGTCATTTAATGCAAGGGTCACTTTATGCCCCCTCTCTAAGTGACTAAGGCAAAAGTCACTAGGGGAACACTTCCCTAGGTACAAAACTAACAGTTGGTGGGTAACTGATGCTTGTGCTCGGTCTAGGTATATGAATTTCCCCATTGTAATTTGATGGAACGCTGGCTCCTGGAGAGTCAGTTGTGAGTCATGGTACTGTATTGTCAAGGCTGTTAACAAAGTCTGTTTCCTTGAATCTTCATCAGCAATTAGTTAAGCTGTCGGTGGACACATTCTATTGAAAAAGATGAAGCTTGAATATGAGTGATTTTTTATAGATTCTTTGTATTCTTTATAATGGCGCTACTCATATTTGAAAGAAATTTTTTGCCAGTTTTCTTTGGTAAGACTTTTTTGCATACATTTTGTTTATTTCCTCAAGTTTTGTTTGTGTTTGGGTATACAAAGATATTCCTGATGTAAGCAACTCATTTTGAACTTGATGTGATCCCTTTTCATAGATGTGGATTTCTTCCCATTACATTTTGCATTGTAAACATATATTATATTCCTCAGTTTTACTTTTACTGAATGCCTTTCTCATAGTTTTACACCATTTGAATACTAAAACTAGTTTGCGGTAATGGAATCAATAAATTAAACTTAAATCGTTTTCATTGTAGGTTGCTTCTAGTGCACTAGGTATGGGGCCTCATCATGCTATGCAAATAGCTGAAAGATTGTACACACAAGGTTTTATAAGGTGTGTTATATTTTTTCTTAACTATGTGCATTTAATAAATAAGGAAATATAATCTCTGCTGGCTTCTTCTTTTCTTCGTCTTCACTAAATTGATGAATTATTTTTTAATTCAGAAAACATGCCATGATATTTTCATTATACTTGTATCATCTAGTCATTCTACCAACTTTTTATCAATGTATAAAGGAAGTTGGCCTTCTCTATAGCTCCATAACTGAGTTCTAACGAGTCTCTGGTATGAAAGTGCAGGCATGTTGGTGTTTGATATAAGTTGGTGCATGTTTCCTTTTCTAGCGTTTGTACACTTGCTTTTGCCTGCACGTTATCATACAAACTCGCAGTAAAAATATGAATAGATCAATGAGATTACTATAGGCAAACTAACCCTGTCACTGCTAAATGCCTGTCTGTTCGGGCTGGTAACTTTTTTCAGCTACAGGGGGTGTTACTAAGGTTTTTGTGTGCTATTTTGTAATGTGTAAAATCTGCATATGAAGCTGAAATAGATCATCACACGTAAGTTCTCAAAATGCCAGAAAGCACCTAAGAGCAAGGTCAAAGTTATAACTAGAATTGCACGAATCCGGATTAGTTTTTTTAATTAAATTTCAGCAGCAAAACAGATGTAAATGTGAGAGAATATGCGCTTTGAGTCAAAGAGAAATTTAAAACCAATACATGAGTAAGAGGATATTTACCCCGAGTGAAAAGATATTAAAAAATGAGTGTGTAAAATTAACCAGTGTTCCACGGGGACGCGCCTCCCCGGGTAGGGGGCTCGCCCCCTACGCTTCCCACGCCCCGGGGGCTGGGGGGCTCCATGGGAAACGTTTCCCAGCGCCCCCCCTTTCTGCGAAACTTGGGGAAACGTGGGTCTAGGAGTTTCCCGGATTGGGGGGCTCCCACACACCCCCTCCTGAAAATGGGGGGCTCCGACAGGCCTCCACTGCCCTTGATTTTTAAATTTTTTTACTTAAAAAAGAAATGGTTCATCTTAAATTTTAGGCTTTTACACTAAATGGTCATTTTAAAACGAAATAGAAACAAATAAAAAGAAACAAACATTGATATGATATGCTTGGCTATAACGGTTACATTAAATTACACTAAATTCTTCGGGAACATAAGCATACTAGTATGCAAATGGTGATGGGATGAGGAATTGATATGTTTATATGTTGGGGTTCATATTTTTATTATTTTTCTTTTTTCTTTTTTTATAATTTTAGAGAGCAACCCCCCTATGTTAGGGACCTTGACGCCTCTCCGCCCCCCCGTCCCCCAAAATACCCCAAAATTTTGGGGTGTCTCTACACGTCCCCAATGTGCGTTTCCCCGCTCCCACGCCCCCCCGTCCCGGAAACTTGGTGGAACACTGAAATTAACAACACAATCCTTGTTGTGAAGTTTCTCTCAAGAAGCAACCACAAAATTCAAAGAACTAGGAAAATGCACAGTAGAATCCATCTGAAATATTAATATCGACGCAGAAATAACCGTAGATACTGTTGGACACCTAATCCTAGGATTATTGTTCCAAATATTATGTAAATATTGTAAATAAATTCTGAATGCGTTACTCCCTTGACTGTGTTGAGGAACGGTTTCGATGAATTGAAGTATGAAATACTCCTTTGAATATTGTATGTGTTATTTACTTACCCAATTTCATGCACGGTTCTCATTGATCTTTTCCAGAGCAGTTGAATTTTTGCTCAGACATTTGATATATGTCTAACCCAAATTTTACTTCACCGTCCCATTTTCTTCTTGTCATGCTCTCATTCTGCTGCTGTGAATATTTTCACCATTTCATTGTGCTCCAACTCTGCTATTTTCTAAGATATACTCCACGTCTGTGTTGAGAGGGCCGTGTGCCTGTCTTATTGCATCTATGACCTGCATCCATAAACTGGATATTGTAGAACTCTTGTGCTTTCTGCCTGGACATTGGAAGAATTGACATACTGTATTTAAAGTCGTATTTTTGAGAGACGAGATTGTAATCTGTTAAGCAGCCTCCCATGTGTAAGCTGTGATCTCAATGAAATGGAGGTATGTTGAGAGCTGAGACTTTGATCTAACTCCTGAAAGCTGCGAAATTATGATCTGAACAAAAGCCAATCTACAAGAGAACGTATAGCTGTAAAGACTCACACCATCACTCAATGGCGTGAAGTGTGGTGGCTGGGATGAACCCTTGAATGTTGTATTGAAGCTGATCAGAATCCTTGGAAGAATTTGCAAAGGCTAAGAGAAATCATTGAAGACTCATGCACTCATTCAGTCGCGTGGAGGTAATACATTTTTATTCGGTACTGCAATTACTCGTTGAGAATACAAACACCCTAATCTTTGCCCTAATTCTGTGCGTGGAGTTTATTTGGGAAAATACTACAAACATTGTTATTTGAATTGAATGAAGAAGCCCTTGAATGTTGTATGATATATTGGAGCTGCTGTGTGAGTAGTTTCTTCCTCGTGAACTATTGTTGTTTGAAGCTGCAACCACACACTACAGGAGAGGAGATTGCTGCAACTGTCCATCATGTTGACTGCATAAAGAATTAAATTGCTAAGATTCAACTTTCTTCCATACTGTTATAGCTCAAAATGGCACATCTCTGACTGTGACCACTTTCCCATGATTCCGTCGCACGTCGACACTTCATGAAAGTCACTGAAAAAACACCTAACTTGGACGACCCATATCCGGAGTTCTGTAACTCCGTTTGACCTCTTCTCTGCACCGTTGGAAAGGTATTTCAGTTAGCTAAAACTTTCCAGAAGACACCAAAGTCTGAAAATGCCTAGAAGTACCCTAAAAATGAGATTTTTTTATGTACACGCGTGTTTCCTTAAGGAAACCGTGTGTTGCATGCGACTTGTCTACATAATACTCGCGTGTTCCCTAAATACGTGACTATTTGCATTGAAACTCGCGTGTCATATGCGACTATTTTCATTGCAACCCGCGTGTATCCCCTGAACACGTGACTGATGTCTCTGCAACCCGCGTGTTCGTCCTGTAGATGTAAAAAAAAAAGACGTTTTTTGAAATTTGGGTGGTTATACAACTGACTCCTTCAGTTGTAACTAATATGTCTTTGACCCTATCTCTTTAGAAGCATATAAATAGAGGTAGGGAGGTCCATGAGAGGAGACTTGAATCTTTGCATTGTTATGCTGGAGGAATTGGGACTCTCTTTCCCCCCACCTTTCCCCTAGAAGCTTTCTCCTTGTGTTGCAGAGCTTGGAGGCTGAGTTCCTTGGAGAAGAGAAGCATCAGAACCAGATCAAGGTTTTGTGAGGTGCCAGACTTGAAGAGAAGGTATATTTGTACTTCATTTCATGATTAATAAAGATGTGATGTTCTTCTTCTTCCCAAATCATCGTTCAATGTATGATTGAATCTTTGTTTATGATCAAATGTTTATGTTAATCAGAATAGTTTCTCATATTGTTTTGATTTTCATTACTTTATATGTGGTCATATTGGTTTGAGGAAGGTATAATTCGTTTTGTAGGTCTCTTGGAGCAAGAGGAGCAAGAAGAAGATTGAAGGGCTGCTTGGATCAACCTTCGTTTGGCTAAGGTATGAACCATTCTAATCTCTGATCTTGCTTGTATACGTGCAGAACCATATGCATCTCTCTTTCAACCCCAGTACGTTGATGGCCTCTTAAACCCTAGCCATAGGAAACTTTCCTTTACAATAGAACTGGCGAATCCACAGGGGATGTTGGTGTTCCTTTGATGGCCACCCTGAATCTACCTGGATTCACCCTAGGGCTATTGGTGTGGTTGTTTTCTACTCCAACTGTCCTGAATGCTCCCGATGCTTCTCAAGTAAGCTCCTTATATCAAGGGCATCAAAACATTGCCTCCCCTTCACCTGTAGCTGCTTCTCCTCCTCCTTCTACCTCATGCGATGAAAGTACTGATACTAGTAACCGGCATTCTAAAAGGAGTAAAATAAGGAGGAATAGGAAGAAGACACATAAGCAAGGGGGCACCCGTTGAACCTTGGCAGGTCAAGTTGAACCTCACCACCCAGCCTCTGTGGTTCATGCTGGGGGCACCCATCGAACCTCTGCAGGTCATGTTGGATTTAAGCACTCAACCTCTACAAGTCAAGTTGATATTCACCATCCAACCTCTGCTGATCATGTTGGTGGGATCCTTCCAACCTTTCCAGGTCACGTTGGATCCAGTCACTCAGCCTCTGCAGTTTATGCTGAGGGCACCCTTTCAACCTCTGATGTTCAAGTTGAACCTCCCCATCCAACCTCTGCAAGTCATGTTGGATCCATCCACCCAGCCTTTTAAGTTCATTCCGGGGGCACACAGTCAACTGTTGCAAAGCATGTTGATCCTAACCATTCAGCTTTTGATGTTCATGCGGGTGGTGCCCATCCAACCTCTGCAAGTCATGTTGGACCCAGTCTCTCAGCCTCTGCAGGTCATGCTGGGGGCAGTCTATTAGCCGCTGTGGTTCATGCTGAAGACAATCCGTCAGCCACTGCGAGTCATTTTGACATTGTTGAAAAGACTACCCTTTCAAAACACAAGCCCAAGTTTCCTTGTAAGCTTTGTGAGGGAGACCACCTTACTTATAAATGCCCTTCTATCGCAGAGGTGAGAAGAGTTTGGTTTCATGGTCATCCTGTTTTTGAAATTCCTGAAGTTTTTCAACAACCAACCTCTCTTAGTCAGGTTGGACCCAGTCACCCAACCTCTGGTGGTCATGTTGGGGGCAAACTTTCAGCCTCTGTAGGTCATGCTGAGAGCAAACAATCAGCCACTGCTAGTCATGTTGACACCATTGAGTTCCCTTGAAAGGAAAACTTATGTTCCCTTGTAAGCTATGTGAGGGAGATCATCTTACTCACCAGTGCCCTGCTATCGCAGAGGTGCGAAGAGTGTGGTCCGAGACTGAAGAATTTCCTTCTCCTGAACAACCTATAGTTTCTCAACAACCTACTCAACCTTTGGTTGATCAAGTGGTCGAACCAATCTCAGCTTTGGTCGATCCCACTCTTCTTTTGAAGAGTGATCCTGATGTGATTGAACCAATGTCATCTTTGGTCAATCCCACTCTCCCTTCGGAGAGTGACTTTCACGAAGTGGTTGAGTCAATTACATTGTCGATAAATCCCACTCTTCCTTTGGAGAGTGAAGTGTCTTCTAGTGACATTTTCTTCACTGCCAGTTCAGAACTTACTGAACAAGGGGGCATTGAACTTATTTCGGATGAACCTCCACCAAGCTCTTGGATTGCTTCCTTTGATTGGGATAGCCTAGTTGAGTCGTGCCTTCCTTCTAATGCACCTTTCCAGATGAAGGTCAAAGTTGAACCATACACGATTGCTTATTGTATTGTTGATGAAGGAGCCTCAGCTAGTATCTTGTCTGTGAAATATCCCAACTGATATTTTCCTGTTTATGTGTATCTATAGATGGCTAATAGATTTATTCCTTAATCAAATAGGAAAGCAAACCCTGAACTTTGCATGCATGCAATTATGTGCCCTAGAAAAATACCAAGATGCTATAAAATAGGAGAAATCAATGCATGTACATACCAGTATATAGATCAGCTGATGGTGAAGAGACTGGTCCCAGCATGCAAAGATTTTGCCGGAAGAATAAGGAGATACACCAAATTGTCCTCCACAAGTGACTGTGCCCTCCTCTCAAACTGTATAAGCTCCAGAATAATAAATAAGCTGCTGCTGAAAGCCCGGATGAGGTGTACTAGGGTTATACTACCCCTCTGATGATGATGGAAGCAGCATGCGGAAGAAACAGAGGAAGGCTAGCCCAAAACGTGAATGCATCCTCAAATCAATTCGCCCATGCAGATTAGCGCCTCCAGAAAAGGGGAGCACTGACGATATCTTGCTTGATACTCAAGCTGAACGAGCCTTCTTCCAGGGGAAGGGTGATGGAGGTGCTCCGGAATGAATGGAAGTGACATGCTGAAGTTCTGAGCCCTGTAGGTAGGAAAATGAATTGCTTTGTCTTTGACTACGGTGATACGGTGTGATGGTGAAAACCCTCTGACTGGGTGAATAATCAACCTCCCAGAATAACTGCTGAATGTAACCTGATGAAGAACTAGTGCTGAACCTGGATGATCCAACCTGATGATGAACTAGGGTAGATAGATTTCGTTGCCGAAATACACCAGTTAGCTGAGCATGCGCTCAACCCCAACTTAGCTCGCCGAGCTCTCCAATTCGACTCCACAAATCAATAATCCATAAGTGACTTCTCCATTCACTTTATCTTTCTTTTATAACTTTCAACTGCGAAAACCCTAACTTTTGACCTAATTAGGTCACTTTATCTTCTAATTTGCAGGTTACTTGCATGCATGTGCATGGAGACTTAATCGGGTGCATGCATCATTAAATAATGCCTGGATGTCATGCATGCAGGTGGCCTTTGGCTCTAGTGGCCCTCTTTGACCTAATGGTGATATAATATTGATGCCCTAGATCTTCTATATATGGCATCAGTCTTCGGTTGATTCCTTGACTGTCAGTACCCGCTTGAACCTACAGGAATCACATAGGTTAGCGGGTTGGTCCTCAATGCCTAAGCAGAAGAGGACATTACAATCCTCCCCGCTCGAATTTGCTTGTCCTCAAGCAACTGTAAAGCTAGGTGCTGTAATACTTGTTCTGCCTCCCAAGTAGCCTCTTCTATAGGCAGATCTTTCCACTGAACTAGGTAATCTCTGATGATTCTGTTCCTCAGTTTCTTCTCTTGCACCTCTAGGATGCACTCCGGAATTAGAACCAATTGCCCCTCGTCATCAAGGGGAGGCAACTCAGAAGATGTAACAATCTGTTGACCAACCACCTTCTTGAGATTGGAGACATGAAATACTTTATGAATCTTGCTCTCTGGGGGTAGTTCTAGCTCATATGCTACCTCTCCGACCTTCCGAATTATCTTGTATGGACCATAGAAACAAGGTTGGAGTTTTTCTGCTCCTTTCTTTTTAAGAGATGACTGTCGGTAAGGCTGGAGGCGTAAATAAACGAAGTCTCCCACCTCAAAACTGCGCTCAACTCTGTGCCTGTCTGCATATATCTTCTGTTGATTCTGAGCAGCCTGTATGTTCTCCCTGAGTATCTTGACGATATCTTGACCCTCCTGAATCCACTCTTTGGCCTTGGGGGCCCTGGTATCGCCAAATATCCGGTCTGCAAAAGTGGAAGTATCATACCCATACAGGGCTCGAAAAGGGGTCATCCTAATGGTCATATGGTAGGTGGTGTTGTAACAATGTTCACCCAAGTGTAACCATTTGATCCATGTCCTTTGCTGACCTGATACGTAACTTCTCAAGTATCCCTCAATCCACTTGTTAACAATCTCTGTCTGCCCATCACTCTGCGGATGATAACTTGTGCTCATGGCTAACTCGGTCCCCACTAACCGGAAAAGTTCTTGCCAAAAGGCTCCTGTGAATTTGCTATCCCTGTCACTGACAATGGTCTTGGGTAACCCGTGGAGTCTAAATACCTCTCTGAAAAATAGTTTTGCTACCTGTGCTGCTGATTAATCTGATGGTATGGCAAAGAAGTGAGCAAACATAGTCAATCTGTCCACTACTACGTACAAGCAGTCTCTGCCTTGGACCTTGGGCAGCCCAGTAATGAAGTCCATAGAAATGCTCTCCCATTTCTGCTCAGGAATAGGTAAGGGATGTAGTAAACCAACCGGGTGGATGTGCTCTATTTTGTTTTATTGGCACAAGTTGCACTCCCTCACATGTTGTATCACATCTTTCTTGAGGCCCTTCCATGAGAACCTTTCTCTAATCTATCTGTAGGTCTTGAGAAACCCTTGATGCCTTGCTAATGGTGAATCGTGCGATGCCTGTAAGATTTTCTTCTTGAGGGGAGACTCTGGAACCAAGAAGATTCTGTTTTTGTAGTATATGATATCATCAATGACCCTGTACTTATCATCCTGAATCTGTCCATCCAATAGCTCGCAAGCAAACTTATCTTTGGAGTACTCAACCAAAAGATGAGACCTCCAATCTGATGAGATGCTCATAAGGGTTAAAGTAGCTAGTCGTCTAGAAAGTGCATCGACCACTACATTGCTCTTCCCCTTAACGTACTCAATCTCGAAGTCATAAGCCTGAATTTTACTTACCCATTTCTGTTGTCTCTCGTTTAGCTCTTTCTGCTCTAGGAAGTATTTCAGGCTGTTGTGATCTGTCTTAACCTTGAACCTGGCACCCACTAAGTACTTCCTGAACTTGGTTAGCGCATGTAGGATGGCTAACATCTCTTTGTCATATATTGAATAGTGGCGCTCATGGTCTTTGAGCTTCTTGCTCTCAAATGCAATGGGGTGGTTGTTCTGCATCAAAACTGCTTCAATTCCCTCTCTTGAAGCATCACATTCTAACACAAAGGATTGAGAAAAGTCTGGTAAAGCTAATACTGGGCATGAACTCATTACCTCCTTCATTTTCTCGAATGTTTGTTGTGCTGCCTTCGACCAACTAAATGCTCCCTTCTTGGTAAGATCTGTGCGGGGTGCGGTCATCTGTGAGAATCCGTTGACATACCTCCTGTAGTAGGTGCAAAGGCCCAAAAATCCCCTCAGTTCTGTCACATTTTTAAATGTAGGCCAATCCAAAATTGCCCGAATCTTCTCTAAGTGCACTTGGACCCCATTGGCCCCTATCACATGTCCTAAGTACAACATCTCCTGCATGCTGAACTCACACTTGGACATTTTGGCATATAGTGACTGCTCCTGTAGAATACCAAGTACTTCATCAAGATGTCTCAAATGTTCTTCCCAAGTCCGACTGTATATCAATATGTCATCGAAGAATACGAGAATATATTTACGTAACTGTGTCCTGAAGATATGGTTCATGCATGACTGGAAAGTAGCTGGTGCATTAGTGAGCCCAAATGGCATCACTAGAAACTCATAATGTCCGTAGTGGCAAAGGAAAGCGGTCTTTGGAACATCCTGTTCCCTGACCCGAATCTGATGGTACCCTGAGCAAAGATCAATTTTGGAAAAGTACTTTGCCCCCTGTAGTTCATCCATTAACTCATCAATCTTAGGGAAGGGATATCTGTTCTTTATGGTCTTCTTATTGAGTGTCCTGTAATCAATGCACATGCGTAAGGTTCCATCCTTTTTCTTCACTAGCACTACTGAAGATGCAAAGGGACTGGAGCTAGGTTTAATGTATCCCAGCTTGAGTAGTTCCTTGATTGTCCTCTCGATCTCATCTTTATACCTCTTGGGATGTCTGTAAGGAGTGGTGATAACTGCTTGGGTCCCCTCCTCTAACTCAATAATGTGCTCAAATCCCCTATTTGGAGGTCGACCTGCTGGAAGGTCTCTGAATACTACCTTGTGCCTTATATCTGTTGGATGTTGTGTGGCCTCATCTGGTGGTTTCCTGAAGGTAACCATACACTTTGTAACCCACTCAATATCTCCCTTTCGGAGTACTGCCTCCATCCTATGTGATGTCACTGCTGTGGGAGGATAGATATTCATCCCTCTCAATACCACCTTCTGTCCTTCTGCCCCTGTAAACTCCATCTCCATGGTTTGGTAATTTGTGGAATACTTCCCTATGGAATACAACCACTGAACATTCATGTCAGGTACATCTACCACATAGAATGTCTTTATCACTGTATAATTCCCAAGCGTTATCTTTAATTTAGGAATCCTCTGACTACACTCCATGGTGTGACCTGCTGCTGCTACCAAAAGCCCATCGAAGCTTTCAGTCTGAATGTCTCTCTTTTTAACCCATGCAGCATCAATAAAGTTGTGGGATGCCCCACCATCTATCAGTACTCCCACTCTGTGGCCTTGTACGGTACCTCTGATCCGAAGAGTGTGGAATCTAGGAACCCCTGTCATGGTAGCAATGGTACCTCCTGAGGCCTATCCCTCAGCAGCTGTCTCTGTTGTCTCTCCCTGCTCCTGATCCTGGTAATCCTCATCCTCCTCACTGTCGGAAGAAGCCTCTATGTAGTAGGCCTTTCCTTTTCCTGAACATCTGTGACCTGGTATCCATGGTTCCTGGCAAGTGAAACATAACTTTTTTCTTCTAAGGTCCTGTCGGGTATCATTGTCCATCCATTCTTTCTTGGGCCATGGTTTCCTTTCTTTATCTTTAATAGGAACATTGGTCCTGGGAGGAAACCTATTTTTGGGCACTGCATCCTGCAAGTTTCTAGTCTGTCTGATGGCATCTGCTAGGGTGGTGGGCCTATAAGACTTGACCCATCCCCGTAAGGGTTCAGTGAGAGCCTCAGTGGACAACATAATCAACCTGCTCTCTGATATATCTGTGACCATCACTGCTATCCTCTGAAACTCAGAAATAAAAGCATCTGCACTCTGTTACCACCTAAATTGTACTTAGCGGTTTTTTATCAAGTGAGCTTGGTGAACCGGAAAATGATAACTTGTTCGGACTTCAGAGAACCTTCAGTCTTGCTTCTGGGGAGCTTTGTTGTACTATATCACATGTCCATACCCCATGGGGGAATTGTAATAAATGTTCTAGCATGATTGTGTCTGTAAAAGACTCGGTTTCTTAGACTTTATTTGTCAATCCGATCAGCCCAGGGTGTTTTTTCTCTTGGTTATTATTGGTTGTTGAATAAACGACTAATAATTTCTGAGTTTTTCACTCCATACCTCCAAAGTTGGGGTGCTCGGCTTGGCATTTAGGCCTATTGAGGTTATTAGAGTCTATGTGTTAATGTATAAACATGTTTTATATTAAAATTTAATTTTTCCGAAACTTACGCTATTTTTTAATAGTTTAATTGGAAAAATTGATTTTGTAATAAAAGTGGGCCAAATAATCAGTTTCAGTCATGTAGGTGCTCATTTTCAAGCTAAGAGCACCATGTAAATCCATGGACCCACTATCTCCTAGTTTTGAGTGATTTTTCATCACTTAGGTCAGAAAGCCCCAAAAAATCATTTATTGATTATTTTAATTAATAAATTGGTGAGTAATGGAGCAAATCCAAAATCATAGATCAGTGGATTCTCAGCCAATTTGATTGAAATCAGTCAGATCTGAACCAGATTGACTGGATCTGACAAATCCTTGACTGAAGGAGGTGATCAAATCAGATCCAGAGTTGATCTTCAGCAGCCTTTAGGGGGAATTGCGCCCTTTCTCTCTCCTCCACACGTGTGGGCTCTCCTGGGAGCTCTGTGGACTGATGTGTCGGTTTATGGGTTGATGTATCAGCTCAATCAAGCCCTTGATTAACAAGTAGGCTCAGTTTAGCTTTAGATCTGCATTGATTGACTCTCCATCAGCTGATTTGATCCGTCTCCTTGGGATTTGCGCCCCCCCTAGGCTGGATCTCCTGGTTTTTGTATAAATCAAAGCACAAGCAGCCTCTTCTAAGCTAGTTAGAACTGCGATTGAGGTGCTGTTGCTCTTGTATTGTATTGTTTATTATTCTGGAATAAAGAAGCTTTGGAGGCAAGATCTATGGTGTAATGCTCTTCATGTGTGGATGGTGATTGTCAAATGCTTATGAGGTATAATCTGTGTTATTTATCACTGCTTTTGTTGGTTAATTGTTGGCCTTGAAGGAGAGAGCTCCCTCCTGTTAGGGTAAGAGTTTATTCTAGTTTGATTTCTGCTCTTACTGCTACTTGTTTCCGATCTATTGGAGTTGTATGTATTTTAAGTTTAATTGCATGCTTTCCAATTATCTCTTCCAGCAGCACCTATGTTTTAACCATCTGTTTGTGCAAGGATTTCTAAGTTGTAGGTGATATCGCTTGTAGAAGATGTTGAGCTGGTTTGCATCTTCCTCATCTTCAAGATCTTTTGAATGACATAGTCCCTCGGTGTGTTGACAAAATTGTCATTGATGCCAACAGGTGTGTGTTAATGTGTCTTGGTGCCCCTTGAGGAGCCTCTGCGGGTTGAGTAAGTGTCAGTGTCAAAGGAGACCTTTTGACTTTGTCCAAGCCCAAGTCTGAAGCCCTTGGAGCCCTTGGGACAATGGCAAAAGCCCTGAACACCCTATAGAGTGGTTAAGTACCCCCAAGTTGGTTCGATGGTTCCTCAGTTGTGTCCTTGGTTTCCCAGCACCACAACCATGCCCTTTGTTTCTTTACACCAGCCCTTAAAGCCCACAAGGTTCATAAACCCTTAACCTTAAAATTAATATGACCACTAATTAAATATTATATTAAATCTAATTTTTAAATAATTAAAACATGGTTTTATAATTAATAAAAACTTAAAAGTGTTCAAAACAGAATGTGTCACAATTAAAAGAATTAAAATAGTAATTAATGCTTTAATAATGAAGAAAATATAAAGTTTACTATCACTACTACTCCAACCTTGAGGTGAAAATTTGTTAAAACACATAAATATAAATAATATATTCCATCCTCCAACGTTGACCATAACCTACACTCAACCCCATTAATTTCTTAATTATTAAATAGTATTATCTCTTAACAAGTAAGCTCCATTAATTAAAATTTGCTTTAATTAAATATCTTAAACCCTTAAGACCCTCCTATTCTCCAACGAAATACAATCAAATATTAAAATATTTTTTAAAAACCTTTAATCCACCTTAAGAAGTCGGCTCCTTTAAATAATGGTTTTTAAATTCTTTATTTTATTAAATTTTCCCAGGTCGGCTCCAGTGTTTTCTTCATCAAACGAGTATAAATACACAACTGCCCATCATTTTAACCATGAATAATTCGCTAGCCTTCTGAGGTTTTTCGGGGGTTTAGGAGCAGTACTCTGAGGTTTTTACAGTGGCTAAGGAGGAGCAGTAAGTCTGAAATTTTCGGTGGTTATAGCAGCAGGCTGCAAATTTTTTTGGGAACAGTAAATCTCGTGGGTGAACTGAGGCAGCTACAGCAAGAAAAATTTGGGGATGTAGCTCTGTGATTTTCGGGTGTACATTTCTGAGGAAATTTGGACTGAGGCAGCAGCAATCAGATTTATACAGTCACTAAGGCAAATTCACTGAAACAGTTCTGAAATTTTTAGTGAGCCTTACTGAGGTTTTTTGCTGGTGTTTACTGAGGTTTAACTTGCAGACTGAGAGAGACTCCCGAAATTCCTACAAAGACACATGTTTGTTGCTGCTCTAGCACAAGATCCGAGTTTAAACAACAACAGAAAAGAATTAAATAGCAGACCGAGTTTTCCTTTCTTCCACAAGACATGTTTGGGGTTTGAAAAGGTGAACATACCCGAGTTTGTACAGACTGAGCTTTTATTCTGGGGATTATCTCTGCACAATTCAACTATGAGGTCAGTACAAATCTAAAATGGTTTGTGCAAGTGGAATAACTGTCTACAAGTGATTGATGATGCAAGCTACAGTATGCACAAGTTCAGTAGCAATAAGTGGACAATAACATAGTATGCACAGTTCAAGACAAGTGATCATCATCTACAGTACAAGCTGCAGAATTTCCTGCGAGTGTGTGGATGGTAAGCAGGATTGGACAAGTTACTTCAGGCTTTCAATATAAGCCAATTGCTCTTGACAAGACCTAGAATTCTCCTCGGTCCCAAATTTGTAGCTGTGAAAGGTCTGTCTTGTCACCTACAGAACAACTATGCTTGAAGTCTTCTACTACACACTGATCAAGGGCTTTGAAATTGCGAGCTGTCTGAGGAAATCTCGTGGCAGCTAAAGATGAAGCTGTAATCTCTGATATTTGTGGGTGAAACGTTTGAACTCATGAACTAAGATTTCGTAGGAGCAGTGGCAGCACAGTGTGAAGGAACCGATTTTGCACAAAATAACTCAGTCATCAAGCATCCGAATTTGTAAGTCTTGAGGCAATCAAGTTGAAGTTTCGTTCAGTACCAAACAACAGAAGGAATTTGAAGGAGTTTATCACAGCCCTAGATTTGGAGAAGTCTACACAACCCAAGTGTGAGATATTGATATTCAGTAACAAAGCATGCTACAGGACTTATGTTGTTGATGATGGTGCAAGTATAGATGCACACAAACAGTCCCAGATCAAATTGCAGACCTACAAAGATAGTTCTGGTTTGAAGTATTTCACAGCCACAATTTAACTTTATTATCTACAGTTCTAGTCATCTACAGAAGAGACATATTCAGTGATGATGACATGATGTACCAGGTATGTTTAATATTGTGTATTATAATTATTGTGATACTGTATGCATGATGTGAATGATGATGACTGCCCTAGGATGATGACTGAAATACACAGTCAAGACAGAAATTGATGTACTGTGATGAAGAGATGATTGCTTTCTTGAAGTGTCTTGACAGTCCAAGATTGAAGTATTGACATGATGTATCGGTGATTGACAAAGTATGAAGTTTGTGCAAGTTTCATGAGATCAAGTCATCATTAGTCCAAATTTGCAGCAGTCCGAATTTGAAGGAGTCAACAGTTATTGTTTGGGATTGACTATGAAGCTGAAAGCCTAGAATCTTTTGTGATGAAGTCTGTGTTAATGCTGAACTGTGGTGAACTTGACAAGTGTTAAAATGCTCACAGTGACGTGATTTGATAGTGTTGAATATACAATGATATGGAATGATATGTATCCTGAGATATGCTTGATGATGCTTACACATTCTCAGTGATAAGTACAGCACTGTCCAAGTGTGTGTGGCAGTGATATCTGCAGCAGATTCAGAGATTGGATTGGCACAGGTTGCCTTATGAGCAAGTGGTTTGACTCAGATTGGCTAAGTTGTATGAGCAGTTGGTTTGATTCAGGTGGATAGAGTTTGGTGTGCAGACTTAGATTGACTCGGTTGGATGATTGATTGGTACAGCGTAATTGGACAGGTTACTGGTTTAGTTCTAGTGCAGTGATGAGCAAGTGATGAGTTTATGAAAAATGATCAGATGATGAGCAATGTGATACAACAGACGGTGATCAGTTGATGAGCAGTATGATGCAGCAGACAGTGATCAGTGGTTAGTAGTGGCAGTGGATGCAGTATAGTACATGTGTTGATAAGCAGGTCCGCAGGATCAGTGCGGTTGTGGTTTAGTAGTTCAGTGTCTATCTTCTTATCATGGTGGCAGGACGGGGCAAGGAAAGGAAGTCGTAGCCTCCTTCCGGTAGAAGCCGGAAAACTAGGGAGTGGTAGCTTCCTTCAGGTCGCAGCCTGTAAATCAGGGGGTTGTAGCCTCCTTCCAGTTGAAGCTGGAAAAATTGAAGTCTATATAATAAGGGAGTTGTTCCTATCTTCCAGTTATTTTTGGAAAACTATTTTAAAAAGGGCTTTCGTGGTTTTCCCCCCAGGACTTGGGTTTCCACGTAAAAATCTTGTGTACTGTGTTGCTATGCTTTCTATGTGATGATGATGATATGATGATGATAACAATGCTGATGATCATATAATGATAATGTGATAATGCATAATATTGAATAAGTTGTTGATTATAAAAGTTGAAAAAGTAATAAAGACTGCACACATAGATTCACCCCCCCCTCTCTGTGTTCCTGGTGTGTTCAACACGGTGTTCCACCAAAGCAGACTCCAAAGCCCAACATTCCCAGGCTTCCAACACTCTTTCTCTCTCTTCCTCCTTCAAAATCTTAATTTCTCTTCAAATTGGTTACTTTTAAAGAATCTTATTGCTTAGATCTGTCTCACAAAGAAAATTACATATAGATCTAGTTAGTAAAATCCTTTCTTAAGTTTAGATCTCAGTTCCGTTTTGCATATAAAGTCATATTTTAAGAGATCTAGCTGAAATTATCCTCTTTTTTGCAAGCATTTTAAAGAAAATTTGTAGCTTGCTTTTAAGGTAGTTTCCTTTGCTGTACTTTAAAGTTTCATATTTTGCAATAAAAGTGCACATCTCATTGGCTGCCCAAATAGCAAGCCAAGATCCCAAGGAAAGCTTGCTTTCCTTGGTTCCTTTTTTTGCAAAACTAGATTACCCCAACTTAACAAATTTTTACTTAGTTTTTTTTTGGTAACTAGTGTGGTGACCCAAAACACTTTTAAAGTGCGTTTGGGCAAATTTGATTTTAATTTCTCGCTGTTTTTTAGCAGGTCTAACAAAAAAGAGAAGGAGACTCTACCCAATTTCCGACTCTTGGACGAACCAGAGCTTCCTGAAAGCTTCCCCCACCGCTGTGTTTTGATTTTAGCTTGTTGTAAGCCTTTGGATCCCATATAACAAGGACCAAAGTGCATCAATTTCAATTTGCTGATATTAAATCGCTGCTAATAAAAACAAAAGATCTTTTCGAATAGGATCTTTTGAGCCTATTCACCATCTCCCCTGGGGGGATTTGCGTCCGTGTCATTTTTTGCTTTTTGTTCATCTTTTTTCAATCTAGTGTAGTACTAATTTGCAGGGTAGTATACTTTGATTTAAAATCATTTCCATATTCCATTTCTATTGGTTTCAAAGTAACTTTAATACTTGCCCCACGAGCCTCCTTTTGAGCCGAAAGGTGAAGAAAGGTTCGTGGTAGTCTAATTAGAAAATTGTGGTTTGCTTATCTTTTTATGTTTCATTTGCTATCATCATTTGTTTCAGTAACCATAATAAAACCAACCCCTCCTTGATTCCTCGATTGAGGTCCACTTGGACCTAAAGAGGTTCCTGGGGGGTTTTCTTTTAAATAAGAACACCTTATCTAAAATTTACTAAAATTGACAAGACTCCGGTGTGTATGCTCTGCACTTGGCTGCGGTTCGTCCGATCAGTCAAGCTACATCAAAAGCACTTGAGTGTCTAGAATAATTAGGATTCACTCTCCCAAATTGACAAACCATCAGGCGAAAATCCAACACCTCGTTCAAACCATTACGGTGGCAAAATACCCAAAGGAAGCGGGAACTCTTGAAAAGTGACCTCAGGGCATCGATCTCTGTTACACCTGCGGGTGCATTATGAACAATAGCCTCAGAGACTCCATTCAGCCCACATATTCCTTGCGGGTAGCCGTGAAGGTTTAGTTTTGGACATACTCCAAGTTTTCTCGGGTATATCTGGAGCTCACCCCTTCCCTAATTTTAATCAATTCATATTTCACGTTAACTTAAAACGTACCAAGAGGCAATCGCAAAACATTCACTTCAAGCACATGCAAGTACATTGATTATATTTTGACTCCATTTTAAGGCACTGGCTATTTTCTTTCTATATATATATATTGTGTTGCAGCGTTGTGCTTTCGTGCGCTCATTTTGTATCTTGTCATCTATGGTTGTTTATGGTTAAATTTCAAACTCTTAAGTAACTCATTCAATTTAACATCACCATACTAAATAATTTTGTCTTAGTAACTTAAGAGGGTCTACCCCCCTTGGCTTCGTTAGGAGTTGAGCCTAAATGGAGGAGTCAAGAACAAGGTGACAGCCTTGACTCGAGACTTGCCCCCAAGGACACACCGAGTGGCTTGAAAATTTTTGCTACGGACTTAGGTGTGTGAAAGGCGGCAACACACTCCCTGTCTGCTTGAGCTGTGCCAGCTCCCTAAAGTGTACCTCTGGATCCTTTCGAACAAACCGCTCAATGAGCCTTTGTGTAAAATCTGTGTATGAGGTGATGGTGTTGTGATTCAGTGTCACTAATCCGTGGTACCACCACTCATGTGCTTCTCCGTCCAAATGCAAGGTAGCCAATTTAATGGCATCTGTCTCAATCATGGGGTTGAGCTGGAAGTATGTATCCAACTTCTGCACCCAATTCCTAGCTGGGCCACCCCAGGTGCCCTCAAACGTAGGGATAGTCAGTTTCCCTACGGTGCGTTGTAACTCATAGTTTTGGGTGAATGGCCTATTGTAAGCTTTGGAATTGTTCTTACTTTTAAAGTGGCAGAAGTCAATGAAGGTCATGGCTGAATGGAAGTCCTCTCCTAAAGCCCTATATTCTCTCAGATAGGCACTCATGGGTTCT